>JAODUP010000701.1:0-175000 GCA_025642065.1 Paralvinella palmiformis | reverse complement strand
TCGGGCCTACATCTGACAGATTTACGGCCGTCTCGACTCGTCTGGGAAGATAATGATTAACAGAACAGAACCGACCTGGAAATGGGTAACACGTGACTCAGAGAACAGAGAATCGTCGGCAGCCCGGAAGCTCCCTTCCGCGCGCTGATTAGATCTCGGTACTTGTGAAGAGTGCCGGTCCCGGGGTATGTGGGTATTCGTCGTATCTAGCTGATACCTGTCTACCTGACGACTGGGATACCTTTCTGTCTACCTCACACTAACGATGTGTCGGTTTTGGCAACCAACACCTGGTCACTCACCCCTGACATATACATTGACCGTTAAGGAACCCCCCCTCACACACACACACACACACACTAATTAATATTTTACGGTCACGTTTGTCCAATCGTGGAAAACTGAAAACAAGTCAGTGTGTCAATGGAAATGTACTGTATTCCTATATATATTACCTGGTTGTCATAGTTAGAGGTAGAAGATGACACCAATCTATTTCTAATGATGTTAGATGATGATTGATGTTTTACGGCAACTTTTGTGTACATGGTAGGCTAAATGGGCCGAGTGACCTCCAAAGGTAATGAAGCGAAGTCAAAGATGAAACACCCTTCAGATATGCCCACTTCGAGATTCGAACACGTGTGGTAGTGATATGTGGTCCAACACGCTACCGTCAGACCACGGAGACGCCCGACTAAGCTATAGAGGCGGTGAAGGATGTGGTATGGGCGCGGACCACTAATCCAAGATGGGGACCATATTCTTCTTTCGTGTCAACTCAGAGTTTTAGCAAGAGAGACAACGTCAACTGTTAAATGTTTTACCACACCTTTACTTGTCTAATTTCATAGTTTCTGGTGAAAGCGTATTTGTTCCTGTATCGGCACCAAGCCCTTTGTATATTCCTGTACACTTTGAGGAGCTATATTTACCGACTTAGAGGGCCTGTGTATGCCGCGTTAGAATGTGGTCTGTGTTTTATGACAGGGTTTGGACAGAGTCTTGTTTTGCCTCAGCATTGGCCACCCCAGAACATACAGCCGAAAAAAGGCTACTTGGGAGAAATGAGTTCAGATGAAACATCCCAGAGTAAGGGATAAAACTTGAATTTTGAACCCAGTCTATAGGTAATCTAATTGTATCCGCCATTCAGAGTACTTCATCTTCTGGCCAACAAAACCTTGTACAGTTTCATCCATCTTCATCAACTGCCATCAATATTTATCAACATAATTAACAATACCATATCTCAGACAATCAACCAATGGAACTGGATAACGTTAAACTAGAGACATCTGGTGAGCTTCGAATCCTAAACTTATTGTTTTTATGTATGGCACCCTCCCGCTCTTCTTTCGTAGCCTCCATTGTGATACAGATACGTTTAATAATTACATCATTGAATATTCCTCTAATAATTTATTCACCTTTTTACAGAATTACATTGCTATTTTTAAATTGTACTGGAACAAATCTATATCTCAATATATCCATAATATATATATATATATATATATATATATATATGCGTGTGTGTTTCAACTGTTTTATTATTATTTCAGGCTGATTGATCAGTTTTGTATAAAACTGTGAAATAGGTTTTCATATATGGAAAGTGTGTGTGTGTGTGTGTGTGTGTGTATTCTAAAATCCCCCCTTTCATCATATTCCTACTTTTAGTTTATATAATATTATAACTATATATAATAATAACCCAAACTGTTTATTTTTATCAGACGTTTGGATCTGACTCCATCTTTATTTACACCTCTGATGACAAGTGTTGTCTCTTAGCTTATTTCTATAACACAGTGTTATAAATGTATAACACAGTGTTATAAATGTATAACACAGTGTTATAAATGTATAACACAGTGTTATAAATGTATAACACAGTGTTATAAATGTATAACACAATGTTATAGATGTATAACACAATGTTATAGATGTATAACACAGTGTTATACATGTATAACACAGTGTTATAAATGTATAACACCGTTATAACACTTTCAACTGTGAGGACTCATCCATCTTGTGACGTAGGATGGAATATTTTAAAACATTTTGATGTATTTGGAGATCACGATGGTGTCTGTGTTGATAACGTTGTCCTGGAAACTGGGACATTAGTTTAAATTCATCTGCCATGAAGAGTGCATTGTAAATATGATACTAAAATATTATATATATATATATATATATATATATATATATATATATAATTATATTAATTTCAAATTATTATTAATATTACTATGATTATTATCATCATTGATTTATTATTATACTATTATTTTATTATAGTATATTTCCGGGCCATTTTCTGTCATGGCATTAGTACTTTTATAGTTTGAAGTGCTTTAAAGCAAATGTGCTTTATGAAATTATTATTATTATTATTGTTGTTTTATTGTTATTGTTATTATTAAATAATTTATAATTTTCTGACCAGTTAACAGCACGTTTATTTATTTATTATAGTTCATTAGATAATGTCTTCATCACTGTTATAATGACTGTCTGTGTTTGCAGCAGACGATAATATTACCACCTCCTCGACAAAGCCCGATCAGGACAATTATTTTTACCTTCCCTCATTTATTTTCTTCAAACTTGACAGATATGATTGCCGTAAAAATTCAGTTGACCTAGTTTAAATTCGTGGTTCAAGTTTTAATTGGTCGATTTCCACCCAAATTTATTTACAGTTTTCTGTTGTTGGTGATGGTGGTGCCAGAAGCCATATAAATTCAGTGAAAATAAGATGGGAGCTTAATTAGACGATTTTGTCTGTACATATTCTAACAATAGATCTGCAGAATTGTTTTGATCGTGTCACGTAATCGTTTCGGTTATACCATCAGTAAAAATTGGATCTAACTTAGTAATAGTATAATTATTACTTAGAGGATATACTATTTTAATGTGAAGTATATCATTGTGTCGTTATCTCAGTAAACAGTTTGTGGTAGAAATATCGTCTGCTTACTGGTCTGACGAGATAAGGCTAATTATATCATGTTAGAACCATGGGGTAGGTGGATTGGTGTTAGGTTGGGTGGATTGGTGCTAGGCTGGGTGGATTGGAGCTAGATTGGGTCGATTAGTGCTAGACTGGGTGGATTGATGCTAGGCTGGGTGGATTGGAGGTAGGTTGGGTGGATTGGTGCTAGGCTAGGTGTATTGGAGCTAAGTTTGGTGGATTGGTGTTAGGCTGGGTAGATTCATGCTAGGCTGGATGGATTGGTGGTGGGCCGGGTAGATTGGTGGTGGGCTGGGTAGATTGGAGTTAGGCTGGGTAGATTGGTGCTAGGCCTGGTGATTGCTACCAGGCTTAGTGGATTGGTGCTAGGCTGGCTGGAGTGGAGCTAGGCTGGGTAGATTGGTGCTAGGCTTGGCAGATTGGTGCTGGGCTAGGTAGATTGGTGATAGTCTGGGTAGATTGGTGATAGTCTGGGTAGATTAGTATTCGGCTGGGTAGATTGTCTGTAATTTCTGTAGATTGTTGGCATGTTGATTATATTTCCAGTAGACCCGGTAGATTGTAACTGTTTTGTATACTGTTTGTTCAGTTAGGATTATCCGATAAAGCGACAACTGGTGTTTATATCTAGTAATGACTTCTAGATATACAATGGTCCCTGTTGTGTTATGTTTTAGCAGTTACAGCGCTCCCTTTTATTGTCTGCTTAATTAGTTACAGCGGTCCCTGTAGTCGTCTACTCTCTTACTTACAGCGGCCCCTGTTGTTGTCGTCTATATGATGGCTGTTGCTGGTGTTGCTGGTGCTGTTGTTGTTATGTTTTAGACACAGTGATCCCTGTTGCTGTGTTCTTCTCTGTTAGTCCTGCTGTTGTCTATTCTGTTAGCAAAGCGGTATCACTGTCCCTGTTTTTTAGCTTTTTGCTGTTGTTGGTGTTGCTGGTGCTGTTGTTGTTATGTTTTAGACACAGTGATCCCTGTTGCTGTGTTCTTCTCTGTTAGTCCTGGCCCCGTTGTTATTTTTTAGCAAACGGTTAGCCACAGTGGTACCGTGTTGTTCGTCTTCTTATTCGGTTAGCCACAGTGGTCCCTGTTGTTATCTTCTTCTCTGTTAGCCACAGTGGTCCCTGTTGTTATCTTCTTCTCTGTTAGCCACAGTGGTCCCTGTTGTTGTCTACCATGTTACATACAGCCATCCTGTTATTGTTACATTATTGTCTATTCATTCTTCTGATTTCCCTTTTGACCAATAAATGGAATAATTTATTTTTGGAGTGGTAACATATAATTGTGTGTGTATGTGTGTGTGTGTGCGTGTGCGTGTTTTAGGGTACATAGTAAGAGGCAACAGGCACAGAGCATCAACATATCTAAACATCCTTCGAAACCTACCTCCATAAATCTAAATACAACTATACATACATTAATCTAAAAATAAAATGTTCCATACCTACACATATTGATAAATGTGTGCGTATACCTAAGCATGTGTCTGGTCTACTCATCAGCCTGTGGGAACCAGCTAATTCGCTTTTCGTACGCGACAAATATGTCACGCCCACAGGAAAGCGGCTACATGCAGGCTACGTACAAAAAGCGGAAGCACGTAAAAAACATACCATTTGATACCACAGCTCTGCCCTTAGATAGCACAATGGATATAGTGCTATACCGAAAACCAGCAACTTCGGATTTATATCCAATTGATATCTGTATTTGTGTGTGTTTATATATATATATATATATATATATATATATATATATATACACACACACACACCTTTTTCTATGCCTATCAATTTTTCCCCTATTTCATAACTGCCTTTAACACTTTGGAATAATTGTACCCAAGTTCTAAATCATTGTTGACCATTTGAAGATGGCGTAGTAATATCGCCATTTACATGGGAACTACTTTTATTAGATTGGCAAAACCCAGCGCCGTGATAGAACGTTATTCGCGGTGTGCCAAAAGTAGGTATGTAGCCCCTATACTTAGCCAGGGGCCTAGCCCACACCTCCCCGATTCTCATCTCTGAGGGCAGGGCCTCGAGCCGTATATCCATAGAGTATGAGATGATCCCCGTTCCGAGGTCCCCCTCCCAATATAAATGATGACCAGAACCAGTCTATTGATGTCGGCGTCTGTGTTGGTGCCGGCCTTGGACGAGGTCATCTGAAGGTCGTGTCAAGGTCAGTGTATCTAATCTGCTAAGTGCCTATCTATCACACACACTCACTCACTCACTATAGACGACTCCAGATGATGACAACCTCATTATGGACACTTATCAAGTCTACATCTCACCGCCGCGTCGACCTCAACCAACCCCGTACCGACTCGATCGAACTCGACGTCCAGCGGAGTATCCGGGTGAAAGGTGGAGAAATCTAGCCCGGTACGGTGAACCTAAATGGTGGTCCGTAGAGACTGAAGTCGGCTAACCCTGGACTACAGTGGCACCGTCACGTAATAATCCCGCTCTTTGTGAAGACGGTAAGCCAAATGGATACTTCAAAGGTAATCAACCGAATTGAAAGATGAAACACCCTTCAGACTTAGCTAGGCCGGGATTTGAACCAGACTTCTAGAGGATTATGGCGAACCATGGAGACACCCAGCCATACTGTAGGGCAACGCCAGTAATTAATAGAACCTGACTTAATAGTATTATAATGTGCTCCCTTCATGTACCACCTCTGTATAAGGATCACCAATTATATCCGTCATTTTGTCTCATCTTGACACAAATAAAGTATATATATATATATATATATATATATATATAGTCCAGTTGTTATAGTGTATACTGATATTATATCATATATGCTAACAAGACACAATGAATAATATGACCTAAACCCCGAAAACTGTTACCATATTAACATAACAAGGTCACATGACCAACATCATTTCTCTATCAGTAAGATTTATTGCCGGTTCTATAATAAATTTATAATATATTTATATATCTGATGGTGGTGTTATATTGTTGATTTTAATGTCTACTGAGGGAGGGTGTCGTTACAAGTCTCCAATTTGAATTTATTAAATTTATCAATGTTTATTTTTGCTAGAATAGTTTGTTCCTCCCCCTCCCTCCCTCTCTCTCTCCCTCTCTCTCTCTCTCTCTCTCTCTCTCTGTGTGTGTGTGTGTAAAACAGCCCATGATATAATTCGAAAATTTACCGATCCCTGGTCGATTTGGTGACACAATTCGATTGAATTTTTTTCTCGAATACCATATGTCCCCTTTTGTCTCTTCTGTATAGTGTTGTTGTCAGGGTGGATGTTCCAACATATGTCATCATTGTCAGGGGGCATGTCAGGGTGGATGTTTGAACATATGTTAGCCCTGTCAGGGCGCACGACATGGGTGGATGTTCCAACATATGTTAGCCATGTCAGGGTGGATGTTCCAACATATGTTATCACTCACTATCAGGGGGCATGTCAGGGTGGATGTTCCAACATGTGTTAGCCCTGTCAGGACGCAGATTCCACGATTGGACAAGGGTGTTTCATCTTTGACTTCGCTACATTAACTTTGTAGGTCGCTCGGCCCATTTAGCCTATCATGTGCACAAACGTGGTCGTAAAACATCAATCATCAATCAGCATCAATAATAGAGTATGGACCCACACTTTTTGTTGTTGTTGTGGTGGTAAGTTATTTGTTCCTATTTCAGCTACAACAGTGTGGTGGTATTTATAACAAAACCCTTTCTCAATATTATAAGTCCTATCGAATCCCCCCCCCCCGTTAAGGTCCAGGAACCTTACAATAAACTCACAGATCGAACGACTGTACATTTGTTGAACTTTGACCTTCTTATCGCTAATCGATCGCCCTATTTGTCGCTAACATTCTGTATTCGTTTATGATGGAGTTGGGGGGGGGGGACGATTTATTACAATAGTTATTGATGTTGATAAAACTATCCTGATATAACAGTCGAGATTGATTTGTTTAACGTCTATGTGTAGACATGGTTGATTGTTTACGGTTTTGTTCGTTTACAGCCATTTTATTACATATTGATACGATTTCTGATTGGGAAGTGGGGGTCGGTGGATTGATGGGGTTCGTGGTTAAGATGTCTGTTTAGACTTTGTGCGTGTGTGTGTGTGTGTGTGTGTATGCGCGTGCAAATCATTTGTGTTTAAAGATTAATTATCTCAGACACAAATTATAATGAGATTAGATTATGAAGTGCACTGCATTACCGACTATGCTACGAGAGGCTACGTGAGCTTCTCTCTCTCTCTCTCTCTCTCTCTATATATATATATATATGTGTGTGTGTGTGTGTTAATAACAATATCATGTAATAATAACAGTAATAACAATAATAATAATATATATCAGAAGACTTTCACGTATAACTGAAGATTATTGTGGTACAGAAGAAATTAGAAGGTTCTCGGCTAGAATCCGTCAATTGACTGCTCGCCTTTACACTACTAGCTGGTTGTGTTACCCGTAAGTTAGTATGTTCGGGGGGGGGGGTTATAGTGAGTTGTAGGCCAGGTGCGTGTAATCGACGGCTAGCGGAGTCTGTTGCATGTTTACGTTGTATAAAGTTTAATTAAAACCAGGCAGAACCATAATCAGAATGTAAAGTTCTTAGATTAGCCCCCGGTAGATCCGGGCTATTGTCTAAATCGGTGTTAACCACCCAACACCCATCACTCCGGCGAGCAGTCTTGTTTGTGTGTCGTATATTTTTTACACTTCGTTCTTCGAAAAAGATGTCGATTTTTTTTTGGGGGGGGGGCTTTCTCCTAGATCTAATATTTATTCAACACAAACAGCACACGTCAGATTGGAGTCATTCCGAAGTCGTGATAAGAGAACCGGCTTAATGGACATCCAATTAGAGGAAAGATTCCGCCATCTTCTTGTGTCACGTGATCGGATCACGTGGTTAGGTCATATGATCGGGTCGGGCGGCCCCCGGAACGCGCTCGTCCATTGGGTGCCGTCGCCTCGTTACCCCGGCAACCGAGACGCCACGGTAATGATATTTACCCGACGCCGACTATCCGCGTTTTCTGTCGTTTGCGCATGCGCGTGGAGCGGCGTTATTAAATCAGGCCGCAATCTTGTCACGTGTCTCCGACCCCGGGACATAACACACCTTATAATGACGGCGACGCTCTAACGGGATGAAGTGATCGGATTTGCGGAGAAATGAGATGCTTCTCAGCTGTGCCAGCCGCCATTTGTCTCTTGTTTATAGAAACTTTGTTATGTGTTTCTGTCACCGACCGGGATGACAGGTGACACGTTTCAGACAATTCTATTGCCTAGTAACGACGCCGTGAAAATATCAGCTTCCGACTTTTGTTGTTGTTGTTGTCGTTGCTCCTGCTATTGTTGTTGTAAACGCCACGTCACCTTCGCTTAGTGTTCGTGTTATATGTACTCTATCAAGCCGTTATCAGTCCGGAATACTATTTACTGATCGAACAGGATGGGATTTTGATGATTATTCTAAACAATTAAATATTTGGTATTATTCGGCCTATTTGGCATCATTTTAAAACAAAAATAAAATATTTGGTATTATTCGGCTTATTTGGCATCATTTTAAAACAAAAATAAAATATTTGGTATTATTCGGCCTATTCGGCACCATTTTAAAACAAAAATATATATTTGGTATTATTCGGCCTATTTGGCACCATTTTAAAACAAAAATAAAACATTTGGTATTATTCGGCCTATATGGCACCGTTTTAAAACAAAAATAAAATATTTGGTATTATTCGACCTATTCGGCACCATTTTAAAACAAAAATAAAACATTTGGTATTATTCGACCTATTCGGCACCATTTTAAAACAAAAATATATATTTGGTATTATTCGGCCTATTTGGCACCATTTTAAAACAAAAATAAAACATTTGGTATTATTCGGCCTATATGGCACCGTTTTAAAACAAAAATAAAATATTTGGTATTATTCGACCTATTCGGCACCATTTTAAAACAAAAATAAAACATTTGGTATTATTCGACCTATTCGGCACCATTTTAAAACAAAAATATATATTTGGTATTATTCGGCCTATTCGGCACCATTTTAAAACAAAAATATATATTTGCTATTATTCGACCTATTCGGCACCATTTTAAAACAAAAATAATATATTTGCTATTATTCGACCTATTCGGCACCATTTTAAAACAAAAATATATATTTGGTATTATTCGGCCTATTCGGCACCATTTTAAAACCAAAATATATATTTGCTATTATTCGACCTATTCGGCACCATTTTAAAACAAAAATAAAATATTTGCTATTATTCGACCTATTCGGCACCATTTTAAAACAAAAATATATATTTGCTATTATTCGACCTATTCGGCACCATTTTAAAACAAAAATATATATTTGCTATTATTCGACCTATTCGGCACCATTTTAAAACAAAAATATATATTTGGTATTATTCGGCCTATTTGGCATCATTTTAAAACAAAAATAAAATATTTGGTATTATTCGGCCTATTCGGCACCATTTTAAAACAACAATAAAATATTTGGTATTATTCGACCTATTTGGCACCATTTACGAACATATATTGATAAGTACAGATCATCTTCTGATCTCGTCGGCTGTATATTAATCGCGCGGAATACTGAGGACCGTCGTCTCTGGTTTTTTCCCCGTTTCGGTATTGAGATATTTTGATCAACCTTCAACCCCTCATCGGTTGAGATCGTCTTTAGATTCTAGCCCACTTTGTGAGCGAAGTCAACCTTCTTCAGCGACCGGTTCAGAGAAAATGGTGTCTGGCTAATTGCCTTCCAAAAAAGACAGACAGACAGACAGACGAACGGAAAGAAAAACCGAGGTTTTCGTTCATGGCCTAAAAGTACATGTGTTGAATGCCACAATCTGAGTGCCGGGAGGATGAAGCAACAGTCAAAGGTAACTTTTGCCCGCAAAAAATGGCGGCAGAAAACCTAATTTTAATGGAATCCGGTCAATTTTGTTCTGTCGGAGAACAAACCGGTCGCCCGCCATCTTGTGTTCCTGATGTATTTGCTTTTCATTGTTAGTATTATTTTTCTCTGTTAAGAACTAACGTTGTTAGTAGGTTGTTAAAATTTTTCCTCCCTTCTTATTTCCTTCTCGTAACAACCAAATGATGTTTTCTTTTGCGGCTTTTCTTTCGCGAAACTGTTATGGTAGAGTGGCCGGCTGTTGATCACGTGGTGGAGTTACTGCGCTGCCATGACGACCAGGAATTATATAATCTTATCTGATGCTCGTCAAAATGACTAACGATGTCATATCTCTTGTGCCATCTCTGATGTCATCTTATCTCTCTTCTGTTATGTTATCTCTCTTCTGTAATCCTGTTCTCCGACTGCGAATCCCGATATTCAGTTATCAGATTACGCCAGTCATATATGTTGACAACGAATGACCCCATGACCTATACGTTCCTATAACTAGCCAATGTCATATAAATATTGTTCTAGAACTGACTGTCTTAATGCCTTTCGACTGACTGTAATTATACAGTCAGTGTTAGTCGGTTGTGTTGAAGTTGTGGATGTTAAGAAATGGCATCCCCAATAAATAAAGTTTGTGACATACAGAAAATGACCAACAACAACGTGGGGGTGGGACGGATGTACTGGAAAATATAAAGAAGTTGCTTAAAGGGTATGCAATGGGTAGTCTGTCTTCCTCCACCCCCATATAACCCAAAACAAATACTTTTGTTTAATAAATCCAGTCTATTTTACTTATAATATTTATAATAATACACTATGGGCGAAAAGAATGACACCGCCGTGATGACGTCATGCGCAGAACACCTCTCCCCGCCTATTGTTAGCAATAACATTATAAGAACGGGGTATAAAATTATTTAAAACATACTTGACACGGCGTAGAGCATAAGATGCATCCTGCATTATATTACTACAAATATTCGGACCAATAATATGACCTAGGTCAGTGCCTACGCCATCTAAATTAAACACAATATTTCTATTTTCACTGTAATTAATCATCTGACATTTCAATGGATTAAACTTAATATTATTTTCTGAGACATAATCAAGAGCTATATCACACATTCTACGAAATGTATAAACAGATGGCTTCACTTAACTGCCATCATCACCACAGCCAAAGGCTCTATAATACAAATGACCTATTTTGCAACCGTAACCCGATTGACTTGACCGATAAAGTAGTTCGTCTATGCACACGCCAAATAAAATAGGCCAGAACACATCACCTTGTTTAACACCGTTAGAGGCGTGAAAATATGGTGACATTACGCTATCTCATCTAATATTAAGATGTTGATTTGGTTACATGTGCAATAAACAACGAATAAAACTAACGGATTAATATTTCTTTTCGTCTGTAATCGTACAGTTTAATGACATTGACCTTATGAAAAAGTCTGGGATGCATCTGGTATTAATAAACATCATTTAAAACTTATTTACATTGCGGTTCGCCAAACAACTTTAATTTTTAAAGCTTTTATAAACATTTGTTTGTAAAGGTCGTTAGAAATGTTGATGAAAATATAAGACGATTACAACCCAATCGTAAGTAACCATAATTTAAAATAAAAACAAATAATACAATTTGTTTCCCAACATGCATGCGTGTACCCACCTATTTTGTTTGGCGGGGGGGGGGGGCGTCATGGCGTGGCCGGCATATTGTGGTGTGCGTGTTTTTGTGGAGGTTTCATTGGTCGAGGCTGAGATGTCATTTGTGGATGGTAGACGGTGTTATTTAGGTTAATGTGTGCTAATATTGGGTCTGATAGAACAATGGACGCTCGACGTTTATGTCATGTCTACATAAATCATATTACTTACTGATCGCTTTATGGCGTTATCTGCTATTTTGTGTGGCGTGTCAATTTACCAAAGCGACCTGTTTATCGCGTCATTAACACCAGATTTCCCGTGCGTCCTGGAAAACCTGGAAATTAACAAATTAATTTTCCAGGTCCTGGAAATGTCTTTGAATTTTACAAAATCAGGAAGTGTCCTGGTCTCCTGGAAAAAAAGATATTGCCTGTGAAAAAATCCACTTAGAACAAAAAAGCCTGTGAATAAATATTATGACTGTAGAAGGAGTACTGGTACATAGCGTTGATATCCCATGTTAGTTAAAATTTAAATAAAAGTGGGTGGATCAGAGAGCTAGAAGGGGGGTGGAGGAGGCTGTATCATAAATATGTCAATAATCGATCATTCATTGAATAAATATGAATCATGTATATTTTCTCCTTAAAATGGTAATTTAGTTTTGGAAATGTCCTGGAAAATAATATTGGCTTCCCTGTGGGAACCATGTAACAAGTGTTTATTTTTAAGTGTGACAAAAATATGAAATGTTTTGTTTCTGATGATAAATGAACTGACGTACACGTATAACCGTCGGATGTTTAACAGAGGAAGGCCACACAATGAATGAATCATTCACGAGCTTTCCCTAAAAATCGGATGCATATCTGACGTTTCGATGATAAATGCGCTTTCAGGATAATTAAAACCGGGATACTCGGTTACATCTTAAATAACCGTCTATTGGGTGTCAGCGCGTGTCCTTCTGGAGTTTGCCTTTTCCGACTTCCTTTATCTTATCCGAGTCATCTTTAATTCTTCTTCCGGGGACGAACTGATGCGCCAGAAACTCATAAAGTCTCGCTTATGCTTCCCCCTTTCTGATCCAGTAGTACTGGATGTTTATCAGCGCCACACATCATCAACAAGAGTACAACACACGATAGTTAAACAACCATCCGAACAATCAACACAAACGGATAATTATATTATATTTTAAAACAAGCAATAAATGACAGAACCACATTCTACAGAAAGGATGTGGCACTCATATTTTCCTTTAATTTTTTTTAATATCCGGTCAAACTACGAGTTCAGTTTAAAATCATACTTACTGTCCACAAATTATCTAATTAACAAACTAAAGGTAAAGACGAGTGAACGCACATTAAGATCAACAACTGGAACATCTAACGTAGAGGTTCCTTTCACCAGAAGAAAGACATTTGCTGACAGACACTTCAGCGTCAGTGGACCCGAACTATGGACCGAACTACCAACCAATATCAGAAATATCCAGTAAACTCCAGTTTTAAAAAACCCTTTAAAGACTTACCTGTTTGGTGGAAAATTATAATACTTAAATTTAATATTTTGCATATATCCAGATTGTGAAGCGCTTTTGATAGCTAACTGGCTCACAAATTCACTATATTAAACAATTAATAATAATAATGTATTCCCAGCTCTAGTGTCTTAGATTAATGAATATTCGTTGGATCTCGCTGTGCTGATGTACGGATTTATAGACACTATGTTAGATATTCGGGACTTATTTTCTAAATCCAGACCGCGGTCAGATTTGGTGAACTTTGTTTCGAACAAAGTTTATTCCTTGATGACAATGATCGTAGGTAGTACGTTATGACCCGTTGTTAAACATGATGTTTAACAGTTTACGTTTTGTATAATTAACATGATATTTTACGACCATTTTTTGTGCCCGTGATGGGCTAACTGGACCGACTGACCGACTTGCAAAAGTAATCAGGCGAACTGAAAGATGAAACACCCTTCAGACATACCCCAATTTCGCGGAAAAACGTCGGACACACACACACGTGCTGTGCTCGCCTCGGTAGCTTCCTTACCTCTACATTTTTCCGGTGTTTCTACATTATGTCCTGTGTTTCTACATTATGTCCTGTGTTTCTACATTATGTCCTGTGTTAACAACATTAACATAAGACATAATGTCAGACAGTTTCAAATCTTTTTCCTTTGTCTTGTACCAACACATATAGATTTGAACTCAGACAGACATACTATCAGTTAGACAATGGAGATGTTCATCTCGTATGTTATAAACAAAGAAGAACAATATACCGACCGTACTGTTACCGTTAAGAAGCAAAATGTGCAAAGGAAAACAACAAGTTGTTTTTTGGCCGACTGTTTCGATCTGTGTTATTATATTGTTGTTTATATGGAAAACATCCATATTATGTTTATATTGTATGATTAGTTCTAAAAGAATTACGGAACTACATGCTACAAGAATTATTAATGATCGGAGAGCAAATATTTTAAGATTATTAATAATAAATTATAGTTCGATGACAGTGATTAGTAACGCTGTTTCATATGACATTTATAAGAACGATTCAAAATCCCAAATAGATCCTGAATCCCACTGCATACTCAGGTATAGCATCTATCCATCTATGTGTCGCAGGTTAAATCTCATTTTTAGCCAACTCATCGAGTGAAAGGACATCCTTTTTTATTTAAAGGACCCCCCCCCTCTCCGTCCTGAAACTGTCACATCGTTAGATATGTTACATCAGCGATCTGGGAGTTTCAATGATCCATTTCTTTCTGGTTTTATAACGGCTCCAGATATGTTGTCGTCAATTATAGTTAGTGTTTGATCGAGTTCACCTTCCCTGGATGTACACGATTGGTTTGTAATTGGTCATATGTTCTAAATGATGCACTGGACTGGCAGGTGTGACTAACGGGTTATCGGATAGGAGGTCCATCCCCCCCCCATTACGCCTCACCGGTTATAACCCACGCAGCTCCTGGCTCGAGATCAAAAGACGAGTTTAATTGTTCTCCATAACAATTATTACATTTCTCTTTTAATATTACATTATTTTTAGTTATAATGAGGAGTCGTCCATTAATTCATAAGACCGGTGCAGAAGCTGAACAAACCACTCACTCACTCACTCACTCACTCACTCACTCACTCACTCACTCACTCACTCACTCACTCACTCACTCACTCACTCACTCACTCACTCACTCACTCACTCACTCACTCACTCACTCACATGACACACACTCAATGACTATATGGTATATAAGTCCTACTGATGAATTCATAGACCTCCGCGAGACAAGAGTCCATTTTTAGAAGCGATCAGAAGTTACAAAAGTAACGAATGTTCCAAACCGACCTGTTATAAGTGATTCTAACAGATCAATAGATCTATAACGTGACAATCGTTTGTGTTACTCTTATTTTGTGGCAATTTGAAGCGGGCAGTTTTGTGCAACTTGGATGGCGTCTGGTCCATTGATTGGTTTGTGTCAGTACAAAAAAAAACAAATCGCTTCCTCGCGGTGTACGTAACAACCAATCTATTGTTTTATGCACGAGTGGACTGTCTAAATGTGGCTTCCTGGTGAAGTCGGTGGCGCCATGGAACGGGATTAAGGGTACTGCTGATACAGTTCCCAGATAGCTGGTGGTGAATTGAGTCGGCGTTTGACACTTTGAGTGAGTTGTTTGTTTAGTCTCGTATAACCGAGGGGGCACTCACCGGGTATAAGTTTTGTTTAATTGCTGTTTCTGTGTTACTGTGACAGACTACAAACGTTGACACATTGGACTAAACATTACCGACAACTTACGACATGTTTACTATACACCTGATTGTGACATCTTTGTCACAGGTAGGTATTAGTAATTGACTTCTTGTATTTCCTTAACTGTCTGTATACCATCTAGCTGACTGTTGACCCGGTTTGTTACCATATCATATATAACTATATATATATATATATATATATATATATATATATATATATATATATATATATACAGTAATACTCCCTTTACGTCATTTCGATCGACGTCAGATTCACCTTCACGTCACTTTTCTAGAGTAAATTTAAGTTTAGTGAACGCCATTACATCCGACGTTACGTCACTCAACTACGTCACCTATGTCATAATAAAAGAACTTAAATTGGTAATTTAACAATGAAAGATAAAAGAAGCTAAAAAACAAACAATTTAAAATACATTAACAACTCAATAAAACAAAAACAAATGTATATACATAACAATAAAATATTTACATCAAAAGACATTTTAAGGCATTATGTCCGCTTTACGTCAAAACCGGGTTACGTCACAGCTTTTGGAACCAATTAATGACGTAGGGGGTATGACTATATATATATATATATATATAAAGTAATTATTGCTAGTTTCTCATCAAGAAATTACTATGACAGTGTTTATAGAAGGGCGCCTCCGTGGTCTAGCGGTAGCGTGTTGGACCACATATCACTACCACCCGTGTTCGAATCTCGGCGTGGCCTTATCTGAAGATTGTTTCGTCTTTTACTTCGTTTCATTACCTTTGGAGGTCGCTCGGCCCATTTAGCCTGCCATATGTACAAAAGTGGCCGTAAAACATCAATCATCATCATATGTTTATATTGGCTGCGTCCTTGACCTGATTTTGAATGTATCCTTGACCGAGTTGACCTTGATCGTATTCTTGAGCAGAGAATGATTGTGTCCTTGAGCTGACTGAGTTTGTTATTAATCTAACTATAGCCATGCCATTGAGCTGACTTCGACTATGTCCTTGAGTTGACTACTGTGTCTTTAAGTTAACTATAGCCGTGTCCTTGAGCAGTGTCCTTGAGCTGACTACGACAGTGTCCTTGACCTGACTGGCCGTGACATTGAGCCGACTATGACTCCGTCCTTGAGGTGACAATATTTATATTTTTCAGGTGACTGTCACCGTTTGTTTGTGTTGACTAATCCCATGTCAGTGAGATGACGAATGATGGCGTGATCGGATAGAAGGCAATCTAGTGTTTGAGCTGCTAGTGAATGGATACTTGGGCGAATAATGACTGTCATTGAGTTGAACGTGTTCTTTACTTGACGGTGTCTCTCCTTGACCTGACTGTGTCTGTTTCCTTGACCTGATTATGTCCACGTCTTAGTGCCGACTATGTCCCTGAAGTGGCTGTCAGGGTAGTCTTCTTAGCTCACTCTGAAGAGGTTATGACTGTATCTTCTGTGGCTGACTGTCATGGTGACCTTTAGATGACTGTCTGTTTTTTCGGATGACTGTATATGACGATGTTAGAGAAAACTGATTGTGTACAAACTATCACCCATCAGACGCTATTATTTTAACATTGTCATATATTATGTACAGCTGCGGGGAGCATTTAATAATTTATATGTTTAATTTTTGGGACTGTCCACGCACGCACACACACAGATGCACGCACGTACTTGAATGACGATTTTAAAGTATACTATTTATATTTGTATTAAATATTGTAATAATTACCACTAACGAGGCTCACCACATCCAACATCGGTGAACTATTTCTTTTATCATTATGTTCATGTGACATCATTCATCGTCTTACCTCGAACGTTATGATGATAATATTTATTAAAATCTATGCGAAATTGGAATGAAAAATGTATGAATAAGCTTTAAAAAGTGTAAAACAAAACAACAACAATAATAATAATAATAATAATAATAAATGGGAATAATGTATGATAAAGAATAACTAATAATAATAATACAGTATATAATTCAGCATGGCATAAAATTATATTAAACAAAATAGAAAACATCAATTGATAAGAGTTGTCATAGTTTATATGATTGTGTTGTCATTATGTTGATTTATATTGTCTTCAAATTAGTAAATATTTGATAGTGTATGATGTTGGAAAATGTACCGTTTATATTTAGAAATAATTGTTTTTAATAATTAGTATATATATATATATATATATATGTATGTGTGTGTGTATGTATGTATGTATAAATTCCTCTCTAAATATCTCATTACTAGAATATGACAACACCAATCATCACATCAGGTCTATCTTTCCATTTGTGATAGGTTCAGATTAGTGAACAGGGCTTAAATTATATTTCTACTGCATTACAAACAAATAAACTACTCACACACAGACACACACACACACACACACACAACACACACACACACACACACACACACACACACACACACACACACACACACACACACACACACAGAGAGAGATAGACCTACAGAGAGAGAGAGAGAGAGAGAGAGAGGCACACACACAGAGAATGTTGATCTAGAGAGCTGTATATTGGGTGCACTGTTTGGGTCTCAGGAAGAGATGCCATCTTTTACGTGTTTGACTTACAAATCTGGCATTTCAGTAACTGTAGCAGACATACTACACTCTTAAAGAATTATAAGTACTCCTAATTCAGGACTAGAAACACTGTTTCACATCTCAAACATTGACATTGGGCTCAGCTCATCTGGTTAGTGTGTTTTATATAACAACTTGTAATTGATCCGTTTTACAGAAGTATATGTAATTAGAATATTTGCTTTCCCCAATTCAGTTACAGTTAATGTGTACTGTAGCAGTGAAGTCTGCTTGTTATAAACATCATTAAATGTGTTGCTGTTTTACAGCCACTTAATTTTGTGCACAAAGTAGACTAAATGGGCCGAGAGATCTCCAAAGGTAATGAGGCAAAGTGAAAGATGAAACACCCTTCTGACATAGCCCAGCCATGGTTTGAACCAAGGTCCTATAGATCTGTGGCCTGCTGCGCTACTACTTAGGCCATAGAGCCGCATTCTAATATAAATATCTTTTTTTTAAACCATTTATTATTTCGCTGATTACTTACAGATATCACGTCTTTAAAATATGATTATGAAATTGTTAATAAGTAGTCTTCATAATAATGATGACATTGTGCTAGGAAGGACTTCTTTATGGAATGTTCTGACTTCAGTTAAAATATTAGTTTTAACACTAAATATTAATATAATAAATATCTGAAATGTAAGAAGAAGTCTCTTTCTTCTATTCCCATTATTATAGTTCAGTGACTGTGGATATGATGATCTAATAACTTAACTAAATCTGTTACAGATATGAAAGGCACAGATTTGTGTGATGTTTCTTAAATAATGGTTACCTTATATACATATAGTTGTGTGTGTGTGTGTGTGTGTGTGTGTGTGCATGTGTATGTCTGTATGGGTGTGTTTTAGCTGTGTAAAAATACAGCACAGGCACAGAGAATCTTGAACCGTGAATTCAAACTCTGGACGTTTCTTCAGAGGACTAATTCATGTCCAGAGATACAAATGCGTGTCTCTGTGTGTGTATGTGTGTGTGTGCGTGCGTGTGTGAAAATCTTATTTCTTATAAAATCTTATAAAAAATATTTCCCATAACAATCTTTCCTATCTATACTCATCACGTATGTCGTATATTGATGAGTAGATATCTAAAAGGTGTATTACCATCTTGTATTATTTGGATAAGTATATGAATATCTAAATCTTAAATATGCTGTTTTTACTCTTGAAAAATACCTCCACTCAGAAACAGCTGTATCACAGCTGTTTTGACCCATTAATGATGAGCAGTTTTTAAAGTGTACAGTAGGCAGGCTAATTAGCGTACTAATGAACATGTTTGCAACTAATTAATCCTAACCGATATTGATGGCGTTGAAATATATACCTTCCTTGAAATTTACACACCATATATCAATGCAGTAATTAGCCTTGTAACGTCTAATTAGTGTAGTTTCCTTAACGAGAAACATTTTGTGATATAGCTTAACCACGACTGTGAAAGATGCTCCAAATAGTGTCAAAATAATAATCTTATAGTTGCGATTTCAAGGACAAGAACACAAATATTTCAGATCTAGACAACGTAGAATATTTCAATATAAAGTGTCTAAATCTGAAATCTTTGTTGATCATAAAAATAGGAAAAATAATTCTTGTAAAATCAACCTAAACCCAATCACCTGTTTTTGTTGTTAAACATTTTGTCCGCATTTTTTCTGAGTCGTACCTTATATGTTGTTGTTATTGTTTCAGATTTACTATCGAGTGAAGGCGTCACCGTTTTTCATCATCCATTGATTGTTGACTATTCCTATCTTCTTGTTGACATTCATAGACATCAAGTTGTTTTAGGAGCAAGGTTTGTTAGTAACTCGCAATGACACATTAGTTAACAATGGCCGATCACACTCTAGCGACGATTGATCTGTATAAATATAATTTTGGTTGTCAGTTGTTATTAAATGTTTCTTTTTCAGAAATTATTTATTAAGATTAAATATTACCAACTTAGAGCCAGTAGAAATAACAGAGTGGAAAGCTGACAAATTGACTGTGAAAATGTGTCAAGCCAAAGGTCAAAATCTGGTTAGTATATTTAGTAATACTTTAGTTCAGTCATGCTCCTAGTCGCTTAATGTTATCTCCTGTTCCTTTTATAATTGTTTCACAATCCAGCATATTAATTGAATAAACATAATCAGAGGTTGTTGGTCTGAAGGTTTTTTAACTGTTCAATAATCTTAAAAACTTGCTACCATTCTCCGTGCACTGACAATTGTTTATTGGTTGTTGTTACGTATTCGACCATCGGAATCGTGTTCGTTGATGGTAAAGGTCCGAGCACTCTATGCGCGCGCGCGCCAAGATTTGGTGTTTCCGGTGTTTGGACGTGGAGCAGCAAGCCGAGCATTGGAATCATGTTCGTTGGTGTAAAAGATCCGAGCATTCAGCATCTGAACCATGCATCATCAATATTATTATAAATTTTAGCAATTTCATAATCGTTTTTAATTTTTCATCTGCTGGCATCAGTGTCAGCGACAGGAGCTTAGTTGTAATTACTGCTACTAGCATTTAATATAACCATAAAATTTAATCAGATTAAAAAGAAAATCTGACTTTTTATGTATTATTTTATGGTTCCTGCAGCCAAGGAAATAATATTTTCTACAGGTATATTTATTCATTTAAAAAAATTCTAAGCGGGTTTTTTTTCCAAAGGCAGTATTTTTCTGTGATATTTTTGATATTTTATCAAATTCAGACATTTCCAGGACCGGGAAAATGAATTTGTTATTTTCCAGGTTTTCTGGGATACCTGGGGACACCGATTATTTGTAAAGTTCTATCGATCGTTCATTTCTTTGATTTTCATTTGTAGCTCTTCAAAACTATCAAAAGCATCTTCTACTTCCAACCCAAATATAACTACTACATGCTCGGCCGCCATATTTGAGTGGAAGTAATAGCAATTGAGGAATAATTGGCGCATGGGCATTGAGTGCTCGGACCTATAACACTGCCAATTGTCTTCGTCTATACAGCACTAGTACGATGTATGGAGATATATGGATACTTTCTTGTTGACAGTTTTGTTTTAATTACAAGTCAGTTTAACACTTGACTTGTGCAAGCTTGTATTATGTGACATCTGATGAAAAGAAGTATTATATTAACAATAGAAGTTTTAGTAATTTATTTCTTTTGTTTTTATGATTTTGTCTGTAAAGTTTAGGATACAAAATTGTTTAAATGCTCATTTAAAGGCATTAAATGGCACTTATTTCTGAAATGATTATTTATTTAGATAAAATAATTTTTTTAAATAATTTGTCTTAATAATAATATATGGTAACATAATATATGTTGGAATAACATTGTTATAATGTAAAAGTTTGTAGCAATATAATTTACATGTAAAATGTTTGAAATGTTTAGAAATATTTATATTTATTTATTAGTTTGTTAAATAATTTCTTGCAAAGGATTTTGTTTCATGAAAAAATTCTCCTTTCTCTAAATACTCTGAGCTATTATACTATAATTATTTTCTTTTTTAAAACTATGTTGCTATTTAAGTTCCGTTTATTTTCATTAATTCACTTGAAATTATTCAACATCATATAGGCATAACATTATAATAAATTAAAATGGTGCAGCAGTGAAAAGGAGAATGATTGAAGTATAATGTTATATAATCATCATCATCATCATCATCAGTGTTTATAATGTAATCTTGGAAGATCATCTCTTATAGATTTATATTTTAATTAAAAATAATATTATTTAAAATAAATCATCAAACAGAGTTTTATTTTATTTAACCAATTATTTATAAAGGAGCACTACAGATTATTGTAAGTTATCTTAGAGCAAGACACTGAGTTGATTTACATATTCATGAGTACATTAAAACTGATTGCCGTTGTTGAATGTGGCATTTATTATCGGAAGCCAATTTCTGAATTTCTCCAGATTATTATTTCAGATGTGTGTGTGTGTGTGTGTGTGGATTATACACACTTTATGATGTCATATGTCAAAGAATGTATATAATATCAGGCATGGGGTAATTGTATTCAGTAATCATAATCAATTATAATTGATTAGATGATTGCAAGTAATCATAATTGTAAAATATTGTAACAATATACAGACTGTAGACAAATTTTAAGCCATTCATCTTTGATTATAAAAACATATATTGTTAAGGTTTGATGGAGTTAAGCATGATTTGTTGTAAATGTAGCTGAATATATTAAATATATAACAATATATTATCTATATATTTATTCGTTGTCATTCTTATTGTTTATATTTCTGGATTTGTCTCTCTACAGTCAAATTGTCAGAATTATATCCGTGTCCTAGTACAGTTAAACGAGACATTATTGGTGTGTGGTACCTATGCCTTCTCTCCAAAATGTTCCTGGAGAAAGGTAAGTAAATATTATAATTGTTGGTAATACATGTGGAGACAGTGTGTGTGTGTGTGTGTGTGTGTGTGTGTGTGTGTTACATATAATAAAGGTGTGGGCTCAGGTTTTCGTGATGTTTATAATTCTTACAGAATTGTGATCAAATGATACTTTCATTCAGCCCAAATAGCACGACTAGTTTCAGTTGTAAAAAACCTTTATCAAGAGCATATGTAAATTTATGTCTATTATGGAAATATGTTTCAGGTTATTTCTATCATTCTCTTTTACTGTCAGACTATCATTAGTACATTTTATTTGTGATATTTACATTCTACTGTAAAATTTATAATAATCGTATTTATAGGATTTTGAATAAATAAAATCAATCAGTCAATCAAATAACAACACAGATTGTAAATGCTTACACACACACACACGTGCATGCACACACACACAAACCACATATATATATATATATATATATATATATATATATATAAACTCTTATTATTATGTTTTCCAGGTCAATAGTTTGAAGGATGTTATATCATATGTACCTGGTATGGCTAAATGTCCGTATGACCGTCATCAGAATAACACAGCTTTATTAACATTAGATGGTAACTTGTATAGTGCCACTGTCACAGACTTCACAGCTAGAGATCCAGCAATATTCCGAACTCTCGGGCCAGAGAGACACTTAAGAACTGTACAGTATAACTCTAGATGGCTTAATGGTAAACAGGATGATCATATTAACATCATCATCATCATCATCATCACATTAACATTACTGTTTTCATTTCTAACATTATTGCAGGGCTGCTTCCATGGTCTAGCGGTAGCGTGTTGGACCACAGATCACTACCACCTGTGTTCGAATGTCGGTGTGGGCATATCTAAAGGTTGTTTCATCTTTGACTTCGCTTCATTACCTTTGGAGGTCGCTCGGCCCATTTAGCCTACCATGTGCACAAACGTGGCAGTAAAACATCAATCATCACCTTGGCCGTGGGAGCAAACTCCAGTGTTAATTGTATATGTTGGATGTTTCATCTTTCAAAGCAAATTGTTTGTGCTAGATCATGTTATTTCCTAGGGTGTATCCACAATGGCCAAATGTGTGGCCATTGTCCAATCTAAGCAAAGGTAACCATCATCATTGTTATCATCATCATCATCAATAGCATCATCATTACCAACAGCAGCAACATTACTGTTGTTGATATAATCAGAATATCAGTATTAAGTAACCATATTTTTGTGATATTTTGTCTATGAAAGTCATTGGAGAATTTAATTAATTTATTGTTATAAGTCCACATATTTGCCATGTAGTACCTCTAGAATATCACAGGATTCCCATGTCCTGGAAATGGCCTTGAATTGGACAAAATCAGGAAATGTCTCCCCAAAAAATATTGCCTGTGAAAAAATCCACTTTGAACAAAAAAGCCTGTGCTTATATATTATGACTGTAAAAGAAACAGATTATTAGTACATAGTGTTAATATCCTATGTTTTTTTAATTTTAAATAAAATTGGATGGATCAGACAGATAGAAGGGGTGAAGAGGAGGCTGTACCATAAAAATATCAATAATTAATCATATCTCTATTATACCTCTATCATAATTCTATCATAACTCTATCTGATCTTTATTTCAGAGCCAGATTTTGTCTCATCACATGAGATAGGAGAATTTATTTATTTCTTCTTCCGAGAATCAGCTGTTGAATATATCAACTGTGGAAAGGTATTAAAATACATGCACACGCACACACACACACACACATAGGTATAATGTTTGTACATTTCATTAATAATCATCTTGTCAGATAAACTATTCCTTTAACATTTCAACATTTAAACACAATTTTTCCATAGACTTCATAAATCGTTCAAATTAATTTTTATAATCTTATAACACAAAAGATGTTATGAGCTTTATAATGGCTAACTCTGGTGATATAAGCCATAGAGGATTTGATACAAATGAAATTCAGATGTCACATCCGAGGATTCCATATCAAAATAATTTGTCTTTATGGATGGAAAATATGTTTCTCTTTCATTTGTTTTGAATTCCATTTCATTAAAATGTTCTCATCATACTTATCCTTTCGCTTTTAGAACATATACTCCAGAGTCGCTCGAGTGTGTAAGGTACATATATCATGATCTAATAATATGTTATGTGTTTATATTAATATACATTATTCTGACATTATAGTAGATTTTATTTTAACACAAACATGACTCATTTTTGACTGTATTATCACACAGAATGACAATGGTGGCTCAAACTTCCTGCTGGAAGATAACTGGACGACCTTCGTCAAAGCTCGACTCAACTGTTCACTTCCCGGACGTTATCCATTTTATTTTAATGAGCTGCAGAATACTTACTTCGTAGAGAAACAGCAATTGATATACGCCATATTTACAACATCTCCGTAAGTGTGTGGTTCATTTATCATTGTTGTTGTTGTTGTTGTTAACATCATTATTATCTAATATATTTATGAATTACCTAAATACGTTTTAACCTGAAGAGTTACACTTTAAAATATTCTAAACTCCTTTAGCAGTATATTATATTATAGAAGTATATGTATATATTTAATATGATTATTATAGTCTATAGTTTGTTAATATCTGTATGCCAGCTGTTTACTATCAACTGACAGCTGTGCACTAATAGCTGTCTCCTGAGGTTAGGTAAACTGCTACTAGAGTGTTGAACGTTTTGTAAAATGATCCAAGGACTGTTTACAAATATTGTATGGAAAAAGTTAAACCCATGAAATACTGATTATAATAAACAAAATATAACGTATCATTGAGGATGTTAAAAATTACATTAGTAATAAGCCTGAAGCACGATGACGTCAAAAACCAAAACAAACCAGCCGCGCTTTGCATTGTGGGATTTATAGGGGGGTCCGCTGAGCGATAATCCCGTGATAATCCCGCCATTTTAACCTTAAACGTCAATGTTCCGGATCTGTTATAATCATGCCAAAAACTAACCGTTTAACTCTGCTTCGACACCGAAAAAGCTGTTGAAAAGTTGTATTCCAAAACTGAAAATCAGATTATAATTATATGTTAATCGTCCATCATTGCTACTTTATAAATGATAGTAAAGTGTGATATTCAACATTGTAAACCATAGTACAATAATATTCACTGCACATAACAAAGACTGTTAAAATGTGGTGTTCGTAGTAAATCACACTAAAATTATATTTAACGAAAAGAAGAAGAATAGAGTCCAATATATTAGTAAATTTAATTTATTATTTATGGATATAATAATATGGTAAATTACACTTTATTTACCGATATTATTATCTATGATCTGATGGATAATAATATTGGTAAATTACACTTTATTTGCACCTTTCACTGTTTCAGTCGATCCTTACACTGACGCTGTAATTATAAATTTGACTCGCAGATTGTCATTTCGAATTAAAACAACCCAACGCTTTCTCAGCATTTCATCCCGCGGCTAACACATGCCAACTTAAATGTTTATATCGCTTACTAGTGGCATGACAATACAGTACACAGGAGTTATTTTTTGGCATGATTATAACAGATCGGGAACATTGACGTTTAAGGTTAAAATGGCGGGATTATCACAGTGTTATCGCTCAGCGGACCCCCTATGAATCCCACAATGCAAAGCAGTGCAGTGACTCGGTGTACTTTCACCGTATATTGTTTTCTCAATGAAGAACTCGTGCTAAATGTTGAAGAACATACGTTTATACTTTCATAACTTAATATACATATAATGACAAATAAAGATCTTCAGTCAATCTTCTTTGATACAAGCACTGTCTAGTTATATAAATGAAAATTTAGCATTTTGTTGTCAGCTAACAGGCTATAGCTTTCATGATTTTTATGATAGCAACAATATATCCAAAACAATTACATCTCTGAGTCACTTTTTGATATTTCAATTTGTCCAATCTCAATTTTGTAATAACTAAAGGTATTTAAAATAGAAAGCAAACAGCTCTTGATATTTGTATGCACATGCAAATCAACAATTAACATATCAATTTATAGCTGTGTATAAAATGGTGTTTTAGGTGTTTTACAGCAAATCCAAGTGTAAAAGATTGCTATTTTGAAAGCCAATTGTATAACAATAAATTTCTTGCTCTCTGGTCAGTTACAAATTTCCAATCAAGATGATCTTGTCACAGAAAAGTGAAATTTCAAAGACTGGACATTGAAAGAACTGGTGAATGTTCGTATTATTTATATTCCGCCCCCCCCCCACCAGAGTCCTATTTTGGTTGTCGAGCTCATTACGTTATTAGCAACAATTACAATATCTGGTTGAATAATTATTGATTGGTTACAGTTTGAAGTTTCTTCTTCAATAAATACACATAATACACCTTAGAATCTCATTATAATATCATATTAAATATGGCAATATAATGAGTGTTGATGTGCCAACATATGGATGTATCAATTAATGTGCATGGGTCTTGATGTTTGTAAACAAACTACCCATATAAAGCATGTGGTCTTTAGCCTAGCTATTCATGACTGTGAGATTTAATATTTCAGCAGTTGTTCCAATATTAAACTTTCATAAATTATTTAACATTTTTGTTGTTCAGATGATATCTTTTCATCCTAAACAGTGTTTAGAAATGTGGTCTCCAAACTGTGTGCATCTGTGTGTGTATGTATGCGTGTTCATTTGTGTGTGAACATATGTGTGTGTGTGTGTGTGTGTGTATGTGTGTGTGTGTGTGTGTGTGTGTGTGTTATAGTGCTGTAGAAGTTTTCATATGTTTTCCTTTTTTCCTATATTTCAGTACAAGTATTTATGGTACAGCTGTGTGTGTGTGTGTGTATGTGTGTGTGTGTGTATGTGTGTGTGTGTGTTATAGTGCTGTAGAAGTTTTCATATGTTTTCCTTTTTTTCTATATTTCAGTACAAGTATTTATGGTACAGCTGTGTGTGTGTTCAACATCACTGCTTTCCATCATGCATTTAAAGGTGCTTTTAAATACCAAGAGAATACCCAGATGGTTTGGACGAGAGTGTCTAACAGTGGAGCTCATCAGTGTGATCCACTGTCAGATATTGATGCTTCTACTAGCAATAATAAGACACCGGGACAAAGAAAACTCATTGATGCCATGAAATTTCAGATAATGGATTCAGCTGTACAGCCGATGTTTGTCGAACCACTACTAGTCGCTGAAAATGAGCGGTTAGTTATCTTGAAAATACACGAAAATTATAACAATAAAATATATCCAGCCAAATTTTTCACAACCAGAATGGATGGATTCAGATAGACTGGATCAGACAGGCATTGATTTTTATACAGATTATTATAATTACAAGTTCATTGATTTAATGGAAAACAGGTACCAAAATAAGGGGCTTATAAATTCCCATTTGATGTAATGTAAAGAATGGTAATCAAATAGTAACATTCATAATTGTTTAAGCACCTTAAAATAACTATCTTACTGATTATAAACATAATTTCTGGTTTGTCAATGGTTTCAAATTGTTTTCAGTTATTCCATTTTTAAGCTGTTCTTGGGATGTTACTGAGCAAACCTTTCTGTTTAATGCATCCATGCTCAGCCTGTATGTTGATAGAAATTGTGACATTTGAGGTTTGTGTTGTGTATGTGAACAACATCTCTGTAATTGGAGTACATCTGGGCTGGTCTATTTCAGATAGTGAGAGCAAAACTGAAACCAAAACTCAATTGGGTATACCATTCACCATAGCATACCCTAGTCTCGTTTATGTCTGTGGATTGTTTCATTCATTAGTAAAAGGCTAGATATTTTCAAAAGTGTCTAGAAAAAATAAGATCTGTATCTGTTCAATAATATTATAAGCAATTAACAAAATTAAATCTTGTCATAGTAGATTCTTTTTAGAGAATTTTTCTTGGCGAATAATAACAATAATAATACATGTAATAATAATGTATATTTAATAAAGTACCCTTACTAGCAGGAGCCATTCAAAGTCTCTATAGAAATAATATGTAATATAATAATACCCCAAATAATGTCTGTAAAACCCTATAATGATTTAAAAGATAATAATTATTTATCTGTGAAAGTGATCTTGAACAGATGTTTTTAGAATGGATTAAAAAGTTTGATGTTTTTGCCTGAAACCTGTTTATTTATTATTGTGAATGTTGGCAAGTCTGTAATTGTTTTTCTCGTTATATTTCCAGGTTCACTCACATCATCGTTGATATAATCTCCACAAAACATCATCATCACTTATCTGTTATCTTCGTTGCCACGTTAGAGGGTACAATTAAGAAATATGTGTCACTGCCCAACAGCCAGAAACTGTGTTTGATTGAACAGATACAAGTGCTGCCATCTGGTAGCAAGCCAGGCCTCCTCAAGACAATGAAACTTGAACAAACACAGGTAACATTTCTTTAAAAAAATTATTATTCTGGTTTCTGAATGTCAGACTTGATAAGTCATGTTGAGAATAACTAATTATTTAAAAAACTGAATTAGATAAAGAAATATTATCAGATATATATATATATATATATATATATATCCAATAAACCATGCTCTCATTTCAATCTGTTTTAAACCTGTACCTCTGTGGTCTAGTTGGTAGCACATTGGACCACAGATCACTACCACCCGAGTTCTAAACTCGGGAGGGGCATATCTGAAGGGTGTTTCATCTTTGACTTCCCTTCATTACCTTTGGAGGTCGCTCGGTCCATTTAGTCTACCATGTGTATGAAAGTGGCTGTAAAACATCAATCATCATCTTCATCATCATCATCATCATCACTTGTTCTCATCATGTTTATACAGTATTGATAAGTAGAGTTATCTAACCTGATTTATTCAGCGCAGTGTGTGAATTATTTATGCCTGAAATATAGAAATATTTGAGCTTTTGGAGACTGGCTACAAATCATAACCATCCAATAATGTTGTTTGATGTTGACATTTTTAGAACACCAAAATCACATCAGTAAACCAGCTGTATAATTAACATATTCATGTGACTAAAATAACAAAATACATATACACATAGTACCACATTTATTGAAAAACAGAATTAGTTTTGTTATTAAACGGAGAAGCATATTGATAAAATCATTATTTTGTTGCTCTGATTTGTATATGATTTTTTTAGGTATAGACTGGAATATAACAATGTAAAGAATCCCTTTGTAAAGATTTGTATTTGTATTACTTCACTAGAATTCACAACCCAACTAGTATTAAGCTGACATATAATATTTACATATTATATGGTGTATAGCATGGATTCAACCATCCGAATGGCGACTTATTTTCTCAGTCGCCAATTTACCAAATATTTGTTTATAATCAGATGTTATATATTAGCTGTTTCGATAACAAGTATTTATTATCATCATTGACAGGGTATGTTATACGTTGGTACAGAATACAGTGTCTACAAGATCCCATTACAAAGATGTCATAGATTCACAACTAAAAGGTTGGGATATAAACATTATCTTTCAGTTAATGTTGTTAGTCATTATTCACTATTTCACCTTTTCGCCTTGTTACAATGTTTCCTATTTCTCTACGGGGGTAATTTTTTATTGACCATAAATATTTCTTTATGTCAGTTCCTGTTTGAAAGCCCAGGATCCGTATTGTGGTTGGAACACCAATGAGAGGAGATGTATGACCGCTCCGGCTAGCCTTCCTTCTCACATCTGGCATCAGAACATCACATCGTGTCCAAGTCAGATGACATCTGGTAAGACATATGTTATTGGTATAGCATATATGTTGTATATATTAGAAATAGGCTAAACTTACTAATGTTTGTACACAGATTATGGTGACTGTTAATGAACTGTTAAAGTGGTCCACATCCAGCACAGCTCTAAATTGGATTGACCAGTTTTTCCATTGTTCCCCATTACTGACCTGTACAGGTTGACACCATCATCAGCATTCTGTGATGTATGCTGTTTCTAGCAGCCAATTATGGGCACATAATTCACAGCAATCCTTTGCCACACAGTCTGAATCAATTAGTCAGTTGGGATCTGGCTGAGTGATATAATAATCTGGGTTTGGCCTTTAGTAGTCTGGATATGGCGTTTAGTAATCTGGATATGGCCTTTAGTAATCTGGATATGGCCTTAGGTAGTTTGGATGTAACTTTTGATTGTCTGGGTAAGACTTCATATAGTTTGGTTGTAGGTTCTGTTAGTCTTGGTATACACATGGGTAGTATGGATGTGGCCTCGCAGGTTAGAGTGTGGGACTTTGTTACTCATGGTCGGAGGTTTGAATTCTGGCTGTAGCACTATAGTAGGAGGTGTTCTTCCTCCAACTGGCAAAATTTTAAATTAATTCCCATGGTGAAGCTGTAAATTACAGATCATGTGCATCTCCCTTATATGAGGTACCCAGCCACATAAAGTAATTGCCATTTGGGCCAATATTACTATTATTTTTATTATTATTATTATATCACCTTGGGTAGTCTGGGTATGACCTTGTATTCTCTGGTTGTAACTTTAGGTATTCTGGGTTTGGTATTATAAACCAAAGTTTTCTTATTTGTTATTAATTGTAAATGTTATTGTTATTATTTCATATTTTTTGTTATTGGATCAAATAATTATATATTTATGTTGGCAGATAGTTTGGGGCTGTCTTTACTTTAACACAATGGACTATAGTCATGACGTACATATATATATATATGCTGTAGGCTATATGCTGTAGGCTATATGCTATAGGCTATATGTTGGTTAATTTTCCAGGATTACGAGGCTGGTCTAGTTGGTCGGAATGGCTGACCTGTGAGCACAAGGTCATCGCATCCCCGTCATCCAATCAGTGTTTGTGCAGACATCGTACCTGTTATACTTCATCCAACAGCCACGACTGTTCTGGATATGGTGTCCAGATCACAAACTGTACAGGTAATATGATACATCAATACATGATAATGTAGATTTATCTTAGTTAGAGACTGTTTAAGTTGGTCTTTAAGTGGAGGAGGTACTATAAGGTGAACTGTAGTCTTGTGGCTAGCTAAAACAAATTGAATGGATCAAGCTTTAGTGTTCAGATATGGTAAGGTAGTCTGTTAATGTAGATTGGTCTGTTTTGGGTAATATGTGTATTATAACAGTAGGACTTTTACAATAGGACTGTTATGGTAGGATTATCTATAATGATAGGACTATCTTTATATACTCGTCTGTTATGGTAGAATGGTCTGTTTTGGTAGAAATGGTCTGTTTTGGTAGGATGGTCTGTTATGATAGTGCTATCTTTATATACTTATCTGTTATGGTAGGATGGTATGTTATGGTAGGGTGGTCTATTATGGTAGGGTGGTCTATTTTGGTAGGATGGTCTATTATGGTAGGATGGTCTATTATGGTAGAACTTCTGTGGTAGGAAGTAAATATGGGGTAATAGACAATCTACATGATGACTGCGCCATCTAGTGAATGTCTGTTTGCGGGTCACATTTCACCGAGCACGCTGAACCATATGTGAAAAACATTTATTTCTTTTACCAATCGTGAGATTACGGAAATCAAAATATGTTTCATATATTAATAAAATGTCTATTACAGTTCTCAACTTGATGATTTATTTTCAATAACATGCAATTTTTCAGGCACAAATAAAGTGTCAACTTTCTCCATACACATAATAAAATAATTCTACATTATATTTAATAAAAATGAAACTGCTACAGGAACTTCCAGATCAATTTAGTTCTGTGAATCTCCCAAAAGTAAATTTATAAACAATTAGTGAATTGCATTTCTTGTTCAATGTTACTACAAGACTTCACTGATCCATAAACCACAGTAGATGTGGGCTGCGCATGTGTCACAAAAATTGTCTATTGGTTTTCGATATATTCAGATAATGATTTCAAAATATTCCTAACAATGTAAAATATTTATAAAAATGTAAAATTCATTGTCAAATACTGAATAAAGTATTTATATAATAGAATAATAGTAAGAATTACTACAGATTGAACATATTTTCACAGAGATATCTGTTAATAAAGTAGATAAATGTTAAGTTGACCTGATCTAGGTCATTAAAAATGATATCTGGTAGGGAGTTCTAATAGGTAGGGTGATCTCCTAAGGTTGGGTGAACTGTTATGAGAGGAGGTTATTGTAACATATTTTATTGCACCATCTTGAAACTATAATTAATTTATTGTCATATTATATGTAGACTTGCATATTACTTTATTATCATTGTTAAACATGATGATATATAACATTAAAATTGTTAAACTTTGAAATGCTCTTCAGATCAGTGCTAGTATGTTTCTTGATTCAGATGTTAGCGATGTTGATTAATTATATAAATGTATGTATATTAGGTATGTAAATGGCTGTAGTAGGGTTATCATTATCAATGTGTTGAAGAAAGTCCCTTGCTGCTGTTTGTATCAATGTGAATCTAAATATCTGTGAAAACAGCAACATAATTGAGTGACATCTCATTACACGATGTTGATTACAGATTGTAATTTTTCGCTTCTCTGGTGAGTCCTTAGAGTGAAGAGTTTAAGGTGAATGTGGGGGGTTTATCAGGGATCGGAGATGAGTCTATTACTATTCATGGCTGTTAGGGAAGCACTGACATGTGAGACCATGGAAGGATTGGTGTGGGAGCTGTTGTATCCAGATGATTTTGTTTTGGTATTTGAGAGTATGGGGGAGTTGAAAAAAGGGGTATTCTCATGGAGGAGTGCATGAAGGCAGAAGAGGTGAAGATTAACACCGACAAAAGAAAGGTGATGGATTTAAGGGATAACTATGGTTAAGTGGCTGTGTATTGTCTGAAGGGTATGTGGGAAAGGTGTTAGAATTCAGTGCAGTGTAGAGGGTGTGGTGAATTCGCAGGTCTGAAGGTTTCACTAAGTACAATCAGTGATGCATTTGTGCGCCAGGTATGTGAGAGAGAGCAGGTGATGGAAAGGATATCAACATACCAGAAAGCATGAATCTAGGAAATGGTGTATGTCTAGAGAGAGAGAGAGTTGGAAAGTTCTGTTACCTGGGGGATATGCTGAGTGAAGGTGGACGAGCGAATTCAGCATCAGTGGTGAGAGTGCTTTGACTGTGAGAGTGCTTAGAGAGCTGTCAATGATTTTGACAATGAAGGATATGTCATTGATATTAAAAGGGATGGTGTATGTGAAAACTGTGAGGAATGCAATAGCTAATGTATGGACATGACACTCGGATCATGAATGCAAAGCAGAGAGGATGATTTGAGCAGACAGGGATGAGAATGCTCCGTTGGATGTGCAATGTCTCTCTGTGGAGTAAGGTACCAAGTATAGAGCTGAATCAGTTGAGAGGAAAGGGACATGTGTTATGGAAAGATGATGATGAATGGGTGAAGAGAAATATTTGGTATGAGGTGGATGGCGAGAGAGGTAGAGGATGACCGAGGATGACATGAAATCGGGTGATGGAGGAGGACATGAGAGAATGTGGGCTGGATAAGGTAGATGCAACAGGTCGGGTAAAATGGAGAAGTCTAGTCTCATAACCAACTGGCCAACATCCTCGTAAAATGGACATAAAAGGAATTGTTGTACTGACCATGAGAGGTCGAAGACAAGATTACCCGATCTCAAAATAAATTTAGTTTTTTATTTCTGAGAAGGATGATATCTACGTTATTGATTGACTGAAAGTCGTTCAGAAAGTTACTAGCACTCTCCTGGATAATGTAAATAATTACATAATTAAATATTACACCGAAAAATATATTGTCAGACATTAATCTTCTCGTTTATTAAAATATACAGACTGAGGTTGAGGTTTTTGGCTGAGATTATTTCCTTGATATTACCAACATTCTTATATGAAATTTTATAGTATATTTTTTGTTATAATTATGTTATGTTAAAGAGATCAAAGCCTTTCAAGTAACCCAACTTATGGTTAGGTTAGCATACATTTACATTTTATTTCGGTGTTTGCCCAAAAAATATTTTTTAATCTGATTAATTTTTTTTTAATCAGTTTGTTTTTCACAATCCGTAATATTATTCAAAATGCTTATAAATATTTGTGTTGTGGAGTTATAAAATATTAAATAGTTGTGATACACTCGGTGTTCAGGTATGAAATATGCCAATAGCTAAATTATTATTTAATAAATGTCTATGAATAGTTAGGATTAGATTTGGAAAAAGTAATTTAAAATATATAAAAATTACAATTATTTTTTAAATCAAACAACGCTGGATTTAATATCATTATCATAATAATGATTTTATTTCTATTACAGTACATGGAGGATGGACATGGTGGTCATCGTGGTCATCGTGTTCATCATCTTGTGGCATTGCTGTTCGCTCTCGACATCGGTACTGCGGCAATCCGGAGCCTCAGTTTGGAGGACGGATCTGTATTGGTCCTGATGTTGATGAAGCGTACTGTCTGGATAATCCTGAATGTCCTCGTATGTAGATTATTTGGAATGGACTTAGATTGGGGTTGGTGACTGGAGCAATAGAACGTTGTTTGGAATAATGCTTACAACTGTTTCTGCCTTTGTGTATGTCTTATAGAAATGACATAAACATTATACATAATTGATTATCATCTGTATGTCAACATTATCTCACTCAAGAGATACAAATATATCCTCTGACCAATTTAAGCTAAAGAGTAATAAAGTAATAATACGTGAACTTTTGTTGTGTAATAATTCTTTTAACAACTTTCAAAACCAACAAAGTCAAGTAGGACTAGTTTCACAAATATTATTTATAAATAATAATTAATATGGTAATTCTTACTTACTAATAACAAATTTAATTTAATTTATATAATTAAATATTATTGGAATTCATATCAGCCGTACTGACATGTTACCTAATGCTAATGTTTGACATGTCGTCTGTTGCTCAGACTAACATAACTATAATAATTATTAGATTATGTTGTAGAGTCTGACTCAAGTTGTCAATATTATAATTTTCCATATTGCAGTTAGTACAGTGGCACCTGTTGATGGTCAGTGGTCAGCGTGGTCTGTGTGGTCTCTCTGTACACATCGGTGTGGTGGAGGTATACACAGACGTGAGCGTGTGTGTAGCAGTCCGTTACCACAAGATGGAGGCTTGCCGTGTATTGGAAATAATATTGAGTGGAGAGAATGTAACATCCATGAGTGTGGTTTGTATTGTGTTCACTAATCTGTCTTATGTGACAATAACTATTTATGTTATTATGTCATCCTGCGTAACAATGTTACCGTAAATAATAATCAAGAAATTCAGTCTAAATTAGAATATTACATTTATAAGTTGATGACTTTCAATATTTAAAAAATGTCTCACTCATTCATTGTTAAAATAGTATACTATTTTGTTGTTGTAGGGGAAAGAAAACGAACTGAGTGGTCTGAGTGGCACATAATAAACACGACGAAAGATGGCACCACACAAGAACGTATACGGTTTACGTGTCGTGCTCCAGTAGAGGACGAGAATTATATTAGAATAAGTCACATCAAACGTGACACACGATTTTGTCCTCTAGGTGGCGGCGTAGAAGAATGCAAGAAACGAGGTAAATACCGGTTATGTGTGGATGATAGCACTTCCCACAAACAAAACACCACAGATGATAAATTATATCGCAAACATGATATCATCTGTAAACTTGGTGGCGTTGATACTAAAAAACATAAACACAAGCAAAGGCAGAAAATTCGATTGAAGAAAGAGAACGTTGTAAACAAAATTGACATTAAGAACAGTGTCTATGGTTTGAGAGTTCCTCGACATAGTATACGTGAAGAAATGAGGATATTTCGTGGCTTTTGTGGATGTCGGGATTTGGGAGTGCTGCGTGTATGTCGACATTGTTGGTATAAAGGTCCGTAGTCTTTTTGGGTTATTTGTTTGGAAGATTTGTTGCTGTTATGACAACTGTTTATCATATATGATGGTTTGTCAATAATGATTATGTGTGTGAGTGTGTGTGCTTGTACCTGCTGATGATGGTATGAACATGAGAATTTGGGGCTTTTGGTAACACCGATGAGGCACTAGGCTTATAAACCTGCTCTAACTCTGCTCTGCTTAGTATTAATATACTTATTGTAATATAGCTCTCTCTAGTCAGGTCAGACCTTGGATGTTCATATTATGACCTGATTAGACAAATGGACAGACATTTCTTGTTTATCATTAACTGAAGTATAAATAGATAGTATGTGACCAGAATAGATAAGAAAGTGACTGGTTTCTTTTATATATATATATATATATATATATATATATATATATAAAACATGATTACAAATAGACATAAATACAGTACGGTATGGTACAAGACAGCCATTATCAGTATATTCAATGAGGTTATCAGTATAATTAGGTCATTAGTTGTTTCTGTATTTAGTTATTTATTTATAAATATCACACAAGTGGAAGGCATCTAAATAACATTCAGACAACACCTGAGAGCCTGATCACAGATTATAGTCCTTTGTAGTCAGATAGAATTTTAACGATAACCTGGCCATATTATGCGTAAACATTTGTATCCGATGCGATTATGTTATCCCGAACACTCTAATATCGCATTGGCCAAAAGTGGCTAGGTCAGCGGGCTGCAGACCTCCATGTCAGAAATTGGTCCATACCAAATTTTGTGGGATGTTTCATCGACTAGCTGCTTGTTGGCTGTATGTCCTAGATGTGAAAAAACCTGCTGACCTAATTTTAGTTCCATTAGTGGTTTGCATAATAAGGTAACAAATACCTCCATAAGTCCTTTTTATACCACAAAACTGATGTCCATAAAAGTAAACAAAAATAGATTAAGAAATAGTCCATTTTATTTCCTCACATTTGCAACTGTTTGTCAGCATGTGCATGTCTCTGGCTATAGAATGCTGTTTAACGATTGGCCTTGTAGATTTTTGAGGCAATGCTACCAAATTATACCAGTAACTTGTATATATTGAGTCGATTAGAGTGTCACTATCATAAAAACAGTCATCGCTTCATAAGAACTAGAATAATTACTAATATTAATTTGAATCAAATTGTTCGATAGTTTGGAAGAAAGCAGCCATCACGATTGTTTGCTGAAAACAAGCCGAACTGATTCATTTCTAAACAACAATTAAATATCTGCTATAGCCTTTTGCCAATATGTCCTTCACCTTGTGTGGCATCCCATAGTTAGGTGTTGCTGTGTAATGTTTCATTTTAGCCTTGTGTTGTTTAGGCTTGTGTAGTATAATGCACCAATTTGTTTATTGTCATAGTCTGTCACATAATTGGTGTTTGTCTCGAGTAAGATGTTTGATTTGTGACTTGGAGCTTGCAAAATGGATACAAAAATAAAGCTTAAAATATATCCATTTTGGAGGCCTGCTATAATGGTGGTTGTGTGTATATGGCTATGTAATCATTTATATGTAAATATATATATATATATATATATATATGTGTGTGTGTGTGTGTGTGTAAATATTGTATGTTTTTATTGCGTACAGTATTTTTTATTTATGTATTGGTACATTGAATAAATGTGTTTTGTGTCTGTACAATACTAAAATGTGTTCTTTGGAAATTTTACTTTAGGACACACACACACACACACACACACACACACACACACAATATGTTTACTTATAATTAGACTTGCTGTAAATATATCATTATTTATTACAGTTTGTGTACCCATTGTTGTTATTGTATTTCCATAAATCTAATAATCAATCTACCAATTAATATTGAAATGTGATAAAGTTACATATAACAAATGTATTTGTCTGTTATTTGTTATATTTCAATATTTTATTATATTATATTATATATATATATATATATATATATATATATATATATATATATAAATGCTATAGTAATTATTAGTAGAATTTTGTAACGTCTTTATAGCAAAGTTGTTTTGCTTGTACTTAAAGACTTATAAAGCAATATCTCTGAGTATTAGTTAGCCAAACTTTCACAGTGTTAATTCCATGTCGTAATATTGTGTATTGTGGTGTATTTACAGCAGTTCAAAAGACTGTCAACGACAGTAGATATTATCGTATTGGAAGTGTAATAAAAGAAATTAAGCAAAAAACTTGATGTGTTGATGATAATTTCTCTTTAGATATCTTATCTCTTCTTACATATTAGATATTTGTTGTTATTGATTCTGTTGTTGTTGTTATTTCTGTTAAATTCTCTGTCTTTTCTATTTAGTTTTTGTCTTGTTTACTTTGTGTACACTTTGTTCTTTGGGTAATGATGATAAATAGATCATTCGTGTAATTTGCTGCATGACCAGCATGGCTCAACTCATGTATGTATAAGTCAGTGCATGTATGTGTGTGTGTGTGTGTGTGTGCACGCATGCTAACAGAGAGATAGAAATGTAGTTGCTTTGGTAATTTGCTTTAATTAACACAAGCTTCAATTCAATCAGCATGAAACTAAGCTCACATCCGCTTTCACCTGCATGAACTTCAGCACATATCAGCTTTAGTCTGCATGAACTTCAGTCAGCTTGTATGAACCTTAATCAACATAAACTTGAGCTTATATGACATTCAGCTGAAGTGGTCTTCCAGGGATAACAAAAGATGGACATATTAGAATTTGTTTTAACGTACATTTGCTCTGTTTAATTACACTAATAATATACATACATGCTTTTTGTACATAAGACGTTCTGAGCTTCGTCTTCACCACTTAATAACAAATATGATAGAACTGTAATAACAAGAAAAATATAGGTCACTGGCATATTATAAATATTTCGATGACCTTTTGTGGAATTAATTCATTTGACAACTGCTAGTCTGATGCTGCTAGGTTATTGTTACCTGGCTAGTGATGTTAGGCCATAACTGCTAGGCTACTGCTAGGTCATAGTTACCTGGCTAGTGATGTTAGGCCATAACTGCTAGGCTACTGCTAGGTCATTGTTACCTGGCTAGTGATGTTAGGACATAACTGCTAGGCTACTGTTACTAGGATATGGCTTTCTAGGCTCTCAGTGAATAGATTCAGTGAAGTCTTTCAAACTTTAATTTGTTATAGGAAAACAAATATGTTACAAACATACATGCTAAAATGCACTCTCATGCATGAATATATATAGATATTTGTATTATCATTTTTACTGCACACACACACACCACATATATATATATATATATATATATATGATATTAATTTTTTTAATTATATTAAAGAACATTATATTTCTTTCAAATAATTTGTCCTAAGTTAGTTATTTTACTTTATATCCGAAAATTATTGAAATAAATTAACTTGCTCTATATACAAAATATTGATTCATTTGAATTTGTTTACATTAAGGGAAGTTGTAGATTTGGCCAAATATAATATCTCTACTGGTGTTTTATTCACATACAGACTCGCACATGTACACTCACAGAGAGAGAGAGAGAGAGTGAGATTTTAGTAACAAGAATTTTATAATTATAATCATTAGGTCCAGAAATAATAGATCCAGTATGGTCACCGTGGAGCGAGTGGACAACTTGTAGCCGTTTGTGTGATGGTGGCACACAGACGCGACGGAGACTATGTCTGCCATCTGGTGTCAGTTGTTATTGTGATGGTCATGGTCATGAGTTACGTGTTTGTAATGTACATTCATGTCAGGGTTAGTAAACATTTGATGTTTTGTTTTTTACATTCATTAGAAGTCATATCTCTGATTATTGATAATTATTTGAAACAATCGGAATCTGACTTCATCAATTTATCTAGAGTCTGACTTGATTTTCATATTTAGGTCAGTGGTCGTGTTGGTCAGACTATAGTGCTTGTTCGTCTACTTGTGGTGCTGGCCAAAGATGGAGGAAGCGACAGTGTCAGGCAGTGACATCTGGTGGTCATTATACACAACCATGTCCAGGATCTGATAGAGAACAAATGCCATGTTATGATCTACCCTCTTGTCCAGGTAAATTTTAATTATATTACAGTTTTTATTCCTGTCTATATAAACTATATTATTATCTACCTTCCTGTGGTCACCTGCTCTACTTTCTAGCAGTATATGTTTAAAAAAAAATTCTTTAATCATTCTTTGACCATTATGATGATTATTTGATTATCTTTTGGACAAAGGTTAATCAAAACAAGTCAGACATGGGATCAAATACACACACACACACACAGTCATGCATGCATGCATGCATGCACTCACACAGAGAGTCAAAATTTTAAGAATTATGCAGGGTTATTGTTTGATTTTCAAAACACAAGTGATGATACATTTCTGTTAATTAAACAGAAATGACACAACAAAAAGCTATTTTTCGAACACACACATGCCTTCAACACATTTTCGACATTTAAAGAAATAGGCCTACAGCTATAGCTAGCCATTTACTTCATAATTGTTACGAATAGGAACTGTGACAAATTCGCTGATTACAGACAATGATAAGCACATCGCTATGTGATGTCACATCAAGCCATGATAGTGCAGTTATTTAGAGTGTAGGACTCATAGCTGAACGGTCACAGGTTTGAGGCTCCATGAGCTGCAATGCTGTCATGTGGCGACTGGTTCACTCATCCATAAAAAATGAGTACCTGACAGGATGCGATGGTTATGTATTTGAGTAACGCTTTGCGCCTATAATGGCAACATGCATTGTATGCTCCCTTGGGAGTTGAGATATGTGCTGGGTAGAAACAGGTCTGAGTCAGGGATGATAATATTGTAAAGCACATTAGAGCAGCTTCTAGCTGAATAGGGCACTATATAAATGTCACATATTATTACTATATTATTATTATTATTTCATAATAATATCAGGCACAAATATTTATATTTCGGATCGAGCATATAAACAAACCTTGACATACTAGATGATCCTCTCCTCATATAACTGTGTCTTCATGACCTCAGGTATACCACTTGATTCTACTTCTTACATCTAATTGTGTTATTTCTCCCTAAAAGATCCTCACCCACTGATAGAAGTACACTTTACTATTTTGATCTCCAAAAATTATGATCTCGGTGAAATATGACCATTATTAATGGAACTTGATTTGAGGAACATATACTCACATCCTGCCCACTATCTCAACATCTCTGAGACAGTTACAATTTATAACCTCACTTAATATAGGAACTCTTTAATTACTGTGACAATGATGAACTAAATCTTACAGAAGAATACAGAAGAAAGACATTATATATACATGTATACTCTTTTACCCTGTACATATCTTGTCAAACTACTACTACTACTATGATAGGTCAAGTATAGCCAGTTACTTTCTAATATTTAAGAGATTTAAAAAATATTTTTGCTTTTCTATTGTTCACTTACGTACAGATACAAACACTCTGAAAAGTATCAAATACAAACACAAGTTTATTGACTCAATTCCCCCCCCCCCCTTTGGTCAGTACCAAGCCTATTCCGTTATTTGTTAAATTTGTGTTGTTATAATATTAATTGAACAACAATAGATTCTCTCTGCCTACTAACAGATTGTGAGGAAGGTCAAGGTTGGACTGAGTGGTCAAAATGGTCAACGTGTAAACCTCAAAACATCAGAGAACGACACCGTATCTGTTGTCTGAGAGATACATTGTACAAACAGTGTGAGGGGCCACATCGGGAGACACGTATTTGTAAATATAATGAAGTGTTGCGTAAGTACAGAACTTCCTAGCTTAAAGATCTATGCGTCTTTGTTTTGCTTAGTGAGCAGTTTACATATAAGAGACAACTAAGTTGTGATTTTAATTATATGTATAACTTTATTATAGAATCTTCCTACGTTTACCCAACTTCATGGTTTCCGGTATAAATCTTCATATATTCACCTATATTGGTTTTTAGTTGTGCTAAATATTTGATGATTATTATTAATAAATTAGCTCTACAGTTCTCTGTATTTAATCGGTCTGTTTGCTAGTAAGGCATTGGTTGTTTGACTCAATCAATTAGTGTCATATTTATGGGGGCTGATTTAGGCTAACATTTCAGCCAATCAAAATCCATGAGCTGTATACACATACATACAAAGGGTTTTACCCTTTTGAAGTAAAAATATTATTTCCCAAATGTTTGGAGCTGTACTAAACAGCGTCGTGTTTGATTTACAGAATTTGGTCTGCAGGCAGCCGTACAGGGCGACACTTCTGGCGATTTCCAAGTGAACGTGCAGACAGCATCCGTGCAAGAAGTACCAATACAGAGTATGTCCGCTGTACGTACAACCTGTCGCGAGTGTTTCTGTATGTATCATCTGATCATCGTCGGTATCGTGGGATTCATCCTAGGTGGCGTCATATGCGTTGGGATCTTCCTCTACTGCCAGCGACAGCAGGAAGAGAACAAAGATCAGGACAAATATAACACGTTACAGAGATTACATCAGACTACGGATAGCTTCAAGAATGAATATATTACAGCAACCGATGTTACTCCTCCAACTCAAAGTAGCGTCGATCTGATCCCGCTTACTACAAACAAACAGTACTACAGTTCTGGATCGCTAAAACAGAAGGATAGTTACAGGTCATTGACCGTGCGGGAGGCATCACTGAAACGAGATTCGCTTCTAAGAACAAACTCCATGCGTACCAACTTGTCACTAAACAATATGGATTATTAAGGAGATACCCAGTGATTAGATGTTTTAATGTGTGATATATTTAGCTTTTGTCCATTTTGGGAATGGATACAGACAGGGGGGGGGGGGGTTAATATCACATTTCAAAACAAAGTTGCACAGAGTTGCCAAAACACTGGCTAGAATTTACTTATATATATATATATATATATATATATATATATAAACCTTAATTGTGGTACAGTTGTCATACAACATTTTACTGTCATGTATTATGTTAATTATTCCAGCCCTCTGATAACAACAATGAATTGTTACATTGTTTTTATCCACAGAAAATCCGCGATGTGTTCCATTTGTATGTATATTGTGTATTTAAACTGAACAACGTCCAAAGGTCAGGTCGCCATTTTCCAGTCCAAGCAGTTATTTTAATTGTGAAATGGTGTTTATTGTGAAGTCTATATGTAGATATGTAGATAACGGAATATATATGCTGTGCTATTAAAGAAGGAAGTCCAGATATGCAAAATATTCCAAATGCCAAGATTGAAAAAAGAAAAATGGAGATCAGGAAACTGATTGATAACTGATGTTTTGTAAATTCATTTTATCCTGAATGTGATTTGATATCAAAATAGTCTCCCAAATTGATTCCTGTCTGTCAGAATCTTAAAGGATGTAAGTAAATATTTCTTTTTTATGATGATAGAAGGATGAAGCTTAATGGTGGCTATGTTAAAGTTGACTGTGTTGTTGTTGTTCTATTGTTAAGTAACTTTTGGTTACTTTAATCAGTATTGAGCTGGTGTGAGTGAGTAAGTGAGTGAGTCCTAACAACACACCAACGGGAAGTCATATTATACTGCTTTAGCTTTTTAGCTGTATGTGTTATTTGACATTTAGTAAGACTGCTTATTTATAGATCATTTTGACAGAATATTCAGATGTTTTTATCATTTTCCATTAACCTTATCAGATTATAATTTATGGGGAGAGGAGTATTTTCAGACATAAGAGGGCGCCATATATAATCCACTGTAATAACCTAAGTTACAGTAACTATCTCTTATTGGTCAGATAGAATTAATTAAGTATCAGTTTATATATATATATATATTATATATATATATTTAATTTAAGCACTTTTGAACATGTGATATAATATTATGGAAAGAGTGCTCTCTCTCTCTCTCTCTCTATATATATATATATATATATATAAACAATGATTCCTAGTATTCCTCTCTATTTCGACCTTTCCCACAACACACACTGCTCATTTAAAATATTTGCCAGAGCTTCTGGTTGGAAGAAAACTAGTAACTACGTTTCTAAAAATAATGTTAGTCATTTACTGAGAAAACCACGTGTCTGTGAGTGTGGATAACAAATATCGGGATGTGACGAGGAAACGTTTATGCAATTATTCCAGTGACAGTTGCCAGTGTTTTGTTTAATATGTGGTATAGTTAAATCATTGACCTTACCATAGGATTGAATGGTTAGAGAATAGACCATATCCGTGACGACTGCGCCATCTAGTGAACGTCCGTTTGCGGGTCGCGTTTTACCGGGCACACTGAACCACATGATAAAAACATTCTTTTACCAGTCGTGAGATCACAGAGATGACAATATGTTTCATATATTGATAACATGTCTATTACAGTTCACAACTTGATGATTTATTTTCAATAATATGTAATTTTTCAGGCAAAAATAAACTGTCAACTTTCCCCATACAAATAATCTTATCTATTAGTAAAAATAATTCTACATTATATTTAATAAATATGAAACTGCTACAGGAACTTTTGGATCGATTTAGTTCTGCGAATCCCCCAAAAAGTAAATTTACAAACAATTAGTGAATTACACTTCTTGTTCCATGCGACTAAATGGCTTCACTGACCCGCAAACAACAGTAGATGTGGACTGCGCATGCGTCGCGAATATTGTCTATTATAGTTTGTTTGGTTATTCAGATTGTTCAGCCATATTTTGATCCTTGACTTCTGCAGTTAAGTTAATCATACTCCTTCTGTAATAGGCCTCATCGAATTGTGCATATTAGTATTACAACTTGTTAATTATTAAAGAGATAGATCTCGTATATTCATTTGTTTTTTCCCTGAAATTAAACATTTTTATTGACACATGATTGGAATTGTATTAGGAAATTAATTTTCGGGTGTATTCTGTATGTGTATAATTACTTCCGACAGAAATGAAGTTTGTGTTGAGATTGTAATATTTGCCTACGTGAGTGAAACATTGATGAGTATCGAGATGTGATATTTGTGAGGTATGTTAATTGTTTGACTATTGTGTTACCTGTTATTATAAATATTGTATATTATCAATGTAGAAAGTGTTAATGCTATTTTATTATTGTTCGTTAATCTGTTATGTGTGATTTAGTTATTAATTAATTTATTTTTTGCTTTGGGAAGATCTTCAACACAGTAGACTTCTCGGTAAACCAGGATTTTAATAATATATCTTTTTAACATATCTGGGCTAATAGAATAATAAGAAGCAATATATATCAGTGTCCTTCATGTTACTGTATGGGTGGCTGTTTTAACTCTACTATGTTTCTACATGATATTTAATTCAAACTTGTTTCTAATATCACTTTCATTCAAAGTTATGGATTGATTTTGTTTTGTTCCGAAATTGTTACGGTTTTGTTGTAGTTTAAAGGACACCCAAAGCTGCTATATATGTCTCGATGCCTGTGGCTCGTACTCAAAACTTTGATGTGAAAATCTGGTGCCATATTCTGGTTTGTCGGTTGATATTTGAAATGTAGCATGAAATCGTGTTACTGGACTAGTCACGTGATTTCTCTACTATCATCTGATTGGACGAGTGTGCTTATTGGAGATGTTGATGTTCGATAGAGGGAGTCACTGTACTACAATAACAGTAGGGTTAGAAGACTATAGCAGTGATAGACTGATCTGTTTCAAGGAAAGTAAAACTGTTTTCTGTCTAAAATTTTATAATATTTATATCTATTAACACGTTGCCATGGTAACATATCATACTAGATTAATGATAGATTATACCTATTAATGTTTGTACTTGATGACGTCATAATGAACTATGTTCAATTTTGTTCGTGTAACTCAATCGGATAACGTGAGGTTATTCTAATAAAAATTCGGTATATTGGTATTTGTAGGTATTTTTTGCATATCTAGTTTGTATTTCCGTAGTGGGGATGTTTCATTCGTGGTTTACGTAGCTCGATCTCTTTAATTTTCGGTTCCCTTTAAGATAAAACTTTCGAGATAAAATGCACAAAAGATTGAGTGATTTGTTTTAATGACTGATCCGAGTATTATACCAGGAAGGGTAGAAACTTTTCCATGGATCATTTTCTCGACTCACAACATCATGGTTGACCGACCGCTTTACGTGGCACATTAAATAAGTTATAATATTTGGTGACTTAACATCACCGCCGTTATGTGAAGCTATGTTCGACGATTGTAATATAAGCTAAAACAACAATAAAACGATCACTTTCATTGTTTGGACTATCACACTTTTGACCTTTAACATGGCAGTAGCTGCATGTGTATTATATATATATATATATATATATATATACTCCGCCCAACATCATTCATTGGTTCTGAAAGTGGTGGCATAAACCGCACCTAATGTCTTCAAAAATATCTTTAAAATGCCTTTCGATGTAAATATTTTATTCCGACTGGCTATAGGTCCGAACCCGAATTTGCAATTTTATAGCTATTGGTCCGGCACATTTCCGGTTGGTAAATCATTTCCGGTTTCCGTGGGGTATATAATACGCATGTGCCCAAAAGCAAGCTGTGTTTAATAAGCTACATCCTGGGGATTCTCCCAGAAAAAAAAGCAGAAGCAAGCAAGCCAAGTCTCACAGGTTCGATCCCAGCAAGAGGTCGAAACTTTTCCAGAGATTAATTTCTCGGCTCACAACATCGTGGGTGGATTAATTACCACGTTATAAATGACGCTGCCGTATTCACTGAATTATTAAAAATATACAATATAATCAAGTTTGAGGCAAAATATATTCACCCAGAGAGTGAAAAACGATAGGAACGGGTTACCAGCGCCCGTAGTAGCAAGTCCCATATTGAATACATTCAAATCTCGATTGGACAAACATTAGATTAGGGATCATTGCAATCTGCCCTGATCCGCTTATTAAGAAATATGTTGCATATAAAACAAGACTTGATATTAGTTTTTAACAGGTTGTGCCATCATTACTCCGTACATCTGATATCAAGGTATAATATATGTAAGGTAATTATAATATAGGCTATAGGAGGAGACAGAAAAGAAGACATATAAAATTTTTATTCTTTCATATTTTCATTAATTTGTGTTAATTCATAATACTAATATTTAAAATAGAAAGGAAAAAAATTCACCAATTTTCTTAAATCTAGCCCAGATTTGGTTAAATACATGTTGCTACTACAAGTAGAAAAGGTTGTTAAATATTGCCGTACCGATTTCAGTAGCTATGATTTTGATTGACAAGGATATGCTAACAGTTTAGAGGTATCTTATTTTAGTAATAACATTGATGTGTAAGTTTGTACACAATGTGCTACTTAAACACCTTCACACTGACCCCCCCCCCCAGCTAATTACTGATATAAGATTACTAATTAAGTACATCGTATCATCTGGAGTTTGATTTTTCGCTTAATAGATTTACTGATGATGAAAAATCTTTATCAGATTGCTTGCATATCCAAATGTTGTTCATTATTATTTTATTCACCAACATACAAAACAAAACCTGGGAAATATATAATTATACTAATATATAAAAATCGGGAAACATAACTTTTATGCATGCCTAGCACATGGAATGGTAATATAATTTATTCGGTAATTAAACTATAAGCCTGAAGCATGATGACGTCAAAAAATTTAAAAAAAAACAGCCGCGCTTTGCATTGTGGGATTTATAGGGGGTCAGCTGAGCGATAATACCGTGATAATCCCGGTATTTTAACCTTAAACGTCAATGTTCCGGATCTGTTATAATCATGCTTCTGGGTACCGTTTAACTCTGCTTCGACACCGAAAAAGCCGGCACTATTGAAAAATTGTATTCCAAAACTGAAAATCAGATTATGCTAATCGTCTGTCATTGCTACTTTATAAAATGATAGTAAAGTGTGGTATTCAACATTGTAAACCATAGTCCAATAATATTCACTGCACATAACAAAGACTGTTAAAATGTGATGTTCGTTGTAAATAACACTAAATTATATTTAACGAAAAGAAGAAGAATAGAGTCCAATATATTGTAAATTTAATTTATTATTTATGGATATAATAATATGGTAAATTACACTTTATTTACCAATATTATTATCTATGATCTGATGGATAATAATATTGGTAAATTACACTTTATTTGCACCTTTCACTGTTTCAGTCGATCCTTACACTGACACTGTAATTATAAATTTGACTCGCAGATTGTCATTTCGAATTAAAACTACCCAACCTTTCTCAGCGTTTCATCCCGCGGCTAACACATGCCAACTTAAATGTTTATATCGCTTACTAGTGGCATGACAATACAGTACGCAGTAGTTATTTATTGGCATGATTATAACATATCCGGTATATTGACGTTTAAGGTTAAAATGGCGGGATTATCACGGTATTATCGCTCAGCGCCCCCCCCCCCTATAAATCCCACAATGCAAAGCGCGCCGACATTTTCCCCATTTTGTGCATAAACAGATTTTGAGGGAAATACAGCATTCATCCACGGTAAGATCCTTGCAATAATCTATCGGTTTATATGTCAAATTACTTGGTGGGTGTCATAGATCTACTCGGGTAGCAAATGGGGGCATTTAAATACAGATTTAGCCATTTATTTCGACGTACATACGTCCAATGTTGCACTGGCCGCTGGGTGTTTTGGATTTGGCGCCAACAGATTCGAAACAAATGGCATGACTGATACGTTGTAAATCTAGGAATGCTGTTATCAGGTTATCTTGATCAATCTATACCCGAAATATATATATCAATAATGATCACATATCGAGAATGGATTTACTTCTGTAAACAACAACCAAATGTTCGTGGGACGAGGTACGTCTGCTAGACGTTTTCAAGATTGCGCCTAATATCGTCTGCAAGTTTAATAAAGTAGGCCTAGCGTACACAGGGTGACCGGAAAAATGGACGCCAAAGTTAATGACTGTCGTCTTTGAGGAACAAATGACCGCCAATATTAAAATTGTTACATTTATTTCTTTTCATAAATTATATATATATATATATTCGTTCATCCTGACATTGTTTATCCAGCAAATCCACCTTCCGACAGATTATTGTCTGTGACAGATTTAGCTGCATTATTAAATGACTTTAATCCGACAGAATCGTGTTCCGCGTTCTGACTCCGACACTTCATTTCGCCAACAGAATGTGACTGTTCAATGTAAAATTACTTCGATAATCCGACAACACAAAAATGTTGCCAAATATTTCCGCTGGTTCAGCCAGAGAGCTTAAATATAAGGCGTTACTCCTGCCGCGCCATGTTGAATTTTGAACCAGTGGCGCCTCCAGCGACCGGAGGTATTTCTCAGATAAACAAAAGCTCTCTGGTTGTCCACATGTGATCGTGTACATGTGTGCGAAGGTTGAAATGAATTGCCAATACTTGTACTATACGTTACATGATCACATACTCTTTTATTAATAAACACTTTAATTATGCACACATGATATTGAAGGAAACGATCGAAGCTCTGAAACTGTAAATAAATAATTAAGTGATTTCACAGCTCAGTCACTTAATTAATTCATAGCCTACAATTTGCGATCACTTGATAGCTCATCAGAGAATAATTGAACGTGGTTTAGGTTATTTCTCAGCTTTGTGTGTAGAAGGCGTACTTTTTAAAAATGAAAACACTTAGGTATATATGAGGTAAATGCATACAAACATACATTCATCATGTCAGTTTATCATAGTCCATAAATTTGTATTTATTTGGATATAGACATATAATGATATATACAGCTATTATAACGCAACCATAACACAATTCACCATATACTCATCATGTCCGTTTATCATATATTAACTAAAAAAATTATAAGTTCATTTAAAGTCTACACCTCAATAATATAGACCATGCAATATAGGCCTGCCCAGCTGAGAATAAAGAATATACATGGAATATTAACAATGTTTATGTTTGCGTTAACATGTTAGAGATAGAAAATTAGTACTTTCATACAATAAGTGGCATCAGATATCTTGTGCCACGGGTTCATCTCCAGTTACAATCAGTCATTTGTTATCAAATGAACAGAATAACCCAAATTGCTTCCAGCTCTAACAACCACTATTACAAATGTATGTCATTTAGTCCAGATCAGTGAACTGTTTAAAGTTAGACAGAATATACCCAGAGATGTAATAGACACATGCATTAACTACTGTAACAGATAACACCAGTAATATGTAACCAAGAGATTGGCCTGTTTACATGGTATCTCATCATCATAGAACTTCAATGACTGAAACAGAACAATACCTTGTAAAATAATGACTTGAACCAAGTGCATACACAATGTGTAAACACATGTTTTCCTTTTTTTTCTTCAAGTTGTTAAAGAATTTGATTTGATATGCATTTAAGGTATGAAGAGAAGTATACCAATTAAAACACATGAGCTGAACATTCAAGTACTAATTCAGGTGCTGGTAATCCTTTTTTGTATTAAGATATGAAATGGGCTGACAAAAGTTCATGGGTTTGATGCCTTGTTTCTTATTTAATTAATTTTATTATACCAATTTTCACCATTAATATTTATAAATATTAATTACCCTCACAGCTGGCCCTGTCTCCTGGATAGGTCTCCTATCTGTTAATAGCTTCCTCTTTGATTTCAGTGGATGCATGTGGTGGATTTGGTACATTAAAAATAGTTGGAATAGTATTCTAGATAAGTTGTCTGGTTCATGAATTCCGTTTCAGTGAAATTCATATCATACATTCTACAATTAGTATTCAAGTAATTTAAATCTTTCCTCATCATATATCTGAACGACAACAATTAATAACCCATCTTTTACTTCTGTCAATAGAAAAAATAACAAAATGAATGTTTCTACCACTAGTTGAGATATTTAATAATTAATTTAATAACATTTAAATTATAAATAGAAGTCCATGTATATCAATAAGTACCAATTGCTTACGTTTAAAAGTGAAAATGGATGCAGGTGATCATGTAAATACTTAGCTACTTATAATTATTGTAATTAGGGCCCTGGCGCTCCATGAATTCAAAATGTCGTCCCATGTTAAAACGCGAAGTAACACGTCTTGTTATAAATAGTCTTTGGTTCAGCCATGCAAGACACACCAATATGTCGTCAGTAATGGTTAATTAACCCGCCCAAACGCTTTAATTGCTATATCGTAACCAATTTCAATAGTCCTTGGCCATACACACCGACAAACGATGCTTCCATTACTTTATGTAATAATTCATGGCTAATTATAAACATAAATGTGTGATTTTCCAATATATATATATATATATATATATATATATATATATATATATATACATATGGATTAGTCACACGTTGATCAGTGAGTTCCGGTGGTCTAGTGGTTAAGCACCCGGCACTTGGTGCCAAAGGTCACAGGTTCGAACCTCGTAAGAGGTCGAATCTTTTCGAGAGATTAATTTCTCGGCTCACAACATCGAAACACAAAACAAACACGTTAATCACTGTTATTTGTGTTAAACCATGTCCCCCCCATTAATTAACGCATGAGGCTGATGAGGTATGCAGGCTAAACATTGACTAAATACAAATCTTTATGGGTTATTGTTATGTTCATATTGATAACTACAGATGTAAATATTTTCCAGTTCATTAGTGCATCAAAAGTAATGTCGTGATTTACGATTACTTGACATCTTTGAGTGAAAATGGCCACAAACTAAAACAACTATATTTTAAATGGAACCTGTAGCGAGAATCAGGGAAAATACATGTACCATTAAAGAAATACAAATCTAGAAAAACACATCAGATGGACAGTTTCATGATTTCTTTTATTCAATCTATTTTTGTTGTTCGGATTAAAAGGTTTTCCTGCATAGTTTGCCAGTGTTTAGGAGCAGACATTTTACTTCAGTGTTATAAGCCAATTCGGAGTTTTGAGGGTGCATTGCGTAGTGGGATTGTTTTGGGATAAACAAACACACGTGGTGAACTAGAGGCAGTACCAGACCGCCTCTATGGCCTAGTGGGTAAGAGCGTTGGAGTTTCTTACTCATGGTCATGATGTGCGGGAGGTCGGAACTTAGACTTTTTATCGACATCCAACTAAATTGTCGTCACAGAATTTGAACATTGAACAAGCATCATTTCATTAATATTGTAAGCCCTAGATCTCAATCGTATTCCTTGCAAATTGTGTCAATTTCATAGAAATTGTTCTCTTCAACCTTGTAATCTGAATCACTAAGACATTGTGAATCATTGTCCGAATTGTATTTGTTGAACTCATGCAACCCGACATTACTTTGACGCCGCTCCAATTAGTTTGCGGACAGAGAAAATGATCGCATCATGACTTTCCTGTGATGTTTTTCCCGCCTGCAAAATACGCACCCATTAAATATTTTTACCAAGTCACGTGACATCAGCCAAACAAATGGTGACACCAGTGAAGCATTTTCGTCAACCAACAATCTTTGGATTGCCAAAAGTGACACATATCCAAAAATCCATCCTCGGACTACGAAACATTTGTTAACAAAGAGTGGGAGAAGAACATTATTGAAAACTTGGGATTAACTAAACAACATACATGCAAGAATGCTCAAGTAATTTACTGAACACTAAAATCAAAACCGGAGGCTGAACGGATACAGAGAATTCATTGTATGTGCAGGCTGTGCTAAACAAACGACAGCCTGGGAATATTCCCCGAAACACAAACAAGCATTGTATGTTTTCCATCCACCATCAACCCTTTCCAGGATTTGATGACGGAGTTTTTGCTGCTGATTTGAAGTATTACGAATGCCTGCTTGACGTGCATGAACATCTAAAAGAAGACGCGTGCTGCATTCCTGCCGCCTGGCGATCAAACCGCGAAATATAAATGTAGTCCAGAAGAAAAATTTGGAAATAAAACCCGGGAAAATATCCCGAATACGAAATAAACAAATATGATTTGTCAGGCGATGGAAAACTCAAAAGTGAGTCTGTCGGCGATGGAAAACAAGATATTTGTATGGTGCCTTAGGTAACTGCACCTGATGTTAGCTACAGCCATGTAGTTGTGGATCCAGAGATAGATTTTAACCTTGACATTTAACTTACATTTATTTTAAGGTTCCATACATTTCGCTTGACGGGTGCCACTTCGTACTTATCGTTTCACATAGAAAGGTTTGTCATACACAGTTAGCTGGAATGATGTAGTTCTCTTAAATATTGACCTTGGCCTTTAAATGACATTTTTCCAATATCATAAAACATAACTTGTTGAACACTGTTGAATCCCGGACAAAACCCCCTGGCGACAAAACCCCCTGATTGTCAGTGGTTGTTTTGAAAAATGATGGTTTATATGTAAATTTAATATATAGTTTTTGAAAATATAACTATACAAATACAAATTTTCAATTGCAGTGGCCATATTCTAACAACCGCCTACCCACTAACCCTATGCTTTCAGACCACGGCATAGCGGTCTAGCGGCAATTTGTAATATTTTCAATTGCAGTGGCCATATTCTAACAACCATTTGTGCGTGTGTTAGTTACTGTCAATTAATCCTAACCCTTATTCTAACAATAATTTGTAAGTGTGTTAATTACTGTCAATTAACCCTAACCCTTATTCTAACAACCATTTGTATGTGTGTTAATTATTGTCAATTAATCCTAACCCTAACCCTTTTTATTCAGGGGATTTTATCCGCAGGGGGTTTTATCCGGCTATTTAGTTAATGATATCAACAGCTGCCTGGTATCATATCAATATACGTGCTGCCTTAAATTTAGTTGCTCTTTTGTAAGTATATCTTGATGACGTTAACAGTTCAGTTGCGGTAAGTTGCCTTATCGTTTGTCAATAATACACATGTTTAGAAAAAGTATGTAGTTAATGAAAATTGAATGTTAAGCTGCTAATCACTTTTGATGTTTTATACAGCCTAGATAGATGATTTTACATAACGTGTATGTGTCTTACATGTAGGTCGCTGATAATGAAACATCTTAAAGGTTTGCGATGGATGGTAAATATTCACACACCTTTAGAGGATAGTTTTATTTTGTCTGGAAATGTTTTGTTTTACATTACTTTGCGATGTCACTGACCTTGCGAAAATATGACACGAAAATATGAGTCACGTTTTGTTGTAGAACAAAGCATCTGAATACTAGTAATTTGATTTTGCATACAAGATTATCTTAGGCTGTCAAGTCAATATAGATTTAGCGTGGTTTCATAAACTAATGACGATGACTTCAGCAATACACTTGATCACCACCATAGCTGCATTCTTTCTCTCACTATGATTGGCTGTTATAATTAAGATCCCAACCAATTACAATAAATCTACCGAAGTTTATGATAGTGGTATATACAGTATTGTATATGATACACCAGTGACACATTTGGGGTAATTAGTAATGACCGTCACTGTGTTTCTCTATTGTCCAGCGCAAAAAATGCAGCTCTCAGTACGGCAATTGCTTTTGAATTGGCTTGTTTTATTTAGCTCTCTCCTTCATCTGTAAATCGAGTTTATCATTGTTGAATAAATTTACATATATTTCCGTGTTCGTGCCACGATAAAGCATACAATAAAAACGTATCGTTTTGATAGTTCCCCCGGCGCAAATATAAAGCTTCGCCAAATGACTAAAGTATGTGGATTCGCGAATTTAAGAATACATGGAATTATCTGTAATTACAATATAAGGTAATAAATAGGTAACGAAAAGGGCTTCATGACACATTATAGGCTTCTATATGTATCAACATTTCCTTTTGGAAACGTTTGAATATAATTTGAAAAGACCATGAAGGTGTCTGTAATATATTTATATACTCCCCTTGAAAACGTCTGCATAAGTATTGAGGACTTCTTGGATGATAATGACTAATGTTTTACGGCCACTTTTGTGCACATGGTAGGCTAAATGGGCCGAGCGACCCCCAAAGGTAATGAAGTGAAGTCAAAGATAAAACACCCTTCATATATGCCTACGTCTAGAGTCGAACTCAGGTGATAGTGATCTGTTATACAACGCGCTACCAATTAGACAACGGAGTACTTCTTGTAGATGGTCCCCAGGACGTCTGATGAGCTGACAATTTTTAGTCCTCATAGAGGGTTGGTGACCTCTTGAGGATGTCTTGTATGTGAATATTTCTATAATAACTGTACATATGATTGGAGCCCACTAGGTAATGAATGATCTTCCATTTATCTTTTGACAAATCGTACTATTGACTAGAAAATAGTTCATTGATATAATGTGACTGTACAGATAGTTTACGTTTTTTTTTCATTGTTACTTATTTGCTTTTCGTTAATTTTCTTCCATTTCCAAATTAGTCAATAGACATTGACTGGCTCCTCCAAATCTGTGTTGTCATTATACTTGGAAAGCTTGTCATAGATGGGTATCATATAGATAGATGTTTTAAGGTAAGGATAAGAATTTTAACAGAAAAATTCATACTTTTTAACCAGATATAAAATTGACAAATCATCTTTGTTTCTTTTCACAATTTTCATAATTACGCTGTTATTAAGTTTCTGTAAGGTTATTAAATTATACTGTGGTTACCTATAGTTCCACACCTTTACAATTAAGCTATTATATTTATATAATTACGTTATGATAACGTGATCGTAACGGTATTATTACGTGATTATAGCGTAATATTGTTAGTTGGGGGGATGTTTGTTGAACATATTATACACTTTTGATATTAATATACTGTTTCCTCTGATCTAGTAATACTATAGTATTCAATTTCAGGGAGAAAACTTCAACCTTTAGTTACAGACTGATAAGATGGGATTGATTTTAACAATGGAACAAATAGTATATATATTCTAGATACAGAACACTATTTCTCACATACGACATTGATATTATTTATTCTAAAGCCACCTGAGGTGATGTAGTGCCTTCTGAAGGTTTTTGTTGCTTCTGTACGTTACTGCCATGGTATGTGTTAGATTTTGTGGCGCTGTGTACGGATAGATTGCATAGCATCTTGGATCCAGAAACGGAATAGTTTGATCCGGAAACTGGAATTTGATGTCTCTTTTTAACATGGCTATTTCATTTGTATTATCTGTCCACTGTAGTATTACATAAAAAGGCCATACAGTAATGTACGGAGATAAATTATTCCGAGCATCAACTCTCTATCCGTGGAATAAGTTACTAAACCATATTAAACTTGCAACAAGTAGAAATATTTTGAACATACTAGATGTTTTAATTATACTTTAAATGTAAAGAACAATATATTAAAGCACAATATAAAATATTATTATTATTACATATTGTATTTACTTTGTATATAAATTGACCTGTTGGGGAATTGCTTTTCTTCGCCTCAGTGGTCATGAATTATTTTGAGGTACGCTCAACGGTACGGTACCTAAATGATTCTTGATGATTAACAATAAAAAATTAAATAATAATGATAATAATAATAACAACAACAACAACATTACCGGATTATATAGTGCCACTGGCCAGTTGGATGCATAACATTTTTGTAATGAAAATAGGCTTGATAGTACACATTAAAAGGGAAAACAAACTCTGTTGTCACGAACTAATACAGACATACACTCACACGGCATTTAGGAAGTAAATATATAAATTTGTGAAAAGACGAGTCTTAAAGGTCACAGGAAAAGGTTTCCCAAATTAGTCAAAATGACAGTGTTATTTATTAAAATCAATTTCAGTCAGAGATGTATTTAAATTTTTTCCTAGAAATAAAGTTACAGTTGTCTTAAAACTTGCTTTTGTAGCATCTCACATCCCACAGCTTTAATCGAGAATCTTCGGAATTATATGTTATGTTTGACATAGACGCCAAACACTCACCGTGGCTTTGTTTAACCTGTATTGTAAATTGTGTCGCATATAACTGTGTAAATGGGTCTGCCAGTGGATGGAGTATGCACTCGTTCCCAAAAAACAAGACTCGTTTGCGCGATTGGCTGCGAAACATGAACAAACTGCAGTGGAAGCCAACTTGCCACAGCAAGTTCTGCGGGAAACACTTTGAGCCACGGATGTTTATTACTTCGCCGTCTATAGCACGATCAGTTGGATATGACACCAAGAGTGTCAGACTCGCAGAAGATGCCAATTCAACCATATTCGACAAACTGCGTGATGCTAAGCCCAAACGAATCAGCAGTTTGATGGATAAACTGAATAGAAAACGGGTATGTATGAGCGATAATATGGTAATACGTGGAGCAAAGAATTGGACATTAACCAGTTCACGCATTCGTGAATAAGTAAAATTTCACTTATTCTCATTTTTATATACTTAGGCTTACTCAAAGCTTCTTATGCCTCTGTAATGTAGACACTACTAAGCTGTTAAAATACTAGATGTCCAACCAAGGATGACACATTCCTGTATAGGCAACCTATGGGAGAGCCCCATCCATGCATCCACCGGACTCCCGTGTACCGCCAAATATCACTTTTTTTAAATGACGTTATGTTAAGAGATAAATATTCGCAATTAAGCTAATACCAGTTCAGGCCCAGTGTGTTGACTTATCAATTAAGCTTATACCAAACAAATACACGCCAACCCAAATCTTGTTCGGGGCCGGGTGTCGACGAGAATTGTTTAGGTGTGATAGTGCATCTCACAGGGAATAAAATAATTGTTTATTAGGCACCATAAACATATCTTATTTCTCATCTCTGCCCGATCCAGGTTTGGGGCCCGACCCAACCTATATTTTATTTCCTATTCGCGATATGTACACGGTACACGCGTGTTCTTTTAGATGTTCATGCACGTCAAACATAACATTCATAATACTTCAAATCAAGAGCAAACACTCCATCATCAAATCCTAGAAAGGGTTGATGGTGGATAGGAAACATACAATAAATTATCTGTATTATTTATATGCCACTGGAAACTTCGAAAAGGGGTTGTTTTCGTGTTTTGTTGTGCCATGTTGAACGAATTGTTTACACTTATATGTATGTCTATGATGTTGTGTGGCGTGCCAATGGCAATGAACATTCGTCAGGGTGTGTCAGTGTTCCACGAATAAGAGGTGGCGGAGCTACAGTGGATGTAAATTATGTGCATGGTTATGCATTCAAAATCCATTATATTTTTTTCAGTGATGAAAGCACAAATGTGAAATCATTTGTGTCGACATTCTAAATAAAAAGGCAAGATAAATTCAGCAATGCATGCAATGTTAATAGAAGCTGTTAGCATTCTAGGGTTGCAACACCACTTCATCATTTTGATAAGAAAACAGAGAGCCCAAATGTTCGGTAAACTCTATGAAAAGAATGATCTGTTGTTGTCCATAGTATAGCGCCTTATTGTATAGATCTAAACAAATCAACAATGAAATTAATTTAATATGGTGTCCGTGTGTGGGAGGAGTGCGTACGTGCGCGTTTGTGATGCTTGCATCTGCCATACTGCGTGAATTAAAAGAAGTAAGAATGATGCCACTCGTACACATCTTCTTTTCCGGTTTCTTCTTATTGGAATTAACCATGTCAGAGGGTACGGGAAAAATAACACTCATGTCACAATTCACAGAGAACATAAGATATGAAATACCGCTTTATACCCCTCATAACTTTCTCTGAGCTACGTCATTGCACCCAATTGTTTTAGTTTGATGTCATACATCGTATGACTCTTATCCAATCTCTTATATACATATGGGAGTGTGTTGAGTCGTAATCACATTTAGTAAATAAAAAAACACGTGTATCCTGCTCACCCAAATTTGATCTGCAATATAGTCCAGGGGCCGTTTTTAGTTGAAGGTACAATGTTAAATGTCCCGTTTGAAAGATTGCTAAAATTATTTTGTTTGATATCAGAAATATTTTTCAACTTTGTAATTAGCACTAAGTCGCTGACACCAAGCCAGTTTATAATATATAAATAAATGCGCATATTTTCCTTAAATGTTTTAAATAAAAATAGACTACCTACTTACCCATTTTTCAGAACAACTTTGGAAAACAAGAAATATTTATGGTGCCTTACGTTATATTTACTTCTAAATGTGAAATTTCTTTTCCCGTCACATTTAAGATAAGAATTAAAAGGTATTTAAATATAATTAGAACGTATATAATGTAGTACCAGAAATATTTAATTTTCTCTTCGTTATCTTCATCAACGCATGTCACCATTTGATAAATGTTGACATGTTGGTCGTAATTATATCTGGTTATGGGTCATGGTCTATCAAACTATCAAATCTCATACCTTTGGTGAACACTCAGAGTTCCATCAGTTCCACCAGTCTGTCACTCTTAGTCTACCAACTATTTACTATCAGTGTAGCTTCAATGTGTCCCAAGTATATCGTCAATCTTTCAGTAAACCTTCCATATACATTTATTGCTGACCCTTTAACAGTATGTCATCAGACTAAACCATTGACCTAAAAGAAAACTAGACCGAGCAGTCAGTGATGTTTGAATGGGCCGCCATCGCCAAACAGCGCTGACTTCCGGTAGGGGCAAAAGCAACGTTGAAGCGGCTGCGCTTCGAGTTTTGAACATATGAATACGGACATTTATTGTGATGTGTGCATTATAATTTTGTGTGCACAAAGAATCTATCTATATTACTCCTGTCCTATTATATGCATCAAATATGTAGGCCTAAATGTCGTTTTATGCAAATCCGTAGATCTAGTTTAGTTGGGATCAAACGCCAGAGACGGGCTGGGGGTTGTCGTACAGGCTAAATATAATAATAGTTAAGCTTAATTTCCCGCCAAACATCCCGCTTTAACAGCTATTTTAAATGTGTTCCTTATACTTACCGATGAAAATATATCCCTTTTGTATTACTTTTACTCCCACGGCTTATGCAATCAACGACACAACAATAATTCTCCATGTTTATGAACCCGATTTTAGCAGCCTGCTTTCCTTTTTGTCCTGACCGGAAGTTGGGACGTCTTTTCATCAAATCAGCAGCCGTGTTCTGTCTAGTTTTCTTTCAGGTCAATGGACTAAACCACTTTACATCATGTGACATCTGACACCGACCGTATAGCGGTAACTGATCACGTGACTCCGATTACCGAGTACAAACCGACTGTAGATGTTCGGGTGTACATATGGCAAGATGATGGACACAAGATTTGAACATTGTTAATATCATGACCACAACGGATGGAATACGTGGAATTTACCACGATGATGATTTGGTCTGGCAATAAAATATGCGTTATTCGAAATAGGAATACTTCCCTAATTTAAAACATTTCAATAATCTAATTCGACTATCAAGCATCATTTGCTCTCTCGATTTATGATAGTTTGTGAAGATTCACATTTTCCTTGATAGATTTTGTTTTAACGAAATTTCGACGCACCTTATAATTTCTGCGACATAATATTTTTTTCAGATTAGCTTACATTAAAAGCAGCCTGTTTTACTTTTATGACGCGATCATTTAAAAATATTTTAAATAATTTTACTGTAACAGTGTAAAGATAACAAAACACAGGACAGATTCGTTAAAGAGAATAATAAATATTTTGTTTTATTTGCTGAAGGTATCCTTTAAACAGGAAAACCATTATAGAATAATAACCTGCCATTCATAAAAGTAGGGAGACAGTCTAGTTTAACAACTTAAAAAGTATACTTACAGGTACAGTCGTATCTTGATTGCTATATTAGTTTTCAGAACAAATATTTCATCCATTCAGACTTCTTTTTTCAGTTATACGTAGACCAGTTTGCTTCGCCGACAATTGCGATAAAACTTCACAATTTGAAAGTCGCTATTACTCATATTGCAAATATGTACTCAGTGATGACAATAGCAGTATGAGGACTTCATCCCATTAACCAGGTTTGATCCAGAAGACTAGACCTAGTATCCAATATCGGAGAGTCGTGTGAGCTGATGGATTTAATGTTAAGAAAGGACTTCGGTAATATATAAGACAAAAAAAGATATTATCAAGACGTTTCTTATAACATGTCTGCGTGTGGCCGTGCGTGCATTCGTGTGTATATGTGTGTTTGCGCAGATGTAAATGTCGGGAATATATCATATTTTAAACAAAGCAGCGGTATACTGGAACAAAGTTTATATTATCATAATCAACATAAAATTAAACAAATTAATGAATTTCTAAATTAAAAATCGGATTCGTGATATAATTATTGTTACTGTTGTCGTTGTTGTTGACAGAATTCTAGTTCGTAAACGACTTGGGACAAACCTCTCAGAGCAGCTGGAACGTGACAGCTGGAAAATAAGGTTTTTTAATGTTTGTTTTCTTTATACTTACGGTTATGTATTCGTCCTGCGAAAATGGTAGTTTAAAAACATCTATTATAGATCTAGCCATATACAATTAAGACATGGATTTCTGATCAATAAAGCGCACTCTATGCCATCCATGACTAACATCATCCGAGGACCGGACACATCTCTGATGTATGACTGTTATTGACATCTCGACACATGTGACTTAGGAATGGCGAAGTCTCGTTCAGAACGTCTCGTCGATACGATGTCAAGTTGTCAGTGACGAAGTAAAACATGTTTATGGTCATAAATAAGGTAACGACTGGCGCGTCAGGACCGTAAAATATTGACAACTCATCGGGTAAGTGTTTTTTCTTAACTTCTTTTTTATGGTTTATGAATGACTACAGCTGGACCTGACACGTTATCGGGGAGACATCTTCTTCAGATAATAATCGGCAGATATTATACGGCGCTTCTTTATAAAGGAGTCGAAAACCTAGTGACAACATCCACTGGAACTTCTGACTACTCCCTTACTGCTGAGAAGAGCCAATATTCCGAGGTAAATATAGAATTATTATTTTTCATAAAGAATATTTGGAAATTTAAAGATGTAGAAATTTCTTCCCACATAATAAATACAGAGGACTCTATATCGTGAAAGGCAAAAACCATATAGTGTATTTTTTTTAATTTATTTAAAGGTTTTTCGTGCTCGTCTCTCAGGCCAGATGGCGTTGTTACTCTACGCTTCTTATGTGCTACTAGTCCTGGCGGATTTCACTATCGGTATGTATCTCTATTAATAGCGCAATAAGACAGAATATTGTGTTATCGTAAACATAGAATACTTTATAAACATTGCGCTTAAGCTTGATATGATATCAATGTTAAAGAGTAGAGCGTGAGACTATTTACCTATGGCTATGGTCATTCTGTAGGGGAGTTCGCAGCTTCGAGTTTTTCATCCAGCCAGGCAACTGGCAAGGTTTTCTCCACCAAACATGCATGCCGTTTATTATAAATTCTAAATTTATTTAGAATTAGTCTCCGTGGGGAAGATATAAATTATTTGTGTCTCCCTCATTTGAGGTTGACAGCCACGTTAAATACTGTCATTTCGGCCATTATTATTATTAATATTATTATTATACTATGTCATTGTCTTATTTTGTCTCTGTGTAATATACAGAAATATATTTGCAAGAATCCAATATTTTACGCATCTAATCATTGAATAAGTTGGTTTTCCTTTTGAAAATCAATGTTTATTTACGTTTCAATCATGTCTTTAACTTATAATTTGATTCATTTTATTTATTATCATGATCAGATTAACATCAAAATGGAGAATACTATTGTACCAAGACTTTTTGGTAAATCGCTTAAACAAAATATCGAGAAAAAGATTTAAGTAGACTATACCCAAGAGATAATTGGAAGCTTAAAGACAATATGATAGGAATATTTAATATTTGACACTACTTTAGGCATGCCATCTGTGTTTTTTGGGGGTGGGTGAACAGAAGAATAATATTTTCATGATGAATATATATATATATATATATATATATATATATATATATATATATAATGGAACTAGCTCAAAGACCTGTGTACTTTCTTCCTATTGGCTGTTTATTTTATATTTTGGGGGGTGGGATGGGGGGGGGCATAATAACCGAAGCCTCTATGGTATGTAAGCGCTTATCAAACCACGCCCACTCGTAAAAGACTAGGTGTATTTTGTAATTTCGTCGCGATTTTGAGGATAAAACTTTTAAATAAACATACCTTTTAAATAAACATACCTCCCTATGTCATAGCTTATCTTTTAACAGATGACCTTTCTCCTGGTCTAATTCTATTCTAATGCCTTTATTTCATTCAGGTGAGGAATGCAATCCTTGCGAAGTGTACTCCGATCCCACTTCGCCTGTATTGGTCAGTTGTACAATATGTTGATTAATTGTTAATAGCTTAATTTATCATATCAATCAATCAGTATATGGCAATTTATTGATGGCAATGTATTGATCTACCATCTTACTGTTAAAGATAAATGTTTAATTTGTTCTCCTGTTGTTCGTAGGCTTGTGGCACATCAACGGACGCGTCCTTGTGGACGCACATGTATCAGGATTGTGAAAATTCAAAATCGAATCCTAATCAACTCAAATTCCATCTGACAAATTTGGTCAGTTTTTGCAAGTCAAAAGGATTGAACATTAATGTGGATTTCAATGTCTGTCGTGAGTAAAATTTCCATTTCATTCGCTCTTCGATATCTCCAGAGATGTGTCTGATGTTCTAAAATATCATATTTTCGTATAAATGGAGTTTGAAGCGTTTAATTGTTGCTAAGTATAACTGCCAATGGATTTTATTTAAGCATGCTAATATTTAAAGTGTGCTGTATTTGATTGTGATGTAACCCAGTCTGCTTTATTTGAGTGCGATGTACCTCCCTGTGCTGTATTTGATTGTGATGTATCTCAGTGTTCTGTATATGATTTTGATGTATCTCAATGATCTCTATATGATTGTGATGTATCTTAGTGTGCTATATTTAATTTTGATGTATCTCAGTGTATTGTATTTTATTTTGATGTATCTCAGTGTTTTGTATATGATTGTGATGTATTTGATTGTGCTGTTTAGGATTGCGGTATATTTCTGTATGCTGCATTCGTTTATCATATATCTCATTGTGCTGTATTTGTTTATGATGTATCTGAGTGTGCTGTGTTCGTATGTTCTGTATTTACACTGCGAATATTAACTATTGACCGTATCATCGTGTTTAGCTCCGGCCAAAGTGGAAAATGGATGCAATACCTGCGGCGATTTGACGGCAAAAATAGGAGGAATTAAGGTAGGCATCTTATGCGTTATAGATTTAACAAGAAAGATTAATTAAGCCATCACTTAATTAGCCGACGGGATACAGAGATCGCAGGTAGAATATTATTATTAGGCCACACAAAGTTAAATCGTTGTCTATTATTAGGACTGCGCCAAATCCCTGCCGACGATGATTTGGTCAAATATCATTATGGATTGTATGGGATATGAGAAACGAGGTGACATCGCCGGCAGAGATATCTTGATGACCAACGTGGAGATGTTGTGTACAGCTAAAGGAAAACCCATCACTCTAGACTGTCGTAAGTTGATCATTCCATCCTTCTCCCCCTCCCCCACTCCCCAATGGATGAAAAGGTCGATCACGCGTTAAACAACGATTCCAATCTAATCCAGCCTACATTCCATGATATGATATGGTTGCCGTATCCAAACAAAACTGAAACGTGTAAATACTTGTAATATATGTGACTGCCTTTAACACCGCTGTAAAGGTTTCATACTGGCTGTTATATTTTAACCAGCAACACTACCACAAACTACTGAAACCCCACCAACACCAACTCCGTCGTCAGCATCTTTCACCTCACCTCAAGATGAGAGTGTAGCTGACCTCACAGTACCACCTGAGACGTTTCCTGTGGTGATCGTAACAGAACCTTCTGAACCAACTTGTGATCCTTGTGATTTTAGCTCATCAGTAAGTTTACTTTAAAAGTGTCGACTTCATATTTAGGACATTAACATTATTATATCATCTGAAACAGCTTCAAATATTTATTGTTATCATATAACAACCATCACATGTTTCAGAAATGTTATCAAGAAATGAGTGGTAAGATAAAGTCTGCCATTGATAAAGATTGTGACTCAGTAGATGGTGAAGATGACTATAATGATTTGTTGAAGAATCTGGCTCTGGTCTGTGAAAAGAAAGGAAAAAGTCCGATAGAGGCGAAGGAATGTGGTAAATTACTTCTTTGATTAACATTAGTATGTCACTTCTAACATAAATAATATAAAATAATTATATAAATTAAATATTACACGTGATTTGTAAACTTATAACAATTATTGTCATTTCTAATACTATTTGTTGCTGATATATTACAAATTATTAGCTCATCTATATCACTTCGTATATCACGATATACATAATATATTGTATTTAAACCCTAATCCTTAATTATTAGTGCATATTAGATATAATGGCATTATAAATAATTTGTACTTTTTATCAAGAACGAGAGAAGATGAATTTGTATTCCATGTTGTACAAGTAAAACACTGATAAGATTTAAATACCAGAGATAGGGGAAGTGGGCGTGAGAGAGAGATATATGGATAGAAAGAAAGAGAGAGAGTGTGTGTGTGGGGGGGGAAGGAGAGAGTATGTCTGTATCAATATATTTCCCTCCCATTATCATAATATAAATCTTACAGTACCTTCATTATATATTATATATATATATATATATATATATATATATATATATATATATATATATATATATATATAACAACTGAAAACCCCCAGTAGCTATCAAAGTTATAAGTAAATGAAGACAGTACATAATTCATCAGAGTATATCATCGACATTTAGCTTCTATTATCTGTAATAGATAAGAATAAATATCCCATTGATATTTATGGACACCGAATGGTTGGGTTTTGTTTTGGTTGTTTCAGCTAATATTAACTGTAATATGGTATGTTGTACTAATCTCTGTATGATATAGGCGTTATTCTTTGTGGACCATATGGTTAAAAAATTAATTCGATGGTGTCATATAGTTGTTGTAAGACTTACCACTGCCATTTTGGATTTCCCTACACGAAGATATCGATAAACCGTTTTATCACTTAATATCCATTATCAAGCCATTACTTTATCAGTGAGGAATATAATGTTGTCTTGTACAAGACAAACATCAACCATTAATTCGTGCTGTATGAGAGCAAATATTAGCACATATTGACTTAAATAACCATAAAACTTACCGTTCAGTATACACACCTGTATGTGGCCTGTGTGGATTGTTTTCTGCAAATACTTCTGACTCTAGCTTAGTGTGTCTTAATGTGTATCGACAATACAACGTATGATACAATCAATAACTGGAGTCCATTTTGTTTGTATATTAAACCGTTGTATGGTCTTGAGTAAGGATTAAAGGTATTGGCGAGGATGATGTGTTAGATGTAGACATCTCTCGACTGACGTAACTCGTTCTATCTATCTTACCAGAACTAACATCAGTTTCACGATCTTCAGTCTCATTTACAGAATCACCGGTCACCCCTCCTCAAGATGAGAGTGTAGCTGACCTCACAGTACCACCTGAGACGTTTCCTGTGGTGATCGTAACAGAACCTTCTGAACCAACTTGTGATCCTTGTGATTTTAGCTCATCAGTAAGTTTACTTTAAAAGTGTCGACTTCATATTTAGGACATTAACATTATTATATCATCTGAAACAGCTTCAAATATTTATTGTTATCATATAACAACCATCACATGTTTCAGAAATGTTATCAAGAAATGAGTGGTAAGATAAAGTCTGCCATTGATAAAGATTGTGACTCAGTAGATGGTGAAGATGACTATAATGATTTGTTGAAGAATCTGGCTCTGGTCTGTGAAAAGAAAGGAAAAAGTCCGATAGAGGCGAAGGAATGTGGTAAATTACTTCTTTGATTAACATTAGTATGTCACTTCTAACATAAATAATATAAAATAATTATATAAATTAAATATTACACGTGATTTGTAAAATTATAACAATTATTGTCATTTCTAATACTATTTGTTGCTGATATATTACAAATTATTAGCTCATCTATATCACTACGTATATCACGATATACATAATATATTGTATTGAGAGAGAATACATATTTATATTGAGATATTTCCCTGCTATTATCATTATGTAAATCTTACAGTACCTTCGTCAATGTTTTTCATATATATATATATATAAATTTTCACTAAACCATATTAATGGAGCCACCTCCGTAAATTGTAAATAATCTAATATGACTAGTTGTTTTAAAATTATAAAACATTTTACGAGGAATCAACAAATTAAATACGAATACTTACATTAATTTATATAATTAACGAAAATTTTAAACTTGCACCAGTAAATGTGTAAATAGATACAAATGAAATACTTTCTTTTTTAGATGTTTGTGTCCCTTTATATAAGAATTATATTTTGCAGGTAACTAACTAAAGACCTCTAATGTGTCCTATCAACACTGATAGGAAGAAGAGTTTGGATTATTCCGGATTCACTCTACCGGATCAATAATGATATCAAAATAAATAAAAAGAGCAGCGAGTATTCGAGTTTTCGTTCTTTCTCTCCTCTCCCAATCGTTAACGCCAAATTGTATCTCGTGTCAAAATGATTGAATGATTGGTTTAATCAATCAATTAAATAATCAATTAATATATCAATTAATCAATCATTCATAGAGAAAGCATACTGCATGACCTTTTACCTATATTTATTTCTTCAAATTCGCTATTTATTATTTTCACTGACGTTCAATGTTTTTAGTGAGACTAGAAATCCCAGATATTCACATTTCTCCACATCCACATGTTTCAGTAAAATTACATACGAGCTATTGATATGAGCAGTGAGTATTTGTCATGTTTTGTGCAAAATAAGGTTGGACATTTATATTCTGACTTTTACAGAAGTGAAATAAGCATACTAACTAATTAGAAACCTCACAATATATTGCCAACCAAAGGTACACGGATCCAAGTAAACACCAAACTCCAACGATCCAGTGAAAGTGTGTTTATCAGATAGATGTTACTGCTTCTCCAGTTTTCGTTTGGAGAAGTCCTTACCGGGTTGTCACCAATCAAAACAGAAAGCTTAGATAGTATTAAAGTGCCATCAGGAGCTTCAGGTAATTACAGATTAAAATATAATACATAAAGAACAGTTAACTGGAACTCATAACTTCTGTGAAGTATGGAATCACCAAGTACAATATCTGATAGATATATTGGCAGTAGTTATAACTTCACAACAGTATAACATACTGGTATTTGACGTAGAATATGACATCTGTTAGGTAAATCGGGCTGCTAGTTGTTATAGGAAAATTTGAATGCAACCCAGGCGACTTGTTATTATATGCAATAAAGATGAATAAATCACTGGGATATCCACCTGAAAAGAAAATACCCACTGAGGATGAACATTGCTAACACAATATTTTCCCTGAGTAATCTGCCTACTACAAACTCTGTGGGTTAAGGATGTTTTTCAATGATCCATATGCAGCATGCAAACCAATTACAACCACGTTATATGACTGGGTAAATCAGCAAAAATCAAGCATTTACCTACTCAGCACCATTAAACCGAAAATGCTACCCGACGCTGGTATAACATTCAATCAAATGGGCACGATAAATCTGCCATAGATTGGCATGGAATGATCAGACATCCCTGTTGACAATGATAAACCAGGTGATGTGGAATTTTGTAGACACTTTGAAAATCTATTAAGTCGACTTGTGGCTAATGACTTGTCAGTTTATGAGTAATAAAGCTGCGGAACAGATATTATTCCACCACGTCTCATCCAGTTACTACCTGATGAATGGATCATACAGTGTAGGAAAATAATTTGGAATATCCCAAAATGCTGCATAAATGGAATATTTGGAGCACTCTTACAATAACGTTTGTGGTATTTTTCATGACATTGTGTCATTTTATATTGTCAATTCATTGAGTTCAATAGGATTGAATAAAGTGTTTACTTAATAATATTTTATTGCCAATTCTTTGAACCTGTGACATACAATTTCACAAAACAACTGAAATCCACATTCAAAATATTTGTCCTTGTGTTAAAGCTGATGAATCATGGCAAGCAATATGAACAGATATTCAATTCTTCGTGTGGCCTCCTCTGGCGTTGTATAAAGCACTCTCAATGCATGCTCAATACGAGGGTTGAGAGCTTCTGATCTGGAATATCTCGCCAGATGTCCATAACAGCCTGAGTCAGTTCAGCCACAGTTGTTGGGGGGTTGTCCATGTTATTCAACCCACGTGAGATTTCCGACCAGAAGTTCTCGATCAAATTCAAATCCTGTGACATAGCTGGCCAATCCATATTCTGCACATTCTCATCTTCAAAGAAATCAATTACGCGTCGCGCTCGGTATGCTGGAGCATGGTCATCTTGGAACACAAAATTTGCCTGGAAGTCTCTCCCATCAAATGGAAGCATTTTGGTTTCCAGGACACGTATGTACTGGTACTGATCCATGTTTCCATCCAGTACGTGGAGCTCGAATTCCCCTCTGCTATGGATGGTAACACATATCGTGACTGCGCCGCGGCCGACTGCCTGTACTCTAGGTATTACTTATTCATCAAGTAGAGCCTCATCGGCTTGTCTGCGCACTCGAACACGACCATCTTGACGATACAGCAAAAATCTGGATTCATCACTGAATATGACGTGTTGCCAGTGACCATCATACCAGTTCAAGTGCCCATGCGCCCACACAAATCGCGTTTGTCGATGTCTTCTTTGCAGTAGGGGCTTCCTCACAGGTCGTCTTGCCAAATAACCAGCGTTCAAAAGTCGATAATTCACCAGCCGAGATGTCACAGGAACATTGGTGAAACGGATCCAGTCAGCACGGAGCTGAGATGAAGGTTTTGTTCGGCTATTACAGTTAAAAGAACAGGCTTTTCATTTATATAGCCCACAAGTGGTCTCAAAGGGTTTGGCAACCAAACAAAAGGGCTCTCTACAACTGGTTAATTGCAATCACCACATCGGTCGTACCACACCAAAATATCGGCAATAGACATATTTGAGTGTATGCTGGTTATGTATGAAATATGCATTATATTGACTGAATTATCAGACTAAATATCAAAACAAAAACAACAAAAAACAGCGATATATTCCAATTTCTTTTCCTAGACTGTATTACTATCTTTCATATTCAACCAAATCTTCATATCATCATATTCCACAGTATGGTGACAACTCCGAGTATTCACCATCTTCAAAAAGGCATATAGACTGACGCAAATAATTACAGAGGAAGAAGCATTCTGTCAGCCATACTCAAAATATATAACATGATTCTAAGTAAACGTTTTGGAATGTAGTACAACTCTAGAATAGAATACGCTGGTGCACAATCTAAACGTGAGTGTGAAGAGTAAATCCTTACACTCCGTCTTCTTATTGACATTGCTAGAGCAACAAAGCGAACATTATATTTAGCATTTATAGCTTACGACTGAGTCAACCGATTTAAACTATTACAATACTTGGAGAACCTTGGATGTTGTCGGGATTTTCTTATTGCTCTTCAATGCTCAAGTCATCATGGCCATATCAAAAGAGGAATGCAAACCAAGCTGATGGCCTTGAAGACAAAGGCAGATTAAATTGGAATGATCCTTCACCCCACAAAATGTCAATTTATTAACGTGAACTCGTTGAACAAAGAGGCTTTTGTATTGGATGACATATAACTCAATTACACTGAGTCCTACTCTTACTTTGATGCAATACTGTCCAACGTAGGCTTAGTGTGTCAGAATTCCCAACATATGAAGGCCAAACAACCACACATTAGGAAATTACCTTCCTTTTTCATAAGGAACTCTGATACGCCATATGAAGTAAGTTTAAAGTCTGGAAACAAGGCTGACAAATAATCTGAAACACCACTTGTACTGATCTTGTGTATATAAAAACAGGATTGCCCACTGCAAAGAGCACCATACAAGACAACTAGGTGAGCTCGATTCTTTTCAAGGATGTTGGCGCTATAGATGTTTGTAATTAATATTATTATTATATTGAAACAAGCGGCTGGTCATACCGACGTAAGAATTATGTTTTATTGCGTAGGTTGAAAATAGGGATGAGCCTTTGCGTGTTATGTGATGTGATCTTGTTTTGTTGTTATATCTCGGTTTTCACTGATCAATGGATATTCGTTTTCAATGGAGATAATATAACAAAATAATGCACCAAATAATATAATAACTAAACATTACATTACCACGACCCTTTTCGCGAGTGGTTCAAAGTTGTGGGACTTGATATCTTTCCGAAGATCAAAACTTTCGTCGGAATCTGACATTTTATTTGTCAACTGGTCAAGACGCTTGTAAACAAAGCTATGGCACTACGTTGATGTTTGTCAAACATGAGGTCACACGATAATCTCTAGCAAGTCTTAGCACACACTAGCCATTGCTAGTGAAAGTTTCGGGATTTAAGAAATTAAGTCATCTGATATGGAATAAAATATATTTACTTCGAAATATGAAATTTCTTTTGCCAGGATCTTTAGTAAGTAAAAGATAACACGAGAGTAGGTAAACGACGGAATAGAGTTTCAAGTGAATGTTTTCCATCACTTTTCTCTACCCTCGTTACTCTCAGTAACTGTAAACTACTTCAATACTGTATCTTCTATATTCTGTGTCTATGTTTTATATCAGTATAGGGTTTAACTGTACAAACGTTACGTTAGTATGATATATCCGTGTCTAAATTTGTCTATATTTATGTTGGTGGTATAACAAATGTCATCACCAAAGAGGACTTTAGAAGTAAACATAATTCACCTCCTTCACTGACGTTGATCGAATTATTTCCATTATAAATTATTTCGAACCCATGTTTACTGTCGTTGGCAGCAGACTAAATTTGTTTATTTACGATACAAATATATTTCACACAAATATATTTACTATTTCTATTTTTAAATGATAAACCATGCAATATAGTTAATTATAATTCCGTTTCCATTTTGTCCGCCATTTTATTTTTTCAATAATTTCTTTCAGATATCTGCTTATCATTTATTTCAAATATAAAATATACTATAATACTCAACCGTAATCAGGGTGGGTTAAACCCTATACACAATGAAATATCTACAAATTGATTGACTTCTAACATCAAGAATATTATTAAATTAGTTATTGATATTGGTTATAAAGGAATGTTACTCAGAACCTTGAAGTCTAATACAGAACATCTATCGGAAATGATAACATTCCTCTTATTTATTATTAGTGCCATTATTTTGTGTTATTATATATATATATATATATATATATATATATATATATATATATATCAGTCTTAACAGCACTATAGGCCCCCGGGAAAAGCACTACACCAGGGGCCCTACCTATACAATGACACAGCAAGTCACAACATACATAGATTAATATGGGCCACTATGCTTGTGGGACCTCCGGGTAACTGCCCAGCGTGCCCATGGTTATGACGGGCCGTGAATAAACTGTTTAGTGTTTACCACGCCAGGCAGGGCCGTCTTAATGCATTGGCCCAATGGGCACTTTCCCGGAGGCCCAACAAGCATATGGGCCCCACACAGGGCCGTCTTAACGCATGGGCACACTGGGCAGTTACCCGGAGGCCCAATGAGCATAGGGGTACAATGCTAATCTATGTATGTTGTGACTTGCTGTGAGTGGTTGTGTAGGTAGGGCTCTAGTACACTGCTTTGCCCTGGTATATGGAGGCTGCATGTTAATCTCTGTATGTTGTGACTTGCTGTGAGTGGTTGTGTAGGTAGGGCTCTAGTACACTGCTTTGCCCGGTATATGGAGGCTGCATGTTAATCTCTGTATGTTGTGACTTGCTGTGAGTGGTTGTGTAGGTAGGGCTCTAGTACACTGCTTTGCCCGGGTATATGGAGGCTGCATGTTAATCTCTGTATGTTGTGACTTGCTGTGAGTGGTTGTGTAGGTAGGGCTCTAGTACACTGCTTTGCCCTGGTATATGGAGGCTGCATGTTAATCTCTGTATGTTGTGACTTGCTGTGAGTGGTTGTGTAGGTAGGGCTCTAGTACACTGCTTTGCCCGGGTATATGGAGGCTGCATGTTAATCTCTGTATGTTGTGACTTGCTGTTCAAACATTTGTGTTCATTAATCTTTCTTTTACAGCAGTTTGTTTTTTAAGTTTTAAACAACAATTTAATTTGAAGTACCAATATAATAAATATATTTTTAATTTATCGACCATTTAAAATTTTATTCGTGTGAATGGTTGTGTAGGTAGGAGCCCCAGTGAACAGCTTTGTTCGGGGGCCTATAATGCTGTTAGGCTGACCTTGACGCCAGGTTCTTTAGTTATTATCGTAACCGCTAGGCGATGTGTGGGCTTATACACCCTCTCACTTCTCGTAATGGAATTTATTCACAACATTATGCAATATTATTGTACTAAATGCTGCAGCTGTTCTGTTCAAAATGGAAAACAATTAGGATTTTGAAATAGCTGATGAGAGCGAACTGCATGATGAATTCTATGATCATGATGTATTTTGGTTTAAATATTATTGGACAATAACTCGATGGATCATTCGGATTAAGTACTGGTTTATTCAACAAGCGAAAATCCAGTATCGATTATTTAGTATTTAAAACTTTTTATTTAGTATTAACATTTTATTTGCTGAGCAATTCAGTCCAAAAGCATAACATAATTTGTTTTTAAAGATACTGATAGAGTACTGATGTTATCACATAACGTAAATGTTTGGGTGAAAGTGTTATCGCCAAACCTTCCTTTGAGAGTAAATGGGCCATTCACCTTAAACGATGAGATGTGCATAAGCTTTAACCTGTGAAGATGGCGTAAAATGTCAATTTATGTGTTCCAGGTTGCAATGCGTCACATTATAAACATTTCCCTTTTGCCATAACTGGATTCGGCATCAGTATATTGGCTCAGTTGCCAGAACCAAACAAACATTAGCTGAGGGCGCTGTTCCGACTTCCGGGGAGGTCAATCACTGGCGCTCCATCTCCCAGATCTATCCAGACACCGCTAAGTACATGTAGAAAAAACACCACTTTTCCGAAATCGATATCAACCTGACAAACATTACACTGTACCAGTAAACTCGGCAGCTTTATCGTGAAAAATCTTAATATTTCGAAAAGGCAAATTAGAAAGGCACGTAAACAAGATAAGATAAGTGACTCGGACAGGCCATCATTCGTTGCGATGAGTCATAATAAATGGCGTTGACAGACATTATATCTGAATATATATTTTTATAGGAGACCTTGCTAAACTGTCTCTGACAGCCCCCCTAGTGGCATGAGGTTTGACAGGCTGGTGGATCAACAACACTGTTAACGCCTTGTAAATCCGCCAAGTTACTCACAATTAACAAAACTTGTTTGCAATTGACTATTGTTTTTGGTGGAATATCATTTAAGTTAATAGAAAATGTATTTCATTTTCATTTTAAGTGCATGTCATTGATGTTAACAGGCGATTAATAATTGTAAACAAACATGGTTGACCGCCATCTCCGGGATGTCCCGTATATACTTTCCATTATAAACGGGGCCGCGGGAATATTCTTAGTAAAACTCCAGTTTACAGACCAGTTTACATGTTATTCCCTATATCATGTATATATGTAGCCAGTCTAGTGAGAAAAAGTTAGATATCTGCCTGTATATTCCATACTAGATCTAAATCATACGATTTGTATGTTGTTTTCAAAGTCTCTTGTTGGTCAACCTCACCAGATATTGCGAAAATAGTGCTGCACTTAGCGAACAGTTGGGAAAAGTACCTAACTGGCAACTGGGCCATTAGTATAGTAAGGGAATATAATATGCGGATTGTTGAGAACGCTAATAGCATTATTAATATAGTTTGATACTTCAGATGTATAATAATTAACAATACCTTAATTTTGGTCAAAAAGAGTCCAAATTGAAATTGCAAACGTAGTATCAGACAATCGTAGTGCATATCAAGTTAAATGAGTACTTAGTGTATATTGAGGAAAATGTCTTTGATATTTCAGTGGGCTAATATCAGTGGAATAGGAAAAGGCCATTCATGGGACACATAATGGCGTTGGACACATAAATTGTCGACAAGCATGTCATCATTATTAGTGGTTCGCTAAAGAATATTGGGGCGTTCGGCTTTCTAAATTGGACCAAGAAAAAGGTTTGAGTGCATATCTCATTTTGAGTACACAACCTGCATCAATCACACCACTATATACATAACCTTATTGCTAGTGTTCATCTGGTATCTTTATTAGTGCATATCATATCACGACCATCATTCGGAGATACATAGGTAAGTCTGAGGATCAGACAATATCGGTAATTAATAAGATGGTTGTATCATATGATCTATCCTTGATTTAATACCGAATGCCAATCAGAAATAAACTTATTACTCGGCATACAACCATTTTATTAAAGATATCTCGGACACGATTATTTTTTATTATCTATAGATGTTATCAATTTCACATCTTAACATAACTATTACAGACCAATCACGTTCATTAAAAATTTGATTATTATATGATATATATATATATATATATATATATATATATATATATATATATATATTTGTTCAGACATCGTAGATGACAATAGGGGGACAATAGGCTATATTTGTCCCTCAATTTCCAGATAACTATTTATCTTTAAGAAATTTTATATCGTCTATGAGCATAATGTTTGTAAATGGAAATTGTGAAATAAATTATCTTTCTATCTATCTTACTTGAAAATCTAAATACATAACATTCTTCACAAAAGTAATTTTCTTACCTCTTTTAATAAATACATAAATATAACGTTATCCGTATTAAGAGAGTATCATCTTTCAAATAAATTAATGACAAATTACATATATTTATCTTATATAGCAGAAGGTGAAATGCAATTCATTGTATGAAAGTTTATAAACAATTTTATTGATATAAATATGATATGATATATTATATAAATATAGTTAACAGTAAAGCAATTATTTGTGAAGTATTCCTTATTTAAACTGTAGATAAGAATATTTCTGGTATATTTTTGTTGTTTTAAGTTAATCATAACTGTCATTTTATTAAGCACTAAACACATTATAATATTTGGATATTTTAATTGCGCGTGCGCCGAAATTCAGACCCTAAGCATCAATCTCGAGCCATATCAGACATCCTTATGACTATTGTATTCTGTTGGTTTTCACTGGGCAAGTTCTATGGGGAGACTTGTATACTGATGACATCAATATGTTTCGGTATAGTTTTGCTCGGTTTTATGTTTAATCTCACCTCTCTGTACGTGCCGTATAATTAATTAGTAACGTGGTGGCCGGCTCAAAGTGATTCGTGTAGACACAGAGTAAAATTTGTTGTACACGTTATCGTTATTATACAGTATCAGGCAACAGAACATATTCCCCCTAGGTGTTTACAATATATGCTTAGCTACAGACAAAAGTTAGCTGTTTTAGCAAAACGTATATATATATATATATATATCAAACAATACTTAGTTGAAATTAGTTTTTTTATCTTCACCTGATAAGTACACGTCCGAATCTGAGTACACGTATTTCATTTTAACGACATCAAAATGGTGTTTTCATTCTTATTTAAACTGTTCTCAATGTTGACATGTGATTGAAATATTATAAATACAATTAACATAAAACACATCAAAATCCATAAGTATACAATGTATGAAAGTCCGTAGATCAGATTTTTTGAAATAATACAGCACTTATCATTATCACTGAACACAAACTTCATCGACGAGAAAGGGTATGGGTTTTTTTTACTGGAAATTGCCGTCGTTTTTTACCCTTTGACGTCACACAGTGGCTTTTCTATATTCCCAAATTATAGAATTTGTTCCAAATGCGAAGTAAATGATTGTAATTATCGATGATAAAATGCCTTCGTTCTAAAGTAAAGCTCACTTTAAAGAAAATGCACATTTCCATTCTACGATATAGTGGCGCCCCCTATTAGATGACATCATACTTAATTCACAATTGTGATTGATGTTTTACGGCCACTTTTCTGGACAAGGTAAGCTAAATGGGGGTAGTGATATGTGGTCTAACACACTACCGCTAGACTAGTGATTGTATATTAGAAAAACTGAGACATTGTGCTCTAGTTTGTCACTTTATTTATGGAATTATCGTGTAAACTGATGACAAATAATCGATTGTTTGTATTATATATATATATATATATATATATATATATATATATATATATATATTATCTCATATATGCAGAAACTTCGGAATATTTGATTCGATTAACATCACTAAGTGACGACATTATAATAATAAAGGAATAAATTATATCAAAAGCTTTCTACTCGGATGGATAAACACACGCCCCATTAACCTCGGTCAGTGACTAGACTCAATATCAAGTATAACATTGCTCCCATAATTCAAGCAAGTACTGGTGCACGCACACACACACACACAGACACACACATATACACACACACAGACATACACATATACACACACACACACACACACACACAGAGACACACACATATACACACACACACATACACCCATATATATATATATATATATATATATATATACACACAATCTCTCTCTCTCTCTCTCCTTGTTCGTGTGTGCTCCCTACTTGTCTTATTATGTGGTCACAGTTTACTTACACCTTCTACCTTTATTCCCATCAGGAACCAATATCGATTACCATTCTTCATCTTCGACATAACAATATAAGGTAACGTCATTTCCAAATTGAAACAGTTTTTGTAGTTCCTGCATATCGACCACTTGGTCCTAGACCTAAATCACGTGACTTACGTCTGCTCCGGGTTCTTCTCCTTTTATCATCCACTATATATAATAAGATAAACTGGATCTCTCGAACAACGAGGAAGAGTTGATAATAGTGTACATATCACTAATACCTCCCATCAGCCAATAACAAAGGTAAGTAACAAAGTTTATTATAATCATAAAATGTCACCTTTGTCATGTATGCAGCCTTGTGGCTTAGTGATAGAGAAATGAAGTATAATCCTATAGGATATAGGTTAGGATCCGCTGACTAGCTGTCGATGTTTCGTCTGATTTCTGCAACAGTTCAGATGAGAATGATTACTTTTGTTTAACGATAAAGTGTTAGTCTATAACCGAACACTTATTATATTATAATTAGTCGTGTAATATCGTTATCTTCTAATCTAACTATATCAACACTAACAGATAATACAGAGATTAGATAAGTTTACATATCTACCTCTGATTATATCGGTTTATTACGTCTAGATGTTTACTAGGGTCATATTTGTTGCAAACAAATTGATTATTACTCTAGATGAAGCCATGAGAAAGTGGCTGGGTGAGTTGGAGTGGGTGTGGGTGAGTTGGAGTGGGTGTGCGTGGTTGAAATCCCTATCTGTGATGCGGATGGTGTGTGATGGTGCTGTTGTGGGGGGGGGCGATTTTTGTTCACTCTCTCGAACAAGTGATCTAATAACAATATTCCATTCGTGTCTTCCTCATTAAGGTAACCAATAAAGTTATAAACAACATTCACACTATATACTTTATTTAGAATAAAATTATAGATAGACGTAATAACAACAAGAAAACTACTCCGTCCTTATGGAAACAGATGTCAGATTCTCACTAAAAATATATATATATATATATATATATATATATATATATATATATATATATATATAGCGTGAGAATCAGTTAATCTGGATATCGTTTATCCAGCAAATCCACCTTCCGCCACGACGGATTTAGCTTTATTATAAATGACTCTTTAATCCGACAAAATCGTGTTCCGTGTTCCGACTCCGACACTTCATTTCGCCAATAGAATGTGATATTTCAATGTAAAATGACCTCGATAATCCGATAACACAAAACGTTTGTCAAACATTTAAACTGGTTCAGTCATCCAAGACACACCGACATGTTGTCAGTAATGGTTCATCATTATCCAGCCAACCCCCGATAATTGTTATATTGTAACCAATTACAATCATCCTTGACCATATACTCCGACACGTGATGTTTCCATAGCCTGTGGCTATCTAATAGCCAATCATAATCATTCGTGGCTAATTACAAACAAAAATATGTGATCTTTCCAATGAGCAGATAATGAGTTAATCTGATGGACAAAGTGACACGAGTATTTCTTTATAATGTCTGTAATTAACAAACATCAAAGTGATCAATGACTTCAATGTCATTCGGTATGATTGCACCCGGTTATTGAACACATTAAACATCTCTCAACTAATTCCGATAAAGAGATATTTATGTTGGACTTTATTCTGGTCATTTATTGTGTCATAAATACACCACAAGATTATACGTGTCATTGTGATTACAATAAATGGTGCGTATTATTAATGTTAATTACAACGGTATATCTTCACTATCTAAAAATGTGTGACACAGACTACCGGTATGTCACGGACTCGATATTCAGACATTCACGTTTATCCGACATGTTATCGTGTGACAAATTATTATTTTATATATATATATATATATATATATATATATATATATATATATATATATATATAAGAGAGAGAGAGAGAGAGAGAGAGAGAGACAGTCATATTTACACAACGTCCCCTTGTCTAAAAGTCAAGGGTGTTATACAAATGTCCTCTATTGTTAAAACATTAATTACTATATATAGTTTGTAGTATTAGTATTAACCTATATCATATGGTACTATGATTCACACAATAATCAGGTGATGATTTACAGCTCAGCATCAATTAATAAGCTAATGGGAAATCATTAGCTGGTTAATGGGTTCGAGCCTGTTAAAATAAAACTCTTAATTTCTAGTTCGACGCTCTACTGGTGAGCTAATATAACATATACAGCCTCACAATGCAAATAATTTAATTTACATAATTCCTCTGTTGTATCTACCTGTATTTAAATAAAACTGTTTTTGCAGACAGAACCAAAGAAATAAACAAACGAATAATAACTGTAATATCATGTATATATAGTTATTTAATGTTAAGGTCACACAAGAACCTATGTATAAGTCTGTTCTAGTCGCGTACTTTCCCAAATTGATATTATTATAATTACGTAATTAGCATGTAATGGCGTAGGTTTTTATATATGATTTGGCAGGTTTGTGTGTGTTTATGTGTGTTTATCTGTGTGTATGTGTGTTTGTGTGGGCGGAGAATGGTACATTTTTCCTACCATTCTTGAAGGGCGAGGAAATTCCCCCCCCCCCCATGATCTTCAGATCTGATAAATACAGAACACTTTCACGTCTTTATTTCATGAATGATCAACGAACTTCTAAATAGATCTTATAAAATATAATATCAATGTTTAATTGTATTAATTGTATTTTAAATGTTACCTGTTGGAATGATTTTTGTTATGTTTATATGGCAATCACATTCCGTATCGTGGATAGTCTACAATATGTCTTCGTGGACAGTATTGGAAAAAATGAACATTTTCATAATAATGTGCTGGAGAAACAACAATATACAGCAGACATAAATTGATATAACTTCTTTCATCAATCACATCTCGCTCTGAAAAGGTGAAATATACTCATGGCAGCTTATGAATATGTAAATCGATTTGGAATCTAAGCGTTTATAAATACATAAAATCAATTGACAGAACTAAAAAATAAAGACGTGCCTGCATTTCCATGATTTGCGGCGAATGTTTTGGGTGAAAGTTTGGATACTCGTCACGTTGTCTATGTACAATATATAAAGATCTAGTTCAGTCAGAATATAATATTTTTATTTCCCTTTAACTATCATAGATCTTGTTGTTTCGAAATATAATCGTCCACATCGAATACAACTGGCCACGTTTATTACAGCCATGGCGTGTGGTTGGGTGCTGAAAGTGACTGTATTATGACTTTACTGTTTGTATGCGAGTGTTTGGACAATAGCAATCTACGAGTAGATAGCATTTAGTCATGAAATTGGCTCCGTCTCGTCGAGAAGAAAAACATCGCATAAAATGACATCAAAAGCAGGAACGTAATAGACAGATTACGAACATAAATCTCGGTATGGAGCTAGCGATGGTTGATAATAAAGGAAAGATATTGACGAGACTGACAATGTATCTGGTCTACGGCCTCTTATAATGGACAATAAGCTCTCATTGTGTAAGACGTTCCCTAGTTGATGCACCTAGGTCATGCAGTGGTGTGTGTGTGTGTTTGACTAGGGATAGGGAAGGCGGTCATTTTTTTTTCCAGAATGGTCATAGAGCTTCAATTTGGATAGGTCTTGTCATAACTAAGAAGAAAATATACAGTTTAATGGGGCTATCTTTTATCATTATTGAGTAATCGGCTAAAATATGCCCCAAATATCGCCACTTATTTGACAGGTCACAAAAGTCCAGAAATTCCAGAAATGTACCATTGCCGGAGGTGAAGGATTATCAACGTCATAACTCACCAAATAATTGTATCATTGACCTGTTTTCATCATTTGTGTAATGTAATATTTATGTATAACACATCAAAATAAATAAATATATATCAAGTTATCATATTTAGATAAGGCTGCAAAATTGGCCCAAACACCAATCAGTAAATTTAGACTGTTTATTTCAGGGCGGTCCAAAGTGAGAAATGGTGAAATTTTCAAATTTCGTAGAACATCCATTTGTGTTTCATTAGATAGGTCTTGAAGAGAATAATAAGAAAATATATAACTTGACATGGTTTCCTTACTTAATTTTGGAAATATATACCTTGATAGGGTAGAAAATGACCACTGTAAGGTACAATGCATATATTTTTAATCCACAGACATAGCTTCGTTTGTTAATAGGTATTGCCAAGGCTGTGCGCAAAGAGGGTAAACAGACCCCCTATAGCGGACCATTTTGTCGTTTGCGCTTCGTTTCTGGCCCGGGTTTGACGTTACGTCATTTAACAATTATATCCCCGATTTCAAAACAGGGGATAGAGCTATATGCATTCTGTTTATTTGTTTAATTTATAGTTATTACGTGAAATATTAAGGCAACCACAAACAAAACAAAAACGACTTTCATTTCACGCGTCATTTTCCTTACGCCCATTTAAAAGCAGAATAATCAGATAATGCCATGCACCAGTCTATTCGTCCACATCCAATTAAAAATCCCAGAATATATATATATACAAATATATATATATATAACCCATTAATGGTTCTTACTAAAATAAGTATAGGATTAATAGTGGACCAGCCAAACTTAGAAAAGGCTTCTAGAATTTGTTTAATGTCATCGTTTGTTAGCAGCAGACATCCAAATGGAATCAATCATTCATAGGATGACAAAAAAGATGTGTGTGGATGTCATTGTCACTTTTAGGTATGAATGTCATTTTCAACGTCAAAAAGGTCACCAAGATAAAAAAAATACCGTTTTCACAAGTTTATTTGGCTAATTAGATTATAACTGCAACAGAAACATGATAATTGGCAGGAAAAAATATTTTAAGCCATTCGTCAAAACCAAATAAGTGAACATTTGAAAATCCAAGATGGTGGTCACTTTTTTCCCGAAATGGCGACTAATTTTGTAACTTTTTACATAACTTTGCATGTAATCATTCGATTTGAGTAATCTTGGTGTCTGTTTATATGTTTTCAAGCATGCTGAAGCTGTTTATGCTACCCTAATTGCTCCCCTTGTCCAAAATGGTGGTCACCTTTTTTCCAAATGGCATTACACTAACTTTGCATACAATCATTCAATTTGAGTCATCTTGATGTTTACTTGTATATTTGCAAGCATACTGAAGACATTTATGATACCCTAAATCCTCTCCAGTATACTATTTTAGCCATTTTAAACACAATCCTAAAGACGATACTCATTATGTTTACGGGTACGTGTAGATCAGGCCACATCACTGACACACACCCTGCTCCTTCCTGGGGAGCAATGAACGAAACCACCAGTGTCATTAATCTCCCATTCTCCATGCACCAGCAGGTAATAATGATACACTCACCACAGTGATCAGTCGTTTGATGTGAGCATGGTTGAGATATTGCTGGACTTCATCAGAGCTGAGAGGGATGGCAACTGGATTCACTGCCATGCTATCATGGCTCACAATATATGACCATACAAACTATGCACGGTGGCGGCCAGTTTACCTTGCAGATATGAAACTCCTCGAGAAGACAACAGCGGAGATCCATGCAGAGTTTCTTGATGAAAACATTGTAGTGAAGAGGACCAAAAAGGTGATTCAACCAAGTCCCTGGATTAACAGGATATGCAAAATCCATAATAGCATCATCGGCACCAAAAGAAATGACCAAGCCAGAGTCAAGTTTTATGTTACAAGGTCAGAACGATCGCGTATTTACAAGAAGCCAGGTCACTCTTTAATCTAGAAGATAACGACGAGGAGACTTTTTCAGCCGATGCACAAAAGAAGCATCATCAAAAGACTTTTTCTGACCTTTACAAAGCTAAAGTGTCTACCATACAGAATGTAGAGAAAACAATCGAAACTGACAGGAAGATACTGCAGCGTCTGCTCAATGTTGTTATCGCAGGTCCAAAAGTAAAAATGATGAATGTGCTTAAGCAGGAGCTGTCTTCATTCCCACAATCATTAGCAAAGCCCGGAGGAGAGATGAACACAACATCGAAGGGAGACTTGATCAGCATCTTGATGGGTGAACTTCGCACTCCCTCTGATATTCCAGATGCTGATATTACGACATGTGTGATGATTGATAGGCATGCACTGATCTAGTCCCTTGGCAAACCCCATGTATGGCAGACATTTGACGACCTAGCTGGTGCGTTCATGCAAATTGCAACAGTTTACTTTGGAGAACACATAACCAGAGTTGATGCTGTGTTAGATCACTATATGGGAAAAGACTCAATCTAGGGATTGGTATGATCAAAGAGAGAGGACATACAGAAGACAATTCGCAAGTTTATTGAAAGACCGTATGTCCCACTCCCACAGGTTTGTAGCACCTTCATTGCCTTGGATGAAAATAAGGCTGATTTTGCCTAGTTCTTATTGGATGTCATCACGATAATCTGTAGAAACGCGTATGTCCTGCTGCTTCTGGTGCACTTCGTGTCTGTAGTTGAAGTCTGAATGACCACTGGGACAGCCAAGAAGCAGAAATCTTACTCAGTCCTGCTGTAAACATTCCAGAGGCACCTACCAGTTGAAGAGTTTGTGTGTCGCCTATATGGCACACCGAAACAGCCAACCTTCAATCATGCCAGAATACAGCTGTTTGATAAGGCCAAGAATTGTCTGAAGACGTTGCTTCCAACTAGAGAAGCCTTGGACCTTAATGCAATACGTGCTAACTACCAGGCAAAGTTCTGGTTGTAAGCAAACAAAGAACACATTAATCTTCCACGGCTAGTTTTCAACCATGGCCTGGAGATGCAAAGTCTGTGACAGCAGTCTAGACAAGATTCCCCCTATCTCAGATGCCTGCTTGAAACTGATGACACGCAGCTGCAAGACAAAATGCTAGACTGCCCGATGTGCACTACAACATGTGTGTATGATGTATTTAGTAGGTTTCTGCAACCCAGCTGGACAAAGACATCTTTATACTTTGCCCTTTACTGTACCCTAGTTATATGTGCATAAATCATTGTGTTAAACTAGCTTCAAATATGATAATTATATATTTAATAAGACTAAAAGAGCATAAAAGGCTTCAGCATATGCAAAAACATACAAATAGACGCCAAAATCGAATGAATCTCGGCAAAGTTATGACCAAAAGTGCAAAACTGGTTGCTATCTTGGAAAAAGTAGCCGCCATCTTGAAATTTTAATATTGACTTATTTGACCTTTATGACCTAGAAAATGTAAACATTAGCTCCATAGCTTTATTTAGATTAAAAGAGCTAAAAGGTAAACTTCTTTGATGGTCTCTTTTCATGATAACGTGTCCTCTATATTTATAAACTATTTGATGACATTTGGCTACGTCATTATAACCTAAATTTGATCAATCTTGTTTAATATAATTTTTATTGTAAAAGATTTAGTTAATGTGATTTATTTTATTGTTTAAAGTTCTGTTTAAATGTAATATCATATTTTGTGATAACTTCTGTGAACACTTTAATGATATTGGTTTTAATGGACTCTCTCTCTCTCTCCAATATATATATATATATATATATATATATATATTTATATATTAGGAAAATTTAACTCAGTATTTCGGTATTTGGATGGTTCCAAGAATGCACAATGTCGAAGTCAGAAAGAAGAAAAACCCAGAATCGTTCACCTTATCTTTTATTTATCGAACAATGGTGTAAACATTACGGCTTAAACACTGCCATGGCAACATACTTACGTCATCATGGATATACAACGGGCGAGGATCTTTTAACACTTTATGTGGACGATATTAGAAGGTATCATATATATATATATATATATATATATACACACACACACACACACACACATATATATATATATATATATATATATATAATTTATGTTATATGTGTCTTATCATAAGCCATGTATTAGTACCTAAATCTTAAGTAAATCAATCATTATTATTCCTTCTGAGAAACTTTCTCATCGTAGGTTACCAGATCTTGATGACGTCCAAAAATGTTTACTTCGAGGAGCAATTCTTCAGTACCGACAGAGCCGACAATCCGTAGACAAGGAATTTCGGAAGAAAGGCGTCATCTTTGAAAAGAAACCTCAAACAGAAGTAAAAAGGCGAGGTTAGTTTGACATTCAGTAAACAAATGGCGTAGATATACTTCACTAATTAGCATAAAATAGGTTTGGTAACTTTTCAGAATGTGTAATATGGATCTTTGTCATACGCTTTTGTTTTGTTGAAACAGGATTCCTGTCATATGGATATCTGTCATACGCTTTTATTTTGTTGACCACACAGTTCTTGTCATATGAATATCTGCTATATGGTTTGGTTTTGTTGACCACGGGATGTGTTTTAATTTCGACTTCATCAATCGCAAGACAAATTGATTAATATGACTATAATATTCCCATATTGTATATTTGTCTATTGGTATTATCCACTTCGATACAAAAAGGGTTGTGATAACAGTAAGATATGTTTGTAAGTGTGTATGTGTGTGTGTGTGTATGTATGTATGTGTGTGTGTGTCTGTGTTGGAAAAAATGCATAAAATGTATTGCTCAATTAACCCTTTGCATCACTATGCATTATTAATGTTCTAAATGTCCAAATTCTTGTCGATAGTATATCATATATTACAGATGGTGCTGTTCAAATATAATTATTGATGTTTCCAGTTGATAAAATATGGTCATAGCAGAGCATTTAAACTTCAACTATTAGTATTCAAATTTATTTTATTGATATATTATATAATTATACAACTATATGTCAACATTTCCTCGCATTTCTGCTCGATATATTATTCCAAGTACTAAACATTATAAAACATGGCATATTAATATGAACTGGCATGAGGCTAACAGAGTACCAGCTACAAAAAACAAGCAATTTTTTTTACAGATGAATAAAAGTATAGATATTACTTAAACAAATGTGCATATAATGATCTGGATCACTGGCGGGGGGGGGTGTATAAAAATAAAATAAATGAGTAAACTTTACAATTATTTGTCTACAACCAAATATCAATAAATGGTAATATTGTTTACTGTGTTAGTTTCTAAATTTCCATCAACAAATTTAGGACGAATATGATATCAGCTTTTTGATTTGATGACATAAGATAGCGATAATATTAAATATTGGCCAGAAGATGTAACTGTCTCATCCAGAAGAAATAATAAACCTATACAATACCACTAACGGGAATGGCTTAAGTCGTATCTATCCTTCTTGTTCTTCGACCAATATATTTCCGCACATTTTCGACAAAGACTCCACCAAGTTCATTATGTCTCCGATGAGATGATATCATCTCCCTCACGATCCAGAGATTGTGTCGTCAGTGAGTAGCTAGAGTCAAACTCTTTATTGACGCCAATAATCAGTCGAAAAGTAATTTTATATTCTCTTTCTAGTTTTTAGTCAACATTGTTATAACATTTAATAAAATAATTTGGAAAAGGAAAAAAGGATAATTATTAGTGGATAATTATTGGTAGATCATTATTGGTAGATCATTAGTGGTAGATCATTAGTGGTAGATCATTAGTGGTAGATCATTAGTGGTAGATCATTAGTGGTAGATCATTAGTGGTAGATCATTAGTGGTAGATCATTAGTGGTAGATCATTAGTGGTAGATCATTATGTGCATTAGTGGTAGATCATTAGTGGTAGATCATTAGTGGTAGATCATTAGTGGTAGATCATTAGTGGTAGATCATTAGTGGTAGATCATCAGTGGTAGATCATCAGTGGTAGATCATCAGTGGTAGATCATTAGTGATAGATCATCAGTGGTAGATCATTATTGGTAGATGTTGTAAAAACTAACAAACAATGTTTCTGTGATGGTCTTTAAAAGTTCTTGTTTAACATTCGCATCTGATGCTATCTAGCTGAAATAATGTTCAACGGTTTGTTTGTGATATATATATATATATATGTATATGTATATGGTATTTTCATTAAATTATATTATAATATATAAGATACGGGCATCCTGTTTTAATCCAGCACACCTCAAGTCCCAAGGGAGCGTACAACGAATGCTGCCATTATATGCGTAAAGCAATACTCAGACACATGGCCATCACATCCTGTGAGATTTTCATTCCTGTCTGAGTGAACCAGTCACCACACATGATCAGGATTGCACCAACGGAGCTTCTAACCCGCGACCCTTCGGTTAAGAGTTCTACACGCTAATTAACTTATTTAAATATTTCAGATATACACAGTGTGTGGCGACATCATGCCATCAACATCCAGAAGATGGATACTGTCGTGATGTCAATGTTATCTCCGGAACAGAGAGAAACTATCCGAGAGTTACGTCGACGTTTACACAACAAGAGAACTGCTCCAGAGGGAAAAACTCTATATCAACGGATATTAGAACGACGACAAACAGTCCTGGTATGATTAATATTACCTGAAATATAATAATTAATAATTATCTGTTTTTATTTTACATCCTTTTTATGTCATTGTTGTTGTTGTTTTTGTTGTTGTAAAAATCCATACTGGGGCTTATTGGTAAAAGTCTTATTATCTGACAGGACGTGATGGCTAGCTGTTGTATGCTCCCTTGGGAGTTGAGATGTGTGGTGGATTGGAACACGTCTGAGTCAGGGATAATAATACTGTAAAGCGCCTAAGAGCAGCTATCTAACTAAATAGGGCGCTATATATATGCCACATATTATTATTATTATTTTTATTATTGCCACTTTTAAAACTGCTAATTGAAACAAACTTTCGGTTATTTAAATTCATCTATGTATAAATTAAAAAGGAATTTTCAAAGGATAAAATTTTGTTCAATATTTTCCTTTAATAACCACATCTCTAAAAGAGCCACCTTCGAAGTTCTTACTATTTACAATATTTCTGGGGTTTTGCGTCTTATTTTGCACATTCTTTCCTCATCGCATTTTCACTTTCAGAATCTATGTATCAACAATGAGTCGGCAGAGTCAGAGGATAATGGAACAACGAATGATCGACATAAGTCGACTGATGGACGAAGTAAACAATCAGTCCAGGAATCAGTCTCCAGAAATGTCTACAAAAGAACGGCTTCCGAGAGTCAATTACCTGAAATGAAAATGGCAAACAGCGAAATAGTCATGATGAGAAGAGGATCCGGAAGGAGAAACTCGAGCACGATCAAATATCACGGATCATCTGAAGAGTTTTACCTGGAAAGGGCACAGAAAGATGATGAAGGTTTTCAGGATACTCCGAAAAGGTCTAAGTTACTTCCAAAGAAGGGACAGCCAGATGGCGAAATCCTTGATGATGATCACCTACTTGAAGAAAAAGCAAACAAATCAGGAAAAAAACGCAAACAAATCAGAAGAAAACGCAAACATATCACGAAAAAAAGCAAACAAATCAGGAAAAAACGCAAACAAAATAGGAGAAGACATAAACAAAACAGGGGATAACATAAAGAAATCAAGAGTAAACACAAAGAGTACAAATCACATCCTTTGTGGCCATAATAAGGATATTACTGATACAAATATTCATAATGAAGATAAACCAGAAATCGAGACCTTTCTCACATCTGACGACGATCACAATCTACAACATAATGATACAAATATCCGTGATGACGATAAAAGTAAACAAGAAATCGATGCTCTTCTGAAATCGGACAGTAATCACAATATACCAAATGAGAACGAGGCTGATATTACAAGTTCTGCGGTTTGTCTTATTCCATTAGCTCCTCTTATTTTTTTCGTTAATTCCAATCATGTATTTATGTTTAATATTAATGTCTTATTTATAAAAGAAAACTAATTTTCTACAATTATTTTGCCCCAGAAAATAGACTGAAAACAGTTTTTCCTTATCATTCAGGAGTGTGGTGCATTAACTGAAAACGAGTTGAACGGAAAACTCGATGACTTGCTAAATGTCCTTTTAGTGGTTGGCCTAGATAATCCTACGAAGGAAGATCCAGACACCCAGGAAGTGAACTTAGAAGAAAGTCGGAGGAAGACGGACGAAGTTCTGAGGAGGTTAGAGAGGGAACTTTTCAGCGAAGATGAGAAGACGTTTATAGCCAAGTTGGAGCAACTCCAGAACAAATACGACGACGTAGATAACTCGGACTATGAACAGGAATTAGTTAAGCTGATAGGGAGCATGTAATCTTGTCATCCGGAAACTTCTGAGATCCGGAATCCTTATTTCGCCGGACATTGTGACGATGAACCGTACTTTTTTCGTCATACTGTGGAGGGTTAAATTATGCTTTACGGGTAATAATAGTAATCTATTTTAGTTGATGTAGATTCATGTCGATTTTCATTAGATATGACAGTTCTTGGTGTCCAGTCTGGGAGTGTTTAAAGATAATCTAGAAAATGGCACAAGTTAAGTCATCCTTGGTCCCATAGAATATGGACGTGGCGATGTGTGCATACAGATACTGACACACACCCGGGCGCACGCACACACACATACACACACAATCCATTGAAAAATATAAGAAGGACAAGTTTGCCCTACTTATTTTATATCATATTGCTAAGACACCAATAACAGAAAATTGTAAACAAAACTTGAAGTTTCTATGACAATGATGAACTAAACCATATAGAAGCAAGCCATTATCTTTATATCAGACTTGACATTAAATAACTTTTTTTCTTCATATTTCATGTAAACTCTCTTACCTCGTACATATCTTGTCAATAAACTATTACTACTACTACTATCAAAGGATGGAACAGACAGGCTTATTTTAGCTTCTTCTGGGTACCTTGGTATATCTAGAGACAGCAACAAACGATACTGTCTATCTGACACATCCTCAGCTCATGACATTTACTATGGAGGTGAATTTGAACGAATTAGTCCAAATACGTGGAAGATAGAAAGTGATGTAGAATGGCTTAAAAATCATCTTAGTTGTGGGTAATATACCGTGTCTGATGTGATGTCCCATATCTAAGTAAAAACAAGATAACTATGACACAGTAATCCTCTAATTAGAAGGGGCGTCTACGTGGTCTAGCGGTAGTGTGTTGGATCACATATCACTATCACCCATGTTCGAATCTCGGCGTGGGCATATCTGAAGGTTGTTTGACATCTTTGACTTCGCTTGATTACCTTTGGATGTCGCTCGGAATGTTTCAAAGCTTCACAGAAATGTTCATGCATTTTGCAAAGCGGAGAAGAAGAGTATAGGATCTACATGTGTATTCCATGGAAAATGATTGTATAGACTGCATTAATATACTGCTAATTAAATGAGTTTATTAGATAACCCTGAAGGTTTGAGACACAGATATTACTACGACATTTGTGTGACAGATTGTATTGTACGTAAGAGTATCATAGCTAATTGGACTACACTTGGATAATGAGGAACCTTTGGTCTTGTTATTTTGAGGCTAACGACACCTTCACTCGAGCTAAGAGCAGCCTCATTGATCAACAACTGTAGAGTCACGTCATGTTTGTGAGGCCAAACGAGGTTGTGTTGTCAACGACGCGAAGGATTTCTTAATGAATAATGGGTCACATGTTATTGATTTGGATAAGTCTCTGGAGGAACTTCTGGATTTACTTGTGTATAAAGTGTATAATAAACGCTCTGGGATCGCTGTGAAGAAGATACCCCAAATACCAACATTTTGTGATCTTTAGAACAAAATTCTCAACATCAAAGAACTAAAATTCTTTAATAGAAAACAAATGTTCTTAAATGGATATAAAGTAATAGAAATTTCCCACCCACCCACAAATACGACACAGGTAATTAATATGTTAAAGACATAATCAATAACTTTATATAAGAAGAGGCCATAAGTGTGATAAACACTATTACCCTTTTTAAACAACCTTTTCTGATCACGATAATAATTTAAACACAAATGTATAAACATGCAATATTGTTATTGGCATCTTGTATATAGTGCATATTTGTAGCAGCTTATTATTGTTTAGACCGGGAAGATCTATCCATATGGACTAGTCCATTAGAAGAATACAAATTTATACGGAACTATTATACATTTTGTTACTTCTGAATTTGTTTGTTCTTTGAGAATATGAACGAATTGTGTTCTATAGTTAATGGCACTACAATCATATAGATGTTAAATATAAATGTCTGGGTCCAGGCTTAAAAAACGTTAATGCCCATTTGATTGCAGCCCAATATATATATATATATATATATATATATGTGTGTGTGTGTGTGCATATTCACGAACAATCAACTTCTTAATAAAACATAATGTTAAAATATTAGCTGTATTATTTACCAGGTATACCGTTGTTTGTATGTTTATTTTCTCGCTAATAAATTTAGTGACATAAGGGAAAGACATAAATAGTTTAAGTTCGTTTAAAATTTATTGTTCCGTTATTGTGTGTGTGTGTGTATGTGTGTGTGTGTGTATGTGTGTGTATGTGTGTATGTGTATGTGTGTGTGTGTGTTGTGTGTGTGTGTGTGTGTGTGTATGTGTGTGTGTGTTTAGGGTACATATAAAGAGGCAACAGGCACAGAGCATCAACATATCTAAACATCCTTCGAAACCTACCTCCATAAATCTAAATACAACTATACATACATTAATCTAAAAATAAAATGTTCCATACCTCCACATATTGATAGATGTGTGCGTATACCTAAGCATGTGTCTGGTCTATTCATCAGCCTGTGGGAACCAGCTAATTCGCTTTTCATACGCGACAAATATGTCACACCCACAGGAAAGCGGCTACATGCAGGCTACGTACAAAAAGCGGAAGCACGTAAAAACATACCATTTGATACCACAGCTCGCAACAAACAACACGTGCGTGTGGTTCAATGGTGACTTGCTACATACATATCATAAACTATTTTGACACCACAGTTTACATTCAACAGTAATTTTCTGTGGTCCAAAAGAAACCTGTATATAAAACATTTCGACACCTCAGATGCTGACCTCAGCTTTATTCCGAGTTCGAATAACTGAATAAATCCTACCTATATGAACCATGTATCAATACAAGTCCGACTGGTCTGGCGTCGAAGTTCTTCTCTAACCTAAGTGAAAATTCAAGCCTATTATATATCCTCAGCGTGTTAACAAACATTACAGTTTGTTCATAACAAAGAGAATGTACACTAACTCAGTATGGACTCACTGAAGTGATTTAACTAAAACAAAAACAAAGTAGCAATACCGCAAAATGGATTATTACTGGACTAGAACGAAATATCGTCTCAAACCTGAGTAAATACTATGATTTACTCGAACCTAACAGCTAACCCTCATACGTTTCCGTTCATCACAAAGTGAACGTTCATTCACGCTTAATTTAGCGTCCCTAAGTATATGCAGTTAGGTGTGGTGGGATCTAAATTAAAGCCCCTATCCACTTGATCTATTTGACCTATGGTCGAGAACAGCGGATTTCAGGCAGATCTCCGATACTGCGAATGACACGTCGGGGATTATAATAGCTATACATTTAACAAATTGCAGCTTAATACCCATGGAGATGTCTGCCGGAGTAACAAACGACTCCAGGAGTATAAATCCATCAAGCAGCATTATATGAATTAATAGGTCGTTTCGCCAGACCACATAAGAGGACAACAATATAGATTCTACATTATACATAACAAAGCTCATAAACTCAAATATGTTGTAATAACGACATAACTTTCTTACATTGGTGTAATAAAGAATCTGGATGGAAATAGATCTGATGTCTGGCACTGGTGTGTGTGTGCGCGCGCGTGTGTGTGTGTTTTAGCTGTGTATAATAAGGCACAGGCACAGAGAATCTCGATCCGTGAATTCAAACTCTGGACGTTTCTTCAGGGGACTGAATCCAGAGTGGCGACTTTTCTTGCTGAGACATGTGTAATGTCTCACCAGTCCCTAAGCCGCCAAGCAAAACAAAAGCGAATCACCTACAGCCGTGGAGTTTGGGAGTAGAACACCCAAGTCAGATCACGGCAGTAGTGAGAATGGTTAGATTAATTATCTAAGCAGCCCTATTTATAGCTATTTTTTAATTGCTGTATCTTCCTTCAAAGCAATACTATATAAACCATATAACCCAATTGTCACTGTCTTCAAAGATCAGTTTTTACAACGGGCAGGCGTCATGAAGCGACTACTATTAAAACTATTTATCTTAATTACTATTAAAAGACTGACATCTGTGATCCAACACTAGACTATGGAAGCGCCCACTTCCAAAGAACTATCAGCCATTAGCACAGATCATAACAGTGTATTCCTTATAAATGACTAGAGTAGAGCTGTGGAAAAAGAGATCCAAACTATTCGAAGCGCCCTCTATCTGTTATACATGACTGAGAAGTAAATTATAGTCGGTTGGGGGGTGAGATGAATTATTTTCTGTTATTGCCAATTGTCTTTTTAATTTAGATGAGATCACAATTAAAAGATTTCAAATAATTGAATACATAAACAATACTCTTGTCTAGCAGTCTGATCATTTCCGGTTTTGAGACACATTTCTCTATTACATTTTTATAAATGTATCAATTAATTGTAGGATCGCTTTAATTTCATTTACAACAACTTCAGGTTAGAAATAATATTGAAAAACAGAACTCCTCACCTCAGCTTTCTCTTATATATATATATATATATATATATTACCTCAAAAAGATGATGTTATTAACAGGATAGATAGGTTAATGCCAGACAAATTAAAACCTATTGTTTTATTAACAATGCTGTTCTATGCGAAATATGTCGTATATTTTCAGTAGCCCATTAATACATTCATTGGTGAGTCACCATCATTAAATCAAGTTGTGTTTGGATTGTCTAAACCAGTATTTTAACACGCACTGACATACACACACACACACACAGTGTCACACACACAAACTTGTTTGTCAACGAGTGTTTTTATAATTCTATGTTTATACTAATACATGTGTAATACACTTCTAATACATGTGTACGCACACACAGAAAGACAGAGAGAGATTGCATCATTTATACGTCATGTTTTATTATTTTTCAAATACACTGAATAATGTAAACAAATAGTGATATATGAACCATATCATAACTGTAAAGTGTATAACAAATAAAACTAAATACATTAAAATAATGAGTATTCATAAAGTTATGTGTGTGTGTTTGTGTGTATGAGTGTGTGTGCATGTGTGTATGAGCATGTGTGTGTGTTTGTGTGCATGTCTTATTTAGAAAGCTATTAGCTATAATATTAGCTAAAATAATATAATATGCTATAAGGTATGTTTATAAAAAGGCAAGCAATAACAAATACATCTAAATACAAGGTGTGTGTGTGTGTGTGTGTGTGTGTGTGTGTGTGTGTGTGTGTAATGTAACAAACTATTAGGTACACAATTAGTTAACATAATAAAATTATCCAAATAAAACATTTATGTTTATAATTTCATCGAAAGAAATGCCTTCGAAAGGCACGAGTTAAAGCCAAGAACAAAAATAAGGTTTGTTTATAGACGATCCAGTCGTCTTATGACCAATTATAGTTAGACCTTCTCGTATGGGACGTCACTGGGGAGTCCTGTGTTGTCGTGGTAACATCTTCTATAATAACGACTTGAGTAGAAGAGAAGAAAGCCCCATTTCCACGTAATGAAGCACCATATTGAAGTGAGATAATAACCTGGCCCTCGTACCAACAGACCTAGAAACATCAAATACAGATTGTTGAATAACAATTAGCTAACATACAAATGGCTAACATACAAATGGCTAACACAATAAATGTATTACAAATAATTTAATACTTTATTTCCTGTAAGAGAATCATCAGTTTATTTCTATTATTATTTTATGATTATTTCGGTGAGATGACAAAACTTAGTTATCATCATTATCATTGTTGTTATCATCATCATCATTATATCATCCCTGTCAATCATCATTATTATTATATTGTTTATCATACACAAATATCATCATCTTTATCATCATTATCATAATTTTGGTCATCATTGGAATTAACTAGGTGACACAATCAAAGTTAATAATATTCCAAATATATATATATATATATATATATATATATTCTTATTTTTATGACAATAATATTTTTTTATCAAGCAATTATTAGACATGCAGTAACATTAGTTATGGCTATTATTACTGAACCTTAAAAATCTTCAATTTCAATTTAAAGCAATTCTTTATAAATTTTCATCTGACTCCCAAATATTTAATTTGTAGATTGAATGTATTAGGAAATTCAGATTCCAAGCAGCAAGTGAGTGTCATACAATTAGGCATCCTCATGAATATTTAGGTGTGTCCCTTTTGACCCATCAAGTTCCACTGGAGAGTTGTGTACTAAATGTCATTAACATGCAGTGTGGATTTTATTATAGTTTTGCTCAGTTAGTGGAATTGATGGTCAATTGCAATTCTGGATTATAATTGATTATTTTAAAAAAATGGAATGGGATTTGATCAATTTTGAATTGGAATTGAAGTTTGCTACAAAAAAAATTAATCCACAAATTAATTTACCATATAATTTTTTAATTCATAAATATTTCTTCCATGAAAATCCTACTTGAAATATAAACTACTTGAAGTAGGTATTCCAAGTAGGTATGTGGAGTAGTTACTTGGAGTACCTACTCATGGCAAAAAGTAGTATGTAACAAAAGAGTGTAAAAACGGAATTTGAATTGATCAATTTAGAATTGATCAATTAGAAGTGGAATTGACAAAATGGAATTGAGTGGAATTTGAATACCAGTAGACAAAATGGAATTGATCATGTGACTGATGTAGAATGTCAATACTCTCTATGTGCCAGCACTGAGCATGAGTGTTGATTCTACTGTATCATTAATTAGTCAGCTTAAAGTGATCCATGTAAACACAAACTTATTATGACAGTTGTATCCACAAAAACTTACAAGATAGTGATAGTGTGACTAATATTGTCATTGTTATTAGAATCATTTAAAAAATGGTATTTACAATCAGAGTATTGCTTTAATATTTAGTAAGTATCAACATGCCAGTGACATGACATGAAGCAGACTGTGATAAGTCAACTTTCTGTTTTGAAATTTAAACAAAACCTCTAAATATTTCTAGAAATTTTTCAATAAATATTAATTATTCTAATTTACAATGACTCAAGGTTAATCAAATATTTGATGACCAGCCAAAGCAATTTATCATCATGTATTTACAACAGCAGAATCATATGGGGATACCTTACCACTTAATTGCTATATAGTTTATTTAAACATCAATAATCAATGGTGGAAGAGCTCATTTGTTAAATAATATGTTTATAGCTTATAATGGTGATGATGTATCCTGCCATGATGGTGTTTCGGATAACTGCATTCATACACAAGTTTACCAAAAGTGAATCCTCCAACATTGGATAGCTATCATATCCTGGTGCTAGCTAACTGGATTATTCACCATGGTACATGACACCTTGCTAGAAAGGGAGGTAAAAAGTGCTGAAACATGTTTTTGGCACACAAACAATTTTGAAAAAGGCTTTAATAAATCCTCAGGAAGTCCCATAAATATGTTTTGACTGGCACGGATACACCATAATCTGACAAATCAGATGTTGTACATCTAGATGATGAGGAAACCTTATAATAGTTATAGCAGTACCTTGTGACAGAACCGAGGCAAGTGTGATATATGCCACGAATCCACAAACACCAGCCAGCTGGCCGAAACAGCCGGTAAACATCATCGGCTTTAGATACTCTGTATGTGTCCTCCACTGATCTCTGGCATACTTAACATGGGTACAAAGGGTCAGTGATGCAAACACGCCTAAATGACAGAACACAGACATAAAGGGATGACATATTACTGTCACTATATGATAATATTATAGTCTATGAACGTCATACAATACCGAAGCATTTATAGTAATAATAATACACACACACACATATATATGTATATGTATACAATAACAAAATGGAAAAAAAACTGTCATGGGTTTATGCCTCTTTTTCACATTAATTAAGCATATGAACTTGTGTGTATGTGTGTGTGAACAAAACAAATTATAACACGAAATATTTTCTCACATCAATCCTGGTTATGAAGCTCAAATATTACCATCATATCTGAATATTCACATCACACACATTATCTATAATAATATGGCTATATCATTAGTTATTTAGTATATGATAAAATACATAAACACTAATGTAAGACTGAGATCTAGCATCTATACGAGTATAACTATACTTAGTATAATACTAGTAGTAGTAGTCTATAGGTATAAACTACCCGTATTAGCTTGCTAGGTCTATACTGTCTATAGCTATAGACTATATATAAAATAATAATACTACTCGTAAAGTGCCGGGAATAATACAAGAAATGAAACACATATTTTCCTATTGTGGTCCAAACCGCATCAGACGAACTTGTTGCCTGTGCTATAGTATATATGTCGATTTTAGAAGTAGACCTCAATCTGTCATAAAACATACCCCAAAAAAAACCAAAAGCCTGACTTGAGCCCACTCAAACCAAACGAATAAAACATTCTAATTAACTTATTTCCTTACCAGAAATCAAAGCCCATATGGCACATGATAGATTTTCATAGACAATTCCAAACACCAGGAATACTGACAATCCGACAATAACTCCGATAGCTGATAATATTATCCGAACTTTTACATTGCAACAACCTTCGTCCGACATGTTGACATTTAGCTGCTGCCACCTAGTGAATAGAATGACACGTAGACTCGATGTTTGGGTTTTAGCTGTCGATGTCTGTCTGTGTGTGTATATATATATATATATATATATGAGAGAGAGAATGTGTGTGTGTGTGTGTGTGTGTATATATATATATATATATATATATGAGAGAGAGAATGTGTGTGTGTGTGTGTGTGTTATCAAGATAACGATGACTTGACTTAAATCTGTGTATTGTTGATATGTTGTTGAAGTGTCTGCATGGTATTAACAGCTGTTGTCACAGCTGTTTTTAAATCACAGACACAATTGTGTATATATAATATAGATTGGATCTATGTAAGACCTATAATTATATATATATATATATATATATATATACATATATCGTGTTTTGACATGTAGATCTAGTTTTCTCTTAAATAAATTAACTTATATACTGTACATTTGTTAAGCTACACTAATTACATGTGAAATAATGCTAAAAAAACTAATCGCAGAGGTACTTAATTCCATCTAATGAATAGACTATGACATGTTAATAGGTTTACTGTCGAATAAAACATGAAAAGGAACACTAAATACCCAGCAGATTAATTCTTTATGCATTAATATTAATAATAACCACTACACCTGTACTAATATTGTACACTCATACAGAGAAACTCACGAACAACGATGAATGTATATAGTTTGTTTAAAAACCCAGCGACTTAGCTAATTTAAACTATGACGGTTTACACACACACACACTACGGTGTATACGTATACGCACATATATATACATACATAAACACGTATGTGCGCGGCTGGGTTCAGACACACACACACACAATATTCCGACATCCTATGGCCTGTTCTGGTAAGATAGAAATAAAATTAGCGAACACATTGCGTGTTTGTTTGGGGGAGGGATATATCTAATTATTCGGTGTTTTTATCAGACCCATATACAGCCTAAAACCTGCAGAAAGTGTAGTCGCACAACAAAGGTTATTTGAAGGTCTAATGGTGTACCTTGGAGACAAATCAATCAAACAAAAAACTGACAAGTATTCTCTGCATGACCACTCGATCATAATGAAAAATCCGGACACGATATCGCCACAGAGCGACCCTTTCCAACGAGAACAGATCATGAAAACGTGATCCATACTGAGAAGCAAGTCTTACAACTCGATCATTAATACAAAATATATATTAACAAACTATCGGAACCCCCCCCCCCACCGACAAAAGGGATCAAACCACCTGAAAACCCTCCCCCCGTAATGTATCCCAGATCCAGTATGTTTTGTCGATTTGTTTTATTATCTGTTTGTCCTAGTGTCGTGTGACTGACGTATTATGTGTGTTTTGGGTTTTAGAAGAGAACCGAGTACCCCTTCGTGATGGACTAAACCGGTGAGTACTCATTGATGTCAGAATGTACCTATGCAGTGATGACCGAGTAGATGAGCCAGTGTACTGTTCGGGCAAGTAAACCAGTGAGTATCCCTTCAGGCCCGAGTTAACCAATCAGATACTCGCTGACCTGTGCGAATGAGTACTTGATTTATCCTTGGCGTTGGTTTATTTTGAGACATATATTTAAGAGGTTACTGTCTGAGAAAATGAGATGATCACAGTGACGGCCCACTATCATTGAATGGAACATCCCATAAACACATAGCACACTGGGATTTGATCCCATACGACTGCGGTATGTAGTACATTTTTGCTGCTAACTATAACCCACAGATGTGTCCATTGTAATTGTGTGATCTTGAACAAAATACATTGTATTGGTATAATTATTTTATTGGAAAACATGACATCCATATATATTTGTCAACATTATATAACACCATCACTGTGTAAAGTATATAATATATCAGTGTAGAAATGTGTAAATAATTATATAACTAGTGCTGCTCCAAGTAGACCAGTTAATAACAATTAACACAATAAGAACAATATATACAGTTATGTTATCACTGAAGCCAAATATAATTAATCAACAAACTACAATGGAAACTGTCTAAAAAGACCACCCTAGCTTATGTTATCAGAAATAAGTTCTAGAATTTATTAGGGGTGGTGTGAATTTGACAACACCCTTTGTATTTAAAATATTAATATTTTATAAAATATTATTATTGGAATAGTTGTTGTTAAAATGTTCCTTATATAATTAGATGGTTTTAAGTTTAAAATAAAAATTAATTATTAGAAGATTATGGAATTGTCTTGGGTGAGATTCTTTTAAATTTTTTTATTCTCTGGTAGACAGATGAATGAAGGGTTTTGTTTGCCTGTGAGAGAGAGTAAACTGCCAAGATAACAGTGAATCATAACTGTTGGTACAGACTTCAGTAATTAGTGTTGCCACAAGTGTAAATCAGGACTCATTTAGTGACATGAATATTTAAAGAATAAATGAATGACTTTATTTTCAGAATTTATTATTTTAGATATAATAACAAAAGCAAAATTTAGTAAATTTATATTTTTGTTTAGCAGCAAAAGCTCAAAAATTTATAATTCTGAATATACTTGTGACCATGGCAGCAAAAATTCTGATTCTTGTTTCATTTTTCTTGTTCACCTCAAATGAGACCATTTTTAAAGCAAGTGTTTCATTAGTGGACACACACATACAGTATTGTGTATTCCTCATATCTCCTTCTAAATCTGGGTGATAATTTTTATTACTTGTTTTAATTAGAACTTAAGTTAAACTTTTATTCATCAATTTTATCCAACAATACCATCAATTTATTTATTTTTTAAAACATAGTCACTCTTTACACAATTTAAAGTTCGGTTTATACCAGGAAAAGCCCATTTAGGCTTTACTTCTGAGACAGTGGTAGAAAATGGGGCAGAATGGATGGGCCGAAGCATGAAAATACCTGAAATTATAAAACTAATGTGTAGGTAATTCCAACTAATTGAAGCTAAATTTATTATCAATGGAAATTACAAGAATAAAATAAAAATGGCCACAAACTATATCTTCTTAATTTTCAATGTTGAAGGGAATTTGACAGATAAATTTGACTACTTTCATTAATACTAATAATCAGGTAACATTTTTACTATATTTGACCTGTACTCAAGATATACATAACTTGGTAGTATACAACTATCAAACTAAACATGAAATCGATTAAACAATGTTAGTAATAAATGACATTATAAAAGTTTTCACCTAATTTCTTTTTCACGATATTTTCCACTTGAAGTGTTGGCATTTATTGGCATTTACCATGTCACACAAACATTTGGCAAACTAAGCATGGCTCAAAGGGTGACTAAAAATTAACGGTTTAATATAAAGTTTTGTTAAACAGAATATTTTGGCAACTGGAAAGAAATGACAACAATCCTATTATACTACACGTTTCTGGTAATGAGATCTACAAACAGGACATATGAATCTCCTTCCTTCTGAGGCAAATTCCTCAAAGGCCTCGAGACACGTTTGATGAAATATATGTGAACATGATAATATCACCTGTGACCTGGACATCTGACACCTGGTTGGTTCGGATGGTGAATTTAAACATCTTCCACCTTCCCCATGACATCCACAGTCATTGCCATCAGCAACTGCATCGCCAGTTGGGATGGATTTCTGACCTTTGCCACTAGCATGAACACGACCTTTCGCGGATTGTCCCACATCTCGTCGTTGCTTGCTAGTCTGTCCCTTCACGTTTGATGATTTCAGCTTGCTGTTGGTTCCTTCATGAGTCCTAACTGTCCCTGATGTCTTCCTGGATACTTCTGAAGTTTGAGAGTTTGGCATCAAGTCTGTTGACATGGTAACAGACACAATACCATGCAATGCAAGGGGGGTCAGACAAATTGGACAATCAATTACGTCACGCTGTAAAGCCTGAAAATATGTGGAAATATGACAACATTTTAAATATATTTATCAATATGGCAGTAAAATATCCATGTATATATATATCATGAGGATATATATTGCATTTTGTAAATTCCACTCAATTCCATTTGGTCAATTCCACATCAAATTTATCAATTCCAAATTTTTCAATTTCAATTCTGTTTTTTAACGACTCTTTTTACCATGAGTAGGTACTATGAGTACCTACTCAGAGTACCTACTTGGATTACCTACTCAAAGTAGTTTATATTCCAAATAGAATTGTCATGGAAGCAATATTTCTGAATTAATAAATTAAATGGTAAATTAATTTGTTGATTAAATTCCAACTCCATTTTTTTAAATAATCAATTCCAATTCTGGAATTGACAATCAATTCCGGAACTGAATTGACCACATGCCTGGTACATATATAATATATGTACAGTTGTAAATGTTAGAACCTCATAAGTCACATGGATGTCTAAACCAGCCCTGCATGAGATGACTACAATAATGGCTAGTTTAGACAGATGGCTAGTTTATTCAAATAGCCTGTTATATGTTGATACAGTGTCCAATTAAACCCAATGTCGTAGTAATTACATGGTTCCCAGAGTGAAGGAAATAATATTCCAGGACCAAATTACCATTTTTTAAGGACAAAATATACAAGATTTAAAGGTAATAAATCAAGATATGTGCGAAAAAGAACATTATATTTATCCAATGTATGATTGATTATCGACATTTTTATGGTACAGCCTCCTCCTCACCCCTTCCAGCTGTCTGATCTATCCACTTTTATTTAAATTTTAACTGACATGGGATATCAAGACTATGTACAAGTACTCTTATTCTTCAATAAGGCCATTTTTTTTGAATACTTGTTTTACACGAAATTTTCCTTCCAAAAATTAGGATCGGTTATTATTAAATAAATCACTGAAAAAATAGGGTCAGTCAAAAAAAATTGACACAAAGTTCTAGTTTCTGAAAGAGTTGCAAGATACGGTATCCAACCATTTACAAATGCCCCACGACACATATTCTGGGTTACTCTGGTTTTATATTTTATTTTAACATTGATATTCAAATTCAGTTTGACAATGATGTCCTCAATGATCATCTGGGACATGGCAATTGTTTCTACAACATATTCTTCCTTTATTTGGGATTTCACAATCTCTCCAATAGTTTTGCTTTTTGGAGCCATGATAATTTTCTTTTGATCGTGAATTGTCAGCAAAATGTAAATATCACTGTTAACCTAATCCAAGATGGTGACAGGTCAGTTCCACTTCAAAATTATTTCAGTTATTTCTGCAGTAAATCAGTCTTCAAGCCTAGAAATCTTGTAAATTTAAACTAATTGTAACTTTCCACTCATTGAGAAACACGTAAATAGTTCAAACATTGCGGAGATCTATTTAAAATTGTGATTGAAAATATTGATGGTTTTTAAGAGAAATGGACACTTTGACTAGGATGTGTAAATGTTGTGATACAGACTGTCACCATTGTCTATAATAATAATGACAGCTTGTCATGGCACAGCAAACAACAGAAAGCTTATTATTAAAGGAACAGTTCATCTTCAACAGATGTCAGCCAAACATGTAATTTAGGAATAAAAGCCATATTTACAAATATCACAGTATAGATTGTTCAAACAGACTCACGTATTACTGAAATGGCTAAAGAAAAATATAAAGTGAAATTCCTTAAAACGATTGTTTGATACTCTTGTAACAAGAAGCATCTACCGAGCTGTCAGATTTATGTAAATGAACCGACGACTGCGTCAACTAGTAATAGTTTGATTGAAAATGGGGGGGGGGGGAGGTATGGTCACGAGGATGGCTAAGCCAGAGGATCTCTGACCTGATTTGATCAGGATCAAGATAGTTACATAATCCTTGTGTCATCAGAACACATGCCTTTTTTCCCTTTCCATCATAAAATCTGGCAACCAAGGAAGTCGTAATGGCTACCCTCGATTAATTAGGATTATATCCTTATATCTATGATATCAGGTAGAGTTCTTGATTATTAAATTGGGGTTTGGGGTTACTTTTAAAAGCATTACACATTTAAATCATATTATCTGAGGGTGAACTGTTGCTTTTAAGCAATAACTGAAATTAAATACGACACACGTCATGCTTATCATAGATGAGGAAACTGATAATTAGACAAATGTGGTCCTGTGTAGGTTGTACAACATTTGTTTATCAGTTTATATCATGTGATTTCAGCAGATTGGTTCCTATTTTTCAATTACAGTTAGTAGTGTCCTTTATTTGCACAACAGACATTATAGAACTAATCACTGACCATGTGGACAGAGTTTCTTGTTGTGATGATGATTGATTGATGTTTTATGGCCACTATTGTGCACACGATAGGCTAAATGGGCCGAGAGACCTCCAAAGGTAATGAAGTGAAGTCAAAGACAAAACAACCTTCAGATATGCCCACACCGAGATTTGAACACTGGTGGTAGTGATCTATGATCCAACGTGCTACTGCTAGACCACGGAGGCCCTGTTTCTTGTTGTGATATATTCAGTTAATTCATCATGCAAAATATAAGAAGGAGGCAACATATTCAGCCAGTACTCAAAATAGACAATGGCCTGTTCATCGAGAAATATTTAATATTTATTCAGAGGGTGGGAGGGATTCTGATACAACAAACAGGGCCAATTTGGACAGGCTATCCATGTGTACAGGAGGGAACAGTTTTGATACATTCGTTGGTACTTATAAAACTCTTCTGGATAATTTATGCAGCTGTTGTTACCTTTAACTGTATAGCCTCCCATTCTCCATCAGTTATAACACGTGTGACATCATCAAACCTGCGGAAAACATCACGACTCGCTTCTAGTGACCTGTCTAAATCTCTGAGAAATCCATCGACGTCGTTGTCAACAGATCTCAACATTCGCTCCGTTATGTCGTGTAGCTGTAAGCAGAAACAGTTGTATCATGAAAGTGATTAAACAATAAGTGAGTTATGGCGAACCTGTCTGCAAGACAAACTAAAATAAAGTTGAATCTGTCATGGAGGACCATTGGCCATAAGCAACCCACTGCGAAAGGACACCTGCTATAATGTGTTGCCACCCATAAGGAAACATTTGCCATCATAGACTATCCACCATATAGGATAACTTATCATACTACAACATCTGCCATCAGAGACCACCTACTATAACACAAACCACTAATTCCTTACCTATTACTTTATATTTAATTTTTTACATCAGTCTACACCAATTAGACTACTGTATGTATCATCATTATCACTTTAATCATCATCACTTTAATCATCATTATCATCTCTCATCTTCTGACAAAGAAAGTTTATTTAAGTTCATTATTAAAGTGTAAATTTATTTATTTTGATAATTTATTATGAGAAGGAAATATTTTACCTTTTGTTCATAGAATTGTTTCCTGAGTCGCGGATCTTTAGGAGGTAATGTTTGTCTGAGCTGTAGGTACCATGACCTCACCACATAACCTCTCCATAATGCCTGGATTCTGACATTAAAAACAACACATTATAGTGTAAATGATCCTTGACATAACATAAACAACAATGATGACAATGTTTATAATATAGTACCAAATCTAAAGTCTTTCTTCAAATTGTTTTGGTATAAAAATTTAAATTAATAAAATAAGCACTTTAACGGAGAGGGAAATTACAATCACTTAAAGACAAATTCAATCAAATGGGTTTTACAATTGTTTTATTTTGTGTGAGAATTTTGTTAATTTGACAGCTAGATGATAACTTACTCCACAATAACATTTTCATGGCTCTTGCTCTTGTTATTAGTTTTATTAAACACTATTTTGCTTACTTTGTAGCGCATTTGTGCTTATAATATGTGGCACCCTCGTAGACGATTCGTGTCTGATAGTGTTCTTTGCGGCACATCGGACAGGACTTCTTCCCGGTAAATCTTTCAAATGCTTGAATACAAGCCTGAAACGACCAATAACAAATTCATCATTAAACATCGAGAAGATATAGACCCAGCCAGCTGTTGCCCATTAATGTTTTATCTGTGAACCAGCCATCAGTTACTACACAAAAGTAGCCATAAAACATAAATCAACAATCGATCCACCAGTTACTACATCAATCAACAATCAATCCATCAGTTACTTGATTGGGCAAATTTAATTTTTGATGATTAGAAATCAAGGAACATTTTATATCTGTCCAACGTTTTACTTGTTTGTGATGATAACGAGACTTTTAGTTATGAACATAACATCAAATAACTGATATAACATGTGTTCACTTTATTTAATTAAACTGAACAATGCTGTGTGTGTGTGTCTAAGTGTGTGTGTGTGGGGGGGAGGGGGGGAATGTATGCTGAGGATGAAAACATAAACGTTTTTGATATATCATTAACATACATTAAGTATAACATGGGGCCTAGGATAGATCCTTGTGGTACACCACAGTTCATGAATTCAATATCTGACTTCGTTTTACCAATTTGAACATATTGTTTCCTATTCACAAGATAACTGGCATTTGTTGGTGACTCTGTATGAGATTTAACAAAGGCATCAGCCACTCTAACAATGGCTTCATGTGCAAAGATATTCTCAAAATGGTAGCATGCAGTCCTGCACATTGATGTGATTTGTTAATTTATATTAATACATTAATAACAAGTGATACCCAGATTTTTCACTTATCGTACAAAGTTGATGAAATATTTGTCAATGTTCAATGATGGTATTTTTCAAGTGATAGACATAACTTGATATCATCAGTACAAAAGTGATATCACTGTACAATAACATCAGCTGACACCGTATACACTATGACAGAGGATCCAGAACTGAACCTTGTCCAGGAGACCAGAGAGCAAATACATCCCATCTCATAAAACATCCTGAACAGAATCTTGCTCTCTGGGATTCTTCTAAATGGGACAAATCAAACATTGACTATTAGGAAGGAAACAGAATGTTTGCTGTTTTATGGCCACTTGAGTGTATAAAGTAGGCTAGATTGGCCAAGCAACCTTCAAAGGTAATAGGGCAAACTGAGAAAGATGAAACACCCTTCAGACACACCCACCCTGAAAGATTTGAACTCAGATGGCAGAGATCTGTGGCCAATCGCGCCATCAGTTAGCATATGGAGGCATCTTGAAAACAAACGGAAAGTATTTCAACTATATTGACTGAACTGGACAGATCCAGAAAGGTTCCAATATTCTAATGACTCATTGGATGAGGTGAAATTTGTTACAGAGACTTACTGATAGACAAGAGATCACACACAAACAGACAGTGAAATTCTCAGGCTGTGTATAATTTAAAAATGTGTCGATTAAACAATGAACTTACCTTATGAAAGACATGTGTACAGGAGAGTAAGGCCTGCAAATGGAAATTAATACAATCTAAATTATAACAGTAGCATATTGATTCAGTGATAATGTTAAAACCTATTTACATTACATACTATAATATATATGTATATACCATGAGGCCAACTAACAAGTGAAAATATGTAGAGTAAATGTAGGTCTAACTGTAGTGTACTTTCTCTATCTATATAGGCTCAGAATGGACCACATTTATAACAGCCAATGGGAGCTTTTGTTTGTAAGCAAAATCAGTGTGAAATGCAGGGTGTTCGGTAATACCCGCATTTACTCTAGCCTCTAATAAAATATCAGGTGTCAAAATTATGATTGGTTATAAGATAAGGTCCCCCCCCCCCCAAATATACATTTAGCTTTCTATATAACTTGGAAGAAACTTTTTTTTACAGATCCTATCAAGTAATACTGTGACCTGAATTATCTTCTATTATTTAGGTGCTCAATAAATAAAGGTTTTTGATCCTTTTTTTTATTAATCTCTTCTTTACATATTGCTGATGAAGGTGTGTCTTGTTTCACATGAATGAATATTAGTATTTAGAACACATTCAATGCGGGGATCTGGTAACGTTCCAACAAATAATCATCCAGACTCGGCTAATGATGCTCAAATGTTATTATTATCTGATATTTATCCTTGGTGCTGGTTACAGCCGGGACATATATCGGAGAGGCATCTGCCGAGAGAATCAAATCCCACAAATCCAGGCATGACCTGGATTTGACTTCAAAATCTAGAGGCTTCCACCTGGGAATACGGCTGAGGAGTTTAACAGCCATGGAAAATAAATCAACAAACACTGGACCACTGGGATTTGCAGCACAGTGATTCATCCATTGCACTATCAAAGCCCATGAATGTTTGAAATGTGAATTAACTGACTTTATCATGTTTACCATTTTGTTACAAGCCGAAAAGTGGCATACCTGTTCCTTGACACCAAAATCTTCCTTACAAATGACACAAGGTTGCTTGAAGTCATCCCGTTTGCTCGACCTTTCCTTAACTCTCCGCCAATCATCTTCAGATAACGGCAGCTCAGGAGCCGCAGTGAGACCAAGTTTCTGAGCTTAAACATTTAAAACAAAAAATTGTTTTGGAGCACATCACTGTCTTGCCAATTCAACATAATAATAATATTAATCATAAAGGCACTGTATGTATATTTATGGGATTTGCAATACGTGGATGGTAATGATGGTGTAAAATGTACATTACATCTATAGAAATCTGTTGATTGATTGATTTTCTTTCATTTCATGATTTATGATCATGAAACAGGGATAGCACTCTTATTTCCAGTTTGGGCCTTTTTATTGAGTGGTTGTTCATATCTCTCTCCCCCCCCACCACCACTCACAGAAGAGCAGTACGGAAAGCTGGAGTGGAAATACCCAAATTAAATGTAATAATACAACCACCTAAACTCATTATGAGAAATAGATGTAAATATCAAAAGTAAACAATTAGACACCAAAAATGTCTATCAATGTTTCATACATATTTCTTGATCTGCGACTGATAAAGCTGAAGTAGATCATTTAAATATAATTCTATACGTTAGACCAGAAAAATGGCTATAGTCTCTTATGTTAACAATTACCTAGAGTTAACTTTACAGGTTTGGCATCTAATACATACTCCTCTTTCTGTGGTGTATCTCGCTTCTTTGGTTTGCCTGCCAAATGTAGATTAAAAACATTAATAAAGAATAAAATGGCAGGAGGCCAATATCCCATAGGTGTGAGACAGTTTGTGTGTATGTGTGTGTGCATGTTAGCAGTTTGAACAAGGCATTGCCACAGAGAACATTCAATCTTTAAATCAAACTGTGAATGACTTATTAGTCAAAGAAGTAACTTTTAAGGCTAAGACATCTGTAATGTTTTATATATGTGTGTGTGTGTGCATATATATAAATATATATATATATATATATATATATTACAGAAACAAAAGCTTCAATCAGGTACCATAAAAACAATTACCAATCAGTGATTGGTATTTATTTATTATAATATCAATAACCAAATGATACAAACTAACAATAAATACCTCGTCCCGTGTCTATAACAGATTGTTGTTGACGAGCTTTCAGTTTACTTTTACTGCTAATAAAGGGTCTGTTCAATGGGTTGCTTAGATTCAATGCCAAATCTCTGACGAGTTGATCTTGTAGTGCAACAGCAGTCAAGGCTGAGCTTTGACCCTAGAATAGATTTTGTGACAAAAATATAGCACTGAAAATCAATTCATTTATGTGTACAAATTTTGGAAATTCGCATTCTGTCTACATGGATTGGTGAAGATTTCTGTGCAAATAGTGATCAACACAAGGACAAGAATATTTTCATATAATGTTTTTGTTAGCCATTTCTGATTTTCTAATTTCAAATAATTATTTTATGTCTGTCTTGTAGCCTCTGGAATAATTTAATTACACCATTAACAGTCTTTTCCTAGAATTTAGCGATGTTAACTACAATGTTGTTATCAAAGTACTATGGAGTTATTTGTTTCAGATGTTGTTAAGATAAGCTGTAGTAAAACTAAATTGATTAATGTATCCCTCAAACCAGAATGGTGGCTGGCTCTGGACTCAAAATTACAGAAGGATTACATTTATATAAATAAAAGCAAATGTGTGTTTTTTGTGTATTCATAAAAGAAATTTACCAGGTGGCAGCACTTTGTGGTGGCTAATTGGTGTTCCCCAGTGTCTTTTGAGTTCTTATAGCCCTCACTAAAGTTTTTAATGAAAAAACACACACAAATGTATGTGCAAAATATTCTGACAAAAGAGTCGGTGGTGAATATGACATTGGTTGGGACTACAATTGGCTCATTAAAAGAAGGCTCCACTCAGACTTTAAAGTTCATTTTATTATAGTTTTAAGAATCATAATAAAGTCAAGGGTACTAATCTTAGCATTATTTCACCAATATATCTTGTCCTTCAGTTTGGTTATAGAGTTGACTGTTAAAAACCATGTAAGTGCAGATAAAATACCAGGCTTATTTACAGAATTTATAGTACAAGTTTAACACTACAGAATTGATTATCTATCATCCTTCATGTTTATCAGATTCAAGGCCTGAAGAAACATCTATCTACACACACACACACATATATAATTATATATATATATATATATATATATATCAGTGTTTTCCTTTAATTCTTATAGCGGCTAAAGTAATATCAATTTTTATTATGGAGATGCCTTATAAAATTTATTTTATGCAGCTTGGCACAATTTATGCGGCTTTAAGCAGATATTCCATATACACAGTATGTGTTATGTGATTTCAAAAAAAAATGGAAAACATGTAAACGTACGAGTGTGATTCCATATGTGTGATTGCATATGCAATTTGTGAATGTGACAAAATGGATCACTCCATGTAGCGATTGGTCTGAATTGGATGTTTGAATCCAGAATTTTATGAATCAACCATCCGATTCTAGTGTCCAGGTAGGCTTTCCCAAGGAAAATAGGTCAGAAGGTGAAAGGGGTGTTCGAAACACATGGATACCACAATGTCAAATACAGATTTGCATGCCGCATTATGCATACCGCGTATATGGAATCTTGGCTCTACTCTAATTGCATTCTTCACAAGCTCAGCAGGACTATAGAATATTTAATAAAGTTGGTCAAAACCATGTCAGCGTATGATCATAGCAGGAAACCACTGATTTCATTTTCCTTTCTGGCTGATTTGCGAATTCTGAAAATCCGGGCAGTTGTATTACAAGGTTGAGAACACTTATCATAATAAATGTTATATTATGTTTTACAAATTGTATGTATTGTGCTTGTTTTCAATTGCAAAGCTTGTAGTTTTGCTTTAATAGGCCAGAAAATTGGTGGATATTAATTATGATATTAGCCTGGTAAGAAGTCCTTGTTTGTTGGCAAATGGTTATAAGATGCTGGACTTGACATGAGGTCAATTCCATTTTGTTAATTACAAATAAAATTTATCAATTCCAAATGATCAATTCCATTTTTACTTACTCCAATCACTGATGGGAGTAGGTACTCGAAGTACCTACTTTGAGTACTTACTTTGAATACCTACTCCAAGTAGTTTATATTCCAAGCAGGATTGTCATGGAATAAATATTTCTGAATTAAAAAATTAAAAGGTAAATTAATTTGTGGATTTAATTTTTGATAGGAAACTTCAATTCCAATTTTATCAATTCCATTTTTTTTAAATAAGCAATTCCAGTTCCAGAGTTGACCCAATGGCTGGACCAACATCTTTTAGTTCTAAGTGGATTTTTTTCACAACAAGATTTTTCCAGGACATTTCCTGATTTCGTAAAATTCAAGGATATTTCCAGGACCTGGAAAATGAATTTGTTATTTTCCATGTTTTCCAGGATGTATGGGAACCTTGTGATGTTAAATAGTTGGACCCAACCATTAGTGGCTAATGGGCCCATGCAGCAGTGGCAAATGGGCCAGGGTATTTTGTGTTTGCTGGCAAATGAGCCCAGTGGTGAAAAGGCTTGGGTGATGAAAAATCCAGTCTCAGTCCAAATCAGCCTCTATATACGAAAATAGCTACAATACAAAATCGATCACACCATAACCAATACAATTCGTTATCCTGATCTTGAACCCACATAATAAATATCTATTTATGGTGGTACAGTAAATAATTTTAAACTTGTGTGCCAATTTATAATCATGAAAAACAATTCTTCACTTTTTGCCATTTATGTGTCTTTGCTCTCTTTCATATGGGGTCAGAGGGTCAAATTTATATTTTGTTTCAATCATAATCAAAAGTTGACATAGGTAATCTTTTTCTAATGTGGTACAACAAATAATTTTAAATTTGTGTGCCAATTTATAATCATGAAAATTCATTTTTTTTACTTTTTGACATTTATGTGTCTTTGCTTGTTTCTGTATGGAGTCAGTACATCAATATAATATGTTATCCTGATCTTAGACCACCATTTGACATAGTTAATCTCTATCTAGGGTGGTATTTTGAATAATTTTAAATTTGGGTACTAATTTATGATCATGAAAAAAAAGTTTAAAACTTTTTGCTATTTATATGTCTTTCGAATTACAAAGAATGCATAGCCAGTAAAGAGCGACGAATACAGCTTTTAATCGGTGTGTTGTCTTAAGCTAAGATTCCACATATATGGTAAGTGGTAAGGCATTATGCGAATCCAACAAAAAATGGAAAACATGTAAACATATGAGCATGATTCCATATGCACGACTGCGTATGTGATTTCTGAATGCGACAAAACAGACTGCTCTGTGTAGCGAATCAGACAGTTGAATCTATACTTTTATGACTCAGGTCGTAACATTCTGGATTTAACCATCCAATTCGAATGTCCAGGCAGGCTTTCCCAAGAAAAATAGGTCACAGTATGCGAATCCGACAAAAAAATGGAAAACAGTAAACATACAAGTAAGATTCTATTGATCTAAGTGCAACTACGTATGTGACAAAATGGACAGTTGAATCAATCATCTGATTCGAATGTCTAGGCAGTCTTTCTCAAGAAAAATAGGTAAGAAGGTGAGAGGGATTTTCGAAACACATAGATATCACATACGCATTCCACATATGTGGAATCTAGGCTTTAGGCATAGCTGGCACTCACAGCCAGCTTTGCATTGTGGATAATAAGTATAGGAATACAGCAGGAAAAAAACATTATTTTAATTGGTTTGCTAATCAGGCATGCACACACATTTTTGGTTATTTTCATCTCAAAAAGGCACTTGCAATCACATTCAAAATAGTATTTTAATTTGATTAGGTTTGATGCTTGATTATGATGGTATACATAGACCTCGGCCCGGAGACTTTGGCCCACTGAAAAAGGGAGACCTCATCCCTGTCAAATAAAGGATATCTTGCTATACTAAGCTATGTTGTGACAGAGGCCCTGCAAACGTTTATTGTGATATATTAAACAGATAACAAGTGAAATAAGTGTCTATTTAAGATAAATTTATAAATTCAGATAAATATGTACCTTCTGGCATAGTTAGCATTCTTTTAGCAGGTAAATAAACAGATGAACACTAGTGAGGAAAACTTGCTTAAAAATTGATTTATTAATAAAAGCATTAAAATAATGTAATGTTCGCTATGATCATACATCATATATACACACACACACACACCACACAAATAAGCTTAATTTGAAATTTACACCACTCAGACAGTTACTTTTGCACCATACAACAGTACACAAGCACACAAAGCTGTTGTACCCTCATATCCCCACTCTGCCTCTGGTAGTGATACTGGTCCCAGTGCAAGAAAATATTTAAACGAATACAAGTATTTGTTTCGACTAAAACTGTCAATTTTCTTTGGTTTAATTACTCGTGGCAACAAAAAGTAGTGGCGACGAATCGACCTGGGCCGAGGTCTCCGTGGGCTGAGATCGTGATAGATCTACGCCGACTACAGTATTCATTATGACGAATGTATATAAGAATAACTAAGTAACCAACATCACACGACAGGCTATTTAGACGGGACTAGTTAGATCTACTTATTCACTTTTGAATATCGAATAAGGAATAATTAACCAACTTCACACGGCTATCCGAGTCTGAGAACTTGGCTCAGCCTCAGTCAGTGCCAGTGGCTTGCTGCGTTGGAGAGTTTAGCGAGAGGGAAACACTGTCGAAAGGTCCCATTGTCGTCTAGTTCGAATAATAACGATTACCATTTCTTGATTTTTCCTCGAGTATGATAACCCCTTCAGTTGCCGATATTTATTCATTTCTTTAAAAATACACATAAGACTACCACAACGGTGACAACCAGAACCATTAGATCTACTACATTAGATCTAATTCACAGGAAGTTGACATTGTCACCTAGGAGCAATTCTTAATACCACAATAATAACAAAATATCCCGCTGAATTTATTATTCTACGTTTTCAGTGACTCATATGGAAAAATAGATCTATTATTTATTTACAAATAATTATTCATTTTTATTATTATTAAATCTAAATCAGAGAGCTTAAATAAACAGTCTTTGTCTAAATTCACCTAAATCACTTCTGTTATTCTCTTTGACATGGTGATTTAATTATTATCAAGTTGTTAATTGAATTAGTTTCTTTTAGTTTACTATTCACTTCAGTTTGCAGGTAATTATTTATAATTTATGCTTGTAAATGATAATCTTCCTCTCGTATGGTCCGCCTGTGTGCGAACCTATAATTATGTAGCACACCAAATGTTAAGATGCGTAATGCTAAATTACGAAAACCTTTATTCTTTTCTGGCGGACCATCATGACATGCTAAATTTTTAAATTCCTATATTCTGGTGTAGGAAAAAAACATGTAAATCAATTTTAATAAAATACTTTCTAAAAGTCCGCCCTTTTATAGAAACACATATATTAGTGTACTACCTGGGGGATACGTGCGGCCAGGGTACTATTCTATTTATAGGACAACAGTGTCAGAAACATCATTCGCGAGGGACGTATATTGTTTAGCCTTTAGGTGTATGTTTGTGGCAAAAGGCGCTTGTACCTCAGTATTGTAGAAGGGCGCGCTTGTGTCCTTTTGCATTTTGCTGTTAATGCGAGGTAATGTCATTGAATATTTTACGTGTTTTAGTTGTATGGTTCATTGTTATTCGAATATGTTACGCGACTGTTAATGTTATGCGTATTATGAGGCATCTAACTAGGTCACCCTGCCCCGGTCATTCGTCTGCATGTCACTTTGTTTACTCTTGTTAGTTTGAGGCCTTCACCTGCATTCGGTTAAAAGGCAGCGTTGAGACGAGTTTGAGTTGTCAGACTGGGTATATTTAAGGCGAGGTAAAGCAATTTTATTGCTTTCACGATTAATAATATAATTTACGACAGTTTAATTTTTAAACCGTATGTGATGCATTATTAGTCAGTTACACAGTACACACAGTTTGAGCATGCGGTATCATGTGGTCAAATGCAACATGCATCTGATCTGTTGTTTTATAATAAGCAACAAGTTGGTTTATCTATTTATTGACTTTAGAAAATGTTTTAACCTTGCCCTAGGGCTAGGCGTCCTAGCCTATAGCTGCATTTAGACCTTGAACTGAACTGAAATTGATTTTCAATATACAAGACACGACACGTGCATGAATACGATAGATATAATGCAATAATACTAAATAGTATTGTCAATGGAGATTGGAGGGTCAGTGTAGCTGAAGCCTTGTGATTAGGCCTATCTATACTATATAGTAACTATAACAACATGCCATATAAATGTTTTCATGCTATAGACTGTAATCAGTATAATCCTGTCTGAGAGGGGGGGGGGTGGCGCTATGAGTATGACCTGGTCAGAATTCCTCATTTATTTAATACGGGCAATCTAAATACATATTTCAAAGAGATAGAATGGAATCTTAGCCACCACATGACACATGCTCAGGCCTATAGCTTGTTTGTGTTATGGCCTTAATCAGTTATGATACTGATAGTCATGGTGGTGGTGGGATTTTTTTGTCACAATTCTATTTTGGTGCACATGTGTTTGAGCAGTAAGAAAGACTGTGTGTCATACACACACATACACGTCTTACATACACACACAATGTAAAAACAATGAGAATAAATTGTCTTTTGTCATTATATTATCTATATCCAAGGTTAACACTTAATTTTTAGGATTAAAACTTTGCTTATATCTGATCATCTATGGTAGATAATCAGATAGTTTAAAATGCCAGATAATGGGGTATTGTGGATGCAGGAAATAGGGAGGTGTAGTGTTGTATACATTATGATGTACGAGGTGCATTGTAACCATATCATTGGAGCATTGCGATCAGATCATAATCTTCAGAGTGAGACTTCATTATCAAAATTGGGATATTGTAACCTAGAAATGTTTGTCTAATCACCAGTACATTGAGGTTGAGGTGTTTATTATTCCTTTCAGTTGGGGAGCCTCCGTGGTCTAACTGGTAGCGCATTGGATCAGAGATCACTACCACCCTTGTTCGAATCTTGGTCTGGGCATATCTGAAGGGTGTTTACTTCCATTACCTTTGGAGGTTGCACAGCCCATTTAGCCAAACATGTACACAAAAGTGGTCGTAAAACATCAATCATCATTATTCCTTTCAGTTGTATTATTAAACAACTCATTTGAATCAGGAGATAAGTTTTATTAATGATTAATAGCAAGGAATAATTTGATAACACTGGAGCGTGATGTGCTGAATATGGGTATTATGTTTATTGGATTCTTCAGGAACCTTGGGGGTGGGGATTCCAATAGTGCACTGGTTATAGCATTACTGTGCTGCAAGCCTACAGGTTTTGGGTTCATATATGGCTGGTACCTATGTTTGTAGATATGTTTCCATAGCGATTTAGCCGTATGTTCCCAGTGTTGTGACCCAGGGTCGGAATAATTGGATGCCCAGGACGTGTGAATTTTGTCTTCAGACTAATTAGTGGTCTAAAACATTGGCCCAGCCGGACTACTGCTATTTTGAGGCAAGATATGTGGTAGTCTTAAGATCACTGTTTTGGAGCTCTTCACGGTGGAAGAGGGTCATAGTTTAAAATACCACTGCCGACACCGTCACTAAAAAACACTCTTCCTGGTTGTATGCTGGATTTTGGTCCGATTTTCAGCAGAAAATGGGTAATGATGAATGACAAATATTTATCATCCAATAGTTTCCTGATCTCAAATAATGCCCAAATCTACCGATGTAACCATTTCAGATGTCGTATTTATAAATATTTAGTAAATATAAATACCATGCTTGAAGGATGGGAGAGATTCTGGTGATCTTGGCTAGTAAACATCCATTTTGCATTATGATTGTCACGTCACTCAAATACTCTCCTAATTGGCCATTTGTCTTAGTTTACACTGATTACAGTAAATAAAAGCAAATGGTCTTGTTTATATGGTGGATTTCTCTGTCCCTTTCCTGTTTATTTGATTGATCACTGTTTTTTCTTCATATATCATAACTGTTTTGATGCTTTGCTGAAGGAATTATATGCAGTTTTTAGTAACTTAATTGTGTTTCTTCCATGATGCTCTATGTATAAATTATTACTGTCTTTGTTTGCTATTTTGTGCTTTATCTTATAATATGACAACAATGGGCTTCCCTTATCACCTCAACAATCACAGGAAGAAAATTCGTGGCCAGATTGTGGACATGACCAATAATTTATTACTGGATGAACTATGAACTGTTGATTATTATATAATTGTATTGTGTTAGTGTGGATCAATAAAACCATAAATGCATAATTATTGTTTTTATTGCCTCCATGGTCTAATTGGTAGTGCATTGGACCACAGATCACTACCATCTGAGTTCGAATCTTTGCATGGGCATATCTGAAGGGTGTTTTATCTTTGACTTTGTTTCATTACCTTTGGAGGTCACTCAGTCCATTTAGCTTACCATGTGCACAAAAGTGGCCTTAAAACATACACAAATTTATGATCTGGTGTTCTCCATCAATTCCAGCACAGTTTTGTTCTAACTAGTAAAAAAAATTGTTTTAATAGCTAGTAAATTTTTGTTGGGCTATTGAATTTAAATTTTACTGGCACAAGGCTTAGTGAGATGTAGAAATATTTTTCTGGTCCTGGTGTGACCAGTGCCATGCTTAAACGCCTTGCCTCTTCAAGAACCATACTCTGTCTATTGTGTGTTTTTAGACTCATCCTGATAGAACAAACCATGTGCTATATGTCAGGTAGAACCATGACTTAGAAGGTTGTACAGGATTTAGATTGCATGCCTCAAGATGATAGACATTCAAATATGCCATCTATTGATATACTTATATAGTAAATTTAGCTGGTTAATGTTTAATTGGCATGTATCCAGTTCATAAATGTCACTTTCTTAAGGATTACACGCATATTTGATAATGGACAAACATTCTTAATTCTCTTACTCTTATTAAACAGAGATTTAATTCATGTTAATGTATGTCTCCGGCTACTTTGTGTAATATCTTAACTATGTGTATAGGTTAATTACAGCTTAGTAATGGAATAGTTTCCTCAGCTGTGTGCCGGATAGTGTGTGCATGCCTGTGGTATGTGTGAGCATTCATGCCTGTTGTGTGTGTATGTGAGCATGCCTGTTGTGTTTGTATGCATGCCAGTGGTATGTGTGTGTATTGTTTGGTGTATTACCTGGTTAAGAAATATTGGCAGTGTCCGTAGTTAGCTCTTACACAGATGGCAGTAAAGTACATTACATTATGGAGATTAATGATTTTCAGGTCTTGGCTAAATATTAGTAGTAAACTTGATATGATCCTGTTTGACCTTAAATTATTATTCGTAGGTGGTGTTAATTAGTTATTACTGATCAACTCTTAATCAGTTTGATATTTGGTAATGCAGCATTAATTATGTAACAAGAAAGTTTTACTTTTTGTCAGATTGTGATTTTTTTATTTTTAGCTTTTGACATCTGACGTCTCGATTCTGGGTGCTTGTAGTTCAACACAGACAACAACAACATGGATACTCCACCTTTTGACCCATTTGCTGACATCAAAGAGGAGTCTAAATTCTGGAGGAAGGTGAAAGAAAACCCAATCGTGCCATTAGGTAAAATATCACACATTAATGGATAAATGTGTTAAACATTTCGAGCACTTCAATTAACTCCATTAGTAAGTTGATTGTATTTTAATCTAGAATATGTCTTAATCAGGATGTTCATATATTCTTATTGTCAATATTTTTAGAAAATTTTCAATCTGGTCAGCTTTTATTTATGTCTATGTTTGATTTAGCCATTTTATGTCTTGTCGTAAAACTATCCCAGGTACAATTACATATCACCTCACGCAGTTGGGTTTATCACCAGTAGATTATGCTTTTACCCAATATATCCCGCGCTATAACATGTGCAATGATGGAGTGGTAGACTCACTTAGTCAACTTATTCATTGTGATAATTTTATTAAACCTCGTTCTGACGAATATTTAATGTCAGTTCTGTTGACCAGAGCATTTTAGTATTTCTTTATAGTTATTTATTCTCAATATACACGATTGTCCTTATTCATGTGTATTATAATATATTGCACCCTATTCATATTTGTTTACAAGTATTTCCCCAATCTTGGGGGTAGACATGGGGTCAATTCGATTTGGTCAATTCCATATCAAATTTTCAAATTTTTCATTTCAAATTCCATTTTTTACTTACTACATTTTACCATGAGTAGGTACTCTACTTACTTCCTTGGTATACCTACTCTGATTAGTTTTATATTCCAAGTAGGATTGTCATGGAAGAAATATTTCTGAATTAAATTAAATTTAATGTTTTTGTAGCGAACTTCAGTTCCAATTCAAAAATACATTTTTTTAAATAATCAATTCTACAATTGGAATTGACCAACATGTCTGCTTGGGAGTTGAAAAATAAATAAATAAAAAAGTATGAAACCACATTTATTTTATACATAAATCAGAGAGTTGCTTTCTTTTTAACCTTTATTAATATATGTTTACTTGTAGGTATGCTGGGCTTCATTGGAATGGGTATCCATGGTGCTTACAATTATAAAAATCGTGGCAAGATGTCGACGTCGGTATACCTAATGCATCTCCGTGTGCGTGCGCAGAGTATGGTCGTCGGTGCGCTGGTCCTGGGGATTGGTTATTCAGTCGTCAAGAACATGTTTTTTGACAAGAAGGAGAGCAAGGCCACAAAATAAGCCTGATTCAGTCTGGACTAGTGATCACATGTGTGCTGTTGGTTTTAATGGAAACTGTTCTATTTTGAACTTTATTTCTGGGGGTGGGGTATGATTGGTGTGTTGTCGAAGTATTAGAACTAGATAGTTACCATCCGATGCGGGGGGTACGGTGAGCTTGATTAATTTATCTCATTGTTTCGGTAAGGCTGTTGCACTATACTGGTTTAGGGGGGGGGGTGTACCTGTCTGATAATGTCAAACGGATGTCAGATCTCAACAGTATGATTTTGTAATCAGTATAGTGTTTCAGCTCTACAGTAAGAGCGCATTATGCTAATTTGATTGGTATGTGTCACTGACGAAGTAAATTCTTGCTATGTTATTGCTTGGTTACCAAGTAAACAGTGACGATTGGAACAGGTTCTTGTTTTTTATTTCTGCAAGTGTACATATCCGCCAGGCGTTGACAGTGATGTAGCATTCAAGTTAATACATTACACTATTCTGTTTGGTAACAATTTAGCCTAATTGAGCATCATTCAGATAAACCGGAGTCAGTACAATGTTAAAGAGCAGAATGTCAGAACCACAGAAACAAAGTGTGCAGTAGCTACACCACTGTAATGCTGATATCAGATATTAGCCACACCAACCTACACCCTCTAGATTTGGAGTTTTGAAGTATCTTCGTTCATTTCCGGGGGGGGGGGGAGCGACACCAAATGAACATTTGTGCTGATCTGTCAATAAACTGAACTCGCCCCACTAGCCATTTCAACCAAAAGTGTAATTGTTTCGGAATTCCAACATGCCAAGCTGTGCATGCATCTTGGGCTGACTTTGTTATGTCATACCCCGACTTGGACATATCTCGTCAATAGTGTGTGCAGATATCTATGGTGTTATATCTAGTAGATATCTACTGACTGTTGCGGAATTCACAATCTGTATGAATGTATATGGTGAAATATTTTTTGGGGATTTCGACTCAGTATTTAAAAATATTTTGTGTGATAGATTTTTGCTCATGTTCTTAATATAGTTTTTAGTTGTGTTTTGGTAGTAGAATGGAGATCTATATAATTAGCTAGTCCCTGTATGAAGACTTGTGATTATTTGTGGCTAAAATAACCTGTGACGCAAGTAGCAGTAATATGTTCGAGTTAATTAGGTCTCCATACTGTGACAAACGATTTTTAATATTTTTGTGAAGCTATCATTTCCTACGAAAACACTTACTGAATCTTGCTTCTAATTCTCTGATAGGTCAGGTATATCCTGAACAACTTAATGTCTAGCCATAAATTGGCTTGTTTACGAGTCAACAAAGCACCAGCGGAACAAATATAATGCGATGTATACTTCAATCCAAGAAAATGAGTTGGTTGTGAATCCACTTGGTGAAGAAAGTCACTTGAAACGTTGATAGTACCATCATAGCGTTGACTTCCTTAACAAATAAAATCAATCATGTTGATTATTAGTTAAGAAAAAAAATGGATCCTTGTCCTTGCCGCTTCAGTCAATATTCTAATAGTCGATACTGTATCTACTATCTGTTATCAACCAGTGAATTAAATATATATTAATATATATGTGTGTGTATGCGTGCATATTTTGGCATGTATTTAATATAGAACTCTGATTTCTGAAATAAATTATGGAATTTACTAGAAAATCATGTTATGATTGGGATATTCTTCTAGACATGCTTTAATCCATTGAGTAAAATCACTCTTTAGTCCTACACTTGGTGATCACTTTGATAGTACGATGGTTAGAATACTCTACTTAAAACTTAGTTTACACTTTGAATCCTAGCCGCACCTGTATTTGTCAGATGTTTCCCTACAGGGACTAATCCACCCCTGGCATGGCGTCTCCGTATCCCCCCCCCCCCTTCTTGTGTTCCAACTGTAACGAGGCTAACGGAAGGGCTCATTAGCTAAGACACTGAACATTGGAAGTGAAAATGGAATACATTCAACTTCTTGGACATAAAACTTGTAATTCAGTATGTACTGATCGTTATGTTTGTGTTTGTTCACTAGTTGGTAAGTGGTGGCCAGCCATCGCTCGAATAGAGGGGGTGGACTTCTTACAATTACGGATGACATTTATATACAAAATATCTTGAGATTCACAAAAGCTATGTAGTAAGGAATACACAGATAATGGCTTGTGTATGTGTATGAACTATGCAAATTCAATACCAATAAATAGTTGGCATGAGAACAGGTCGTATCAGGATTGATCTTAATGGCCGGATAGTGTATTTTGTTCTTCGAGGAAATAGCCACTCAAATCTGGACACTGACGAGACATGAATGTAGATTTGTGTCCGTAATCATATTATCAGATGAAGTGGTGTACAATTATCTCGAGACACTTGCGTGACATTTCATTTAGTGTGTGTGTGTGCTTCCGGTTATCTGTAGATGACAAAAGAATTTAGATTTTTTCTGCTCAAGCTACAACAATTTAACGCCTGTGTTTGTTAAATGACAACGTCATTATACTACAATACAATAAATTTAAGTAATATAAATCATAATATCACAAGTAGCGGTAAACTAGTATAATGCTAAAAGGAAATGCATGAAGTATGAGGATTCATTAGCAGGCCCTTTCTAAGTACAGTAAGACCTGGATAGTCCGACAAATGGTACTCTCTTTACCATTATAGATAAATGAGCATATAATGTATATTGCACATCAACAAAATAATATGAATACTAAATATTATTCACCGATGAGTTTATCTTGATATATATTAAAGGTTTCGTAACTAAAATCAGTCAGTCACGGATACTAATACAGGTTCCTGCGTCTCGACTCGAAGTCCTACCGTGGTCGAGTGTAGCAGCTCCAACTTTGTGGAATGGGTTGTCGATGGATGCTAGAAATGAGTCGTCTCTCGAAAAGTTTAAATCTCAAAGTTGCTATCGCACATAAATAATAATTATCGTTTTTAGACATATTTATGAAATATACAGTATTAATTATGTAATGGGCACTCCGCGATGAATAATATTAAAACAATGCTGACTTGGAAGACTCTGAAAGGTTCACTGAACTTAATAAATCAAGCTCTTAATCAGATTCTCCGTAGACTAAATTCGTATTTACATAAAACGTTAATACTAGATTATAAACCTAAAAGAATAAACCAAATAATTGGAGAATTTACACACACACACACATATATATATATATATATATATATATGACAGATATAACCGACCCATTGTTTGTTTACTTGTTGAGTTAAAGAATTTGGTAAGATTAACGTCGTCAGAATGTTATCTGGTATTAGCTGGCATATATCGCATTTAGCTGGTACGTAGTATTGTAGATTATGAGCTTATGGCACGAACATAATGGCTCCTCTTTCGGTGAGGCAACTGTTAGGAGCTGCAACCACCCTCTTCCCTCAACCCCCACAACGGATAGACTTGTATATTTTCACGAATTATCTGCCGTGAGTAACATATTCCGGAAATTTGTTTCTTGAATCCGAAAATCCAATAACTGCTCTCAGATAGCAGTGTGGTTAGTGTTTCCTTGCAAATATCCAGCGTGTGTGTTCGGATCTGTATGATGTTGCCGCAGGACGTCGTCTCGTAAGCTATAGGTTCCGAGTGTAACCAGCGTCTACGATAACCAAACTACTGACTGACTGACTGACTATTTTTCTTGACGTACAAAAAACCAATCATTAATTTTAATACCATTATTTGATCAATATCTTTTTGTACCTTCGTACTATATACATCGCCAAACCTGATCCATGTCGTTATCTTCCATTTAATATTTTATACCAGATCCAGATTTCAGTGTCATAATCAGTGTGTTTTAACACGTGAACACTTGTTTGTATTTTTCGTTGTCCAGTTATCTAAAGCCAACATCAATGTTAGTTGGTCGAATGACCTCCCAATGTAATGAGGTGAAGTAAACGTTGAAACACCCCTGGGATATAACTACGCCGGGGTTTGAACCCAGGCGCTAAAGTCCGTGATATACAGCGCTACCATGAAAACAACCCTAAAATACTATTGAGCTGCCTATGGTAAACATAAGACGATAAATTATACGGCCTTTTCATACAGACACAAGTCTGCTTCTAAAACGATGAGATTAAAAACAATATCCTAATATTTTTTGTGACTTAAAGCAGTAGCTCGTACATAGATACAACTAAAATTACCGCACCTAAATAACATCAATATTTCATAATTAATTACAACAGACTCGTCAGTGACAATATCAACAATCGAATATTCCGACAAAATAGATAAAACGGTGTGTTAAGAACAGGTAATCATAAATTAAGACAAAATCCATCTCGATATGACAATGATGTGCATCATTCTATGATGATGCGGAGATCACGGTACATCAGCGGATGGCTTCCGCTCGTACAAAGAGCACGCCGACAGGATTGACTTCGCAGTTAAATGTATACCAAGACTTGTACATGCCGATCTGTTGACCAGTTAGGATGTTCGTCAACTTGTACCACTCCGAGCCGTGTACGCCCAAGTCACGGAGTATGACGGACACCCGGGTTGGCCCTCCGGAAATATTGAAGTACATCAACGCCAAAGCGAAGCTTCCTTCTGGCTGGATCGACTTACGCCATATGTGGACTTGACCTGTCTGTAAGAGAAGGCGATTCTGGATCAGAGAGCCAAAGATGACCGATATCGGAGCTTGACTGAATGTCAACAAACCCCAATCGGATCGTTGCACATGTTACAGAAGCGACGATTAAAGTAACAGTAAGAGAGAGACGTACAGCATAATGGTGACCTTGAATCCCCGATTTACCGCTACCTTATGTTAGGGGGGAGAGTTTTCAAGTTTTTTTGTCGGAATTCCTGGGGTTTTTTGGAGCTGAAAATTATTTTTTTAGGGGAGTGGGTCAAACTGATGGTTTGAAAAAGATTCTCTTGTAAAAGTAGTCTCAGATTGTCCTAAAAATGCTTTGCTTTTCTACCAGTGATTTATTGTAAAACAATTTATTCCTTTTCCGGGAATTCCCTCACCAAATTACGGGATTCGTAGGATATGACGTCATCGGTGAGAAATCCTAATTTGCATACGAACATAAACAATTACTGATAACTTACCAGAATAGCTTCCGTGCCCATCTGATAACTAACATCCTGGTCTACGGTCAGCGTGACCTTGTTCAGTAACAGCGCCCTCTGGTAGTCGTTGATCTTACGGAGGTCAGCCGACACGAGGAGTGGAGCGTTCATTATCGACCAGACAGCGAGTTGCATCGCCTGCTCGCTGTAACTCAGACCGTAATCTCCCACTAAAATCTGCAGTAAAGAAATTGATCGAAATTGTTGACAATCGTCCGTTCGTCTATTGGGGACTAGATCTCGAATTATATACAGGAAATCGATTATAAAAACGCGTGATCAATTAGTTTGTGTCACCAAATTCACACACAGCCTATATTTGGCCTATAGCTGTATTTACAAAGATACTCGTTTTCTCAGATCAAATTTAGTACCGAAGCATCGAAATAAGATTCCAGCGTATTCCCTTTAATCATTAACATATTATTATTATTATTTACGGGATTAGGGAAACTCCAGCTTCCCGGGTGTGTATAATTAACAAGGTCACGTGACAAGCTACTGAAGTGTTTGATGGTCTTCTCTAGACTTTCCCAGCTGTCGGCCATTAACTGAGAGGTACTGAAGATGTTACACGTCTTCGATATCAACGAATAATCCGGCTAGAAAGGGTTAATAACAATACAAATTAAATTAATTAATATAGATGATATGTGAGATGAAGAAACTTGATTAGAAGTTACGAAGTGGTTTGTTTACACACACACAGCATATATAATGTATGATAAAGGTATTTTGATGTTACCTAACTAATTCTGACTGACTGACTGACTCACTCACTGTTCCAGCAATAACCCACACATTATAGACATATTTACCTGTTTCCCATATTTCTGTATTTCAATTGGCCAATTACAATCATAGACCATGTGACGTCTTGTCTTGTTCAAGGCCGTACCCATAGAAGGATATGCTAGATAAAGGAAACCAATAAGATAATGTTTGATGTATCATTCATCATATATTGATCGTCATTCTTCGCGCGCACATCTATTTATAAGTATGTGATTGATTGATTTGATTGATTTGATTTGTTTAGACTCGACATTAGTCATACCTGGGATATATGGCCGACTGGAGATTATATATTTAAAAACTGCACAAACACAAGTATGACCCAGATTCGAACTCAGATCCTGAAAGTTTTTAGACCCCTAACTGACAGACCAACACCTACATCGCCACCCGCTTTATCCGACACCCTAATGATGTGACACCCCAACATTCCGACACTTTGCCTCGGATTCTATTATTGAGCAACCATAAACAATATAAAACGGCGACGATGACAAGCATATGTCTAAATATTCGATGTTTTCAGTCAGAGCAGTATTATAAAGTGTGTAGTTCAAATGTGTTACCATAGTCCAGTGCTGTTTTACGAAACCTGTCATTTAGCCACTAAATGTTTACTGGCATTAAGGTCGTCAGGTACACACTTACAAAGTATAACCTACTGGAGGACTGATACATATATGATAAAAACAAAGCTCTAAGTGGAAATAAAAAAGATTGTCTGACTACCGTTTTAGGAAAATCTTACAACGGCACATTGTGTTTAAAGCTGATGTGTCTATGACACACGTCTTTTGAGTAAACGTCCGATTTCTGCTCCTGATTTTTGGGTAATTTAAGTACGTGGAAGTATAACGCAGAGTGAGTTGTTTTCCGTACGAAGAACATCTCGTATTTACACATATATTACGATAGAAGAACCGAATAGATAGTGTCTCGTACAATATCATACACACCTCCTTCTAACTTGTCGATGTTTTTAAAAGAACAAGCGGTGGCCTTGACATAGTCTACTCCCCAGCTCGCCAGTGTGCTGGCGTCGCGATTATAGTTACCATAGCTACCAGGGCGGCCATTACAAGATACATTACTGAGGTCAATCTCTAGTCCCAGCAACAAGCCTCTATCGTGAACCTGGGTAGAGAAAAACTACAAATATTACGATATAGGAACAATATTTAAAACATTTCCATCACAAACTCTCGAGACTGAAGCATGTATTTTATCTCGTAATTGTGACATATTTATACTGAAATGTTTGCTGAACCAAAGTTAGGTACTATTTTTGTTGTTGTAAATGTAATATTAATTATTGTTTTGTTCTATGTATATATTTTGTGGTGATAATCCACATTTCGATGACGAGTAGAGAGCACAAAGTGTAAATCAGTTATGAGTTAAACAAATTTTGTTTTCCTGGGATATGGACAGTAAATTGAAAACAGTCGCCTTTGTGGAAAAGAATTTGGATCAAACAAGGAAAATTCGGTGAGAATGTCTTCACGTACATAGACAAATTACGAATTACTGTTTAAAAATAAATTAGAAAATACCATTTTATTGCGAAAAATTCCCCCCCCCCTTTTTCAACGATGGATATTTAGGTATTTAATTGTTCAGCCCCTTTTGCGCACACGATAGGCTAAATGGAATAAGCGACCCCTAACCTCTAAAGGTAATGAGGTGAAAGATGAAACACCCTTCAGACATGCCCACGCCGAGATTTGATGATTGATGTTTTATGGCCACTTTTGTGCACATGGTAGGCTAAATGGGTTGAGCGACATCCGAAGGTAATGAGGCAAAGTGAAAGATGAAACAACCTTCAGATATGCCCACGCCGAGATTCGAACACGGGTGGTAGTGATCTGTGGTCCAACACGCTACCGCTAGACCACGGAGGCACCCACACGCCGATATTTGAACTCAGATGGTTGAGATCTATAGCCAATCGCGCTATCAGTTAAACTAAGGAGGTGCCCTGTCAAATCATAATTTGCTTTTCTAATTTATTACAATTTCATGAAGTTGAAGATTATTCTATTTGAAGATTATTCTATTGATAAGTTATTTTTATAGTAAATTAATATTCAAATCATGCGCACTACGCCAAAACTTACATATTGGGCTAAAGCTTTGATCCCATCAGGAAATCGATCAGGATCGGCTTCCAGGTTGCCATGGCGATCTCTGGTCTCGTTCATCCAACAATCACCAATGATGAGATATCTGAAGCCGACGTCACGAAGTCCGTATTTAACAATGGTATCGGCTGTGGTCTTGATGAGCTTCTCGCTGTTAGAAAGAGATGACAAAATGTAGGAGATTATCTTACTATTAAGACTGATAGCAGGTATCCCGAAAATAAACCTATACAATGTCAAAAGGTCAAAGGGCATTAGACTTCAGGATACACGGTAGGCTGACTGTTTGGTCGATTTAGCCTTTGGCACCGATAACGCCTGGAACGATTCCTGAAGGAACATCCCACGAATACGGGTATGAGCCGGATTCGACCCCACCACCTAGAGATTCACAGCGCACTGCTCACTGCGCTATGGGAACGCCCCCTTGCGGCAGATTAAATGGAACAGACGAGACGTGGAAATGTAAAATAAACAATACCATATCAGTTAGACAATAACCGGATTGTAATTAGAGGTCATTGGTCAACTAGAATATATGTTTGCTCGTAGTAGTAGTAGTAGTTGTTGTTGTTATCTTAGCAGTAGTTGTTGTCGTTGATGTTATTGTGGTTGTTGTGGTTGTTGGTGTTGTTATCTTAGCAGTAGTTGTTGTCGTTGTTGTTATTGTTGTTACAGGAAGAAACAACTCTTCTCCATCCTATGATGACGACATAGGTATTTGTTTCCAATATACCGGGGACACGAACCCTATTTTGCCAATAATAGTATCCTATTTTCACGCACGCACACACACAGAGACGCACAAATGATCATGTATAAAAGATCACAAACACACACACACACACACACACACATATATATATAGAGAGAGAGAAAGAGAGAGAGAGAGAGATTACAACACTTTATCCCATCATGTCTTTATCTGATATTCTGTGTGCATTATAGCTTTCCTTTTATTATCATATTTTCGGCGTTAATTAGGGTCAAACAATTTAGGGTACCCCCGCTTCCCCCCCCCTCCCCCCGCTTCCCCCCCCAACACACACTAGCATGACCTATACAATTCGACACAATCATCAACTCCACATGGGGGATGCTGTTTGTAGGTGTCGATTATAGACAGGTATTCGCCGTTAGATACCAGATACTGACTTGTGGCTGATCCAACAGGTAGCTATGTCGAAGAGCACCAGCTAGTTCGTGGCTTCGAACCGATGCACATAGCATTTAAAATCTAAAATACTACCACTAAATATTAAAAGCTATCACTGCCTAGAGAGTACTTAAAATATATAATGTTGGTTTAGCCTTAAACTTTAAGGCATCTTTTAAGCACATGGGAGCAGATAGCGGATGAAGCATCCCCCAAAGAGAGAGAGCCGTCTATACCCAACTGTGCCATTATCTTATTGGCTATTTGTTAAAGCCCATTTCCTAATGTTGTGGTCCGTCTTTATGTAGCATCTCTTACAGTATTTGGCTTGACCTAGTTTACAACACGATTGTTACTGCTTCAGACTTTGAGCTCCGGAACCTCGTCGGCTAATAATCCAGAACCAACCAGGATCAGCCAATATTGAGTAGTGGTATGTTTTGTTATACAAGTACATAACCGAGTGATCTCCTATATGATCTCTGTACGGCTAGAACGTGATACAGGAGGTTCAATATTGTTGTTACTTGGCCTATTTTTTATTCACCTCCAGTACAGTTGACCTAGTTCGGATGTTTTATGTTGTTTATTGGCCACTTTACGTCGTGATTTGGTGATGTTTATAAATGACGGCGTCTGTGTGTTTAGTAAAACGCCGTCTGCCGGCATCAGTATGAAATCAGTAACTGTCGATGTTGTTGTTTTGCGGTCACTTTCGTGCATATGGTGGGCTATACTGACAGATGAAACATCCTTCAGACATAGGTCTGGTGGGATTTGAATCCAGGAGAGAGATCTGTAGCCAACTGCACTCCCATTAAGAATTAATAAAATCTCGCCTTCGTTAATGAGCTGTGAGCATACACAATAGACTAATAATAATAATAATAATAATCAGGTTTAGATGTAGTTATTAACATAAATGGTTAACCCAGTAAGGAAGACACAAATGATATATAAAGTAATATTTTGACGTGAAGGTTAATTGTAGGTTGTGTAATTAGAAACGAAAATATTGTCACGTGTCTATCAAGTTACGAGTTGTATATTATGTATATACTACTCTCTCTCTCTCTCTCTCTCTCTCTCTCTATATATATATATATATATATATATATAAGAAGATAGTCTGAACATACAATCGTATTTTAACAACTATGAGGGACTATTTGCCACGTGTCGTGATGATGTCATACCGTACTCACGACAAAATGTTGGTATAATTAATGAGATCCAGGGTTATAATATTTACGACATATGATACATATGTAGGTTAACAAGGGATGTGACTTTTGAGTTCACTATGACTTAGTCCTTGAGGTGACCATCACTCTGTCCTTGAACTCACTAAGAACATGACCTACAGATGACCGTAGACATTTCCCCAGGGAGTCACCCCTCGGCCATATGTCCCGGATGTGACCGTCGCCGATGATAGGAGAAACCCGGTGAGTAGAGTGACGTCATGCCAATCAGTGAAATCCCAATACTTCTCACCAAGTCACCAACTAATACAATTAGTGACGTATCTAACATACGATAACTACCTTATTAAAACATCCATTTTACAAACAGCAAAATACTGAAATTTTTATTTCTACTTCTATGACATCTTTGTCAGGTCTTCTAACCTTGACCTTATGGTAGCTATTGAATGAATGAATGATTTATAAACCTTCTCCGCTGGCTATAGATGAGATTTGTTTTACTAAATGTCCACTCTGTAGGGAACTCTATCACAATCATAACTTTAGATGATGATGATGATGATGATTGATGTTTTACGGCCACTTCAGATATGACCACGCCGAGATTCGAACACGCGTGGTAGTGATCTGTGATCCAACACGCTACCGCTAGACCACGGAGGCGCCCTACTTTCAAAGATGAAAGAGCGTGGTTAAAGATTTCTGTAAGTATTCGATGCTCTTGATCGTATGTCGTCCATGTTACCTGTATTTGTCGGATGTTTTTCATGTGGTTGTCCCAACTGCCGTATATCCGAGGGATAACCAATTAAACAAAGGATTCACTCACTTACTGACTGACTGACTCAATCAATCAATCAATCAATCAATCACTCACTGACTGACTGACTCAATCAATCAATCAATCAATCAATAAACTAACCACCCGATTCTTTTATTTGTAAACCAGAACTTGGAGTATGACGCATCGCCAGACCTTCGCAGTACAATTGAATTATCTCAGGTAACATTACTCAAGAGCCATATATAGCTTACACATTAAACTTGAATACGGATATTGGCATATAGAGTGGGGGCGCCTCCGTGGTCTAGCGGTAGCGTGTTGGACCACATATTACTACCACCCGTGTTCGAATCCCGGCGTGGGCATATCTGAAGGTTGTCTTTCACTTCGTCTCATTACCTTTAGATGTCACTCTGCCCATTTAGCCTACCATGTGCACAAAAGTGGCCATAAAACATCAATCATCATCATCATCATCATCATCATCATTGGTATATAGAGTGGAACCTATTTTTTAGATAATGCAAAACTAATTGGATCAGCCATCAACATATACGAACACAACTGTAAATAGATTATTGGCTTACAAAGCAAGCAAAAAGACAGACAGACAGACAGACAGGCAGACAGACACACGGGCGGGCAGGCAGGCAGGCAGACAAAAAGCTAATCCATATAGACTATATAATTATTTAAAAACAACAATCAAATAAACATTGTAATACAAGTGACACATGATTAATTGTCACTGGCATCGTCTTTTACCAAGTCATCTACTATTAATAACCATAGAAAAGTGTCATATCTAGGTAGAGAGTTAGTTCTAGTTGTGTCAGTGTATAATTAATGCGCGAAATGAGCTGCTGATTTTACTTATTGAGCAAGAATGTTGGTCAGAAGTGAAATATTCACCATTCGGTTGATGTCATAACATCTATTTTATAATATTTTAAATACTCTGTTGTATCGTTCGTGAATTCCTCTGGTGATTGTATTACGAATAAAACTAGCAACATGTTTTTATATTATTTAATTAGAGTTTCGTGTAATATTACGTGTTTTATATGGAGTCTAAAAATTAATACTTGTTGGAGGTCATAAGTCAATAATTCGTCCATTTATTGTGATGTGGGGTGTGTGTGTGTTATGTGGGGCTGTTCCACATTCAGTCATGTTGCACCGCATTGCATTATATCCCGACAAAGGGGCAGAAATAAAGAAATGAATAAGCATATGCACTAACCTGATACAGTCATCAGGGTAGTTCGCGCAATCAACTAAACATTCAAACCGTTCTGTAGTTATCCAGCCGAGAGGTGGTGTGAGCGCCAGGCCATTATCCAAACAGTGCTGACACCTTGCGAATAGCACCACGACAATAAAGAAATCGAGCTGCCATCTAGCAGTTAACATGGTAACTAAAACAGAAAATATAAACTGAAAACTTACTTGTCGTGGTGACCTAATTAAGCAAACATTAATGGTAACTTCCCTTTCTTAGTATAATTGTCATTTGTAACAAATGAGAGAATATCTACTGGTGCCTTCCTTATGCATAAATGCATTACTGCAAGCTTTATAAGTAAAGTCGTTCGTAGAATAGATCTAATAGCTTATTGATTCATAAATAGTGAGTCTGACAATTCATTATTTCTTTTAGACCTATAAATAGCCTTCAAGTTTATAAACATATATATAAACAATAATATAATAAAATATAAACATAAGACGAATTTGTAAAACGGAATACCTGAAGTGAGCAATACAGAACAAATAGAATATCCTTATATCTGAAATCAGCTTGCTTTATTCGAGCACGGAATAAATAAATCTATCTGCCAACTAAATGTCGAGAAGTGACAATAGATATGACGTCACGCTGACAGAGCTGACGGCTAACTGTCACATGTAAACTGAACTCTAGCCGAACCTAGAGCCACATTCTGTGTTCAGTGAAGCGCGTTATTTGGCTAACGTTTTTTTCTTTTCTTACTCACACGATGATGACAAAGTGTCAGCTAACCGACTAGAAGACAAAACCGTGTACAAAAAAAATATCAACTGTCATTCTGTAGCTTCTGTTTGTATACAGAAAGAAGGTTAAAAAGCTAGTCTAGTTAGACTATGGTTAATTGTTTTGACGAGCATCGTCAAGTGCAGATATTTAGGTATCCGGGGTGTGAAATCTAAACCAGGTCAGTCGATCATTTATTAGGTTTGTACAATGGGTGGGCTGTATGACTATCATGGACATACATGATGTAGGTAACGTATTTTGCTGTTTGTAGACATGTATGATGAATTGTTTTTCGTTAGTAATAAAAATGTGTTGTCTTTAAGTTGGTAGTATTCTGTAAACCAAGACTCTCTCTCTCTCTCTCATATATATATATATATATATATATATATGTGTGTGTGTGTGTGTTGTGTGTGTGTGTGGATCGAGCGTTATCTATTCTGTAACCGTTTTGACCGAATCATGGGAGGAGTACCGAAAGATGCAGGTAAAAATCTCTCACAAAGGTCAAGATCGAAGTATTTTATATCCTAGGAATCCTAATGTAATGATGACAGCGCCATCTAGCGTGTTAGTTAGTCGTCAATTTCTTAACTGACCTACAACCGGAATCGTTATGACGATCCTAATCTAGTCCGTTAAGTCGGCCTCACATCCGAGAGACTGATACAATTAATACTCAATAATAATAATAATAATAATAATAATAATAATAATAATAATAATCATCACTTTAGGGACTTATTGTAAACAAATTTTTAATATTTCCAACTACAGGCACTATATTATAAATATATAATGTCAATATAAGAGTACCCGCCTTTTTGTTCACATAAGGTCTTCAATACCTTATGTAACCTTATGTAGTTTATGTACGCAGGTCTACTTGACCTCTATGTCCAGATCGCTCTCTTCTGTTATCCTATTAAGTTTTTCATGAATGCAGGTGGTTACTATCTGTGACTCGTGATCAAAACGAATTGGTTGATCTGCCCAGAATTGATCTAATCTACGCCCAAGGGACTTAATACTTGGGACTTCTACATTATATTCTGGAAGACTGTTCCGTGTATCAGCCACACAGAACCTAAACTGAGATTGTCTTATTTTGGTTTTACTTTGTAACTTATATAAGACGCGTTCATATTTTTAATATTCACGTGCTCGATCCTTTTTCATAATTTTTTTGCTAACTTTAAAAAAGATCTGCACTATTGTACTTGTTGTTATAATAATAATAATAATAATATTATTATTATTAGTAGTAGTAGTTATAGTAGTTGTTGTAGTAGTATTATCATCTTATATATCGTTCGTCTTAACTCAGAGAAAACTGATCCTAAAGAACGTTTATGGAATAGAAAAACTGAACTGGTTTATAATAGTTAGCTAGAGGAAGATAGTAATGGCTATTCCAGAAATAATTGTATGGGGTAGCAGGAGGCACTTTAATTCCCCCCTCCCATCACCCACAATTTAATTTTTTCCCTAGACCCACAACCCAAGTTTTTAATATTTTATTACAACCGCCCCCCCCCTATTATTTGAAATTTAGCTCACACTAATATTCCCCGTTAAATACATGAAATGCTCCCGTTTTATCAAGTAGTCTCATTTTGTATGTCATGTACAAAGTTAGTTATAATTTAAAACATTCTTCAAATTAATACGGTTTATGCAGGTTTGCTAATAAATATCTTTTATGTGTATTATTTGTTAGCCTTCTAGAAGTATGTATTTGTTATAATTCAATTCAATCAATTTATTTCATTCTAGATTGTGTTTTAGTTAGTGATTTATTGTATGCCTACAAACCGAAGTATAAAGATATATTGACTCCTGGAGGAATTGCCGATTTTGGCATTATAGTGTCCCTCGAATAAATTATGATAGTATGCAACATTCCAGTGGACTATATGGCCTAAAAATCAGGTTAAAATAGGCAAAACAGTGTGTTCTTGATGTCAGTAGATTCAGACATTTTTGGGAAATAAAATTCATCTTGGGGGACACTAGATCTTCTTACAACAAGCTTTACTGTGGACTACAAAACAATAATATTGTGTTCACACGCTAATAATTCATCACGTATATATTGTTAACCCCTTAAATTCTTATCAAATTACATAAAGTCTACATTCATTCCACCAGTGTATACCTAATTAAAGTTCGCAGTAGGAACTCTCAAATTATACCAACATTATTTCATAGATTTTATCAATTCATTCCTTGGCGATAACATACCACAAACATTTATTTCAAACACACCAGATGTCACTACCGGTCACGATGATATTGACAAAATTAAAACGATTTTTTTCGATGTTAAACTGTTACATTATCTCTGATGAGATTAATGGTGTTCAATTTTCTGACCCACCCAGCCCCATACATATATTTGCATAAAGCCGACCAACAATAATAATAATTATTCTAGCCTATTCACTAACCATAATTTTCTATTGCTCAGCCGCCATTACCCGTGTCATATTGTAACATTCGCCAGTCAGACAACACGAGACAGAAATGTAATCGTATTTTCCTGTTTAAAGTTTTCTAGTGGCTGTGACATTTTGTTGTACTATCAGTTTACGATAATTTACTGTTTCTAAACTCATCTCGGTTCAAGTGTATTTTATATTTCGAAGTTATTGATTATCAAAAAAGGAATCTGTTTTTCCCTAAAAGTATTTTCAAAATTATGAAACACTCTTGATATTTTCTGGTTACTAGAAACTAGATTTTATAGTGTTTTAAAGATACTTTTAAGATAATAATCTGAAACATTATTAATTGATTACTATATTATTAGTCATATTAAAAAGTTTAAATTAACTTTTTAATTTTGATTCTATCACTTATATTATATATATATATATATATATATATATATATATATATATATATTAATGCAGGCTAAAATTACAATATTTGATAATTTAACGACATATAAATTGTAATCGGGCAATCTTTGACCATTTCTTTGGTGATTTGCTGAAGTTGATCTTTCAGAATGCTCATCTCACTTTAAAAAAATGGAGAAATTCTGAAAAGTGATAATTATAATATTATACTAACTAGATTATTAAATAGATTTTTACCTATGGTAAACACCTGAGCATTTTTAATTGAAATTTCCTTTAGATGTCGAGTAACGCAAATGGAAATCACAGTATATGTATTGAAAATTGTGTAGATTGGGTAAATATGTCAATTCGTCAAAATGGGCAAAGATAGATAAAGACCTTAGAACATATCATTATTTTATCTTTTATACATTTTATCGATTAGAAGGGTGTTTCATCTTTCACTTCACCACATTACCTTTAGAGGTCGCTCGGCCCATTTAGCTTACCTTGTGCACAAAATTACCCTAAACAGCAACATTTACATTTTACACGCGCGCACACGCGCGCGCGGGCACACACACACACACACACACACACAATATATATATATATATATATATATATATATATACGATAAAGTACAATACAAAAATGAGCATAATATCGAAAATACAGTTTGACTGAAGCTGTATTCCCACTTACCTTACTAAACAAAACAAAACTAAACACTCATTCACTCACAAATATAAAAATTCGTTGTATATTTTGTAAATGTCTATAGATTTGAAATAATAAAGATACCGACAAATTAATCAAATCTATAAGTTATTATAATTCCAGATCTACAGCAGAATATCATGGATGTGACGATATTGTTGCTATGGTTAATAGTAATCGGTTTCTATGACAACGGTCAACACTGTAATGCCCTTGACAATGGGCTGGCTAGAACACCGCCCATGGGCTGGTTGTCATGGGAACGATTTGAATGCAACGTCGACTGCGATGAGGATCCAGAGAATTGTATCGGGTAAATATGGGACTCTGTAAAGTTGGTTATTAAACTTACCCTTAATAGGAGAGTCATTTCGACATTCCACCAGCTTCCTCAACTCCCAGATGAGTATGGTGGACTATTGCCTCATTCCTGATTGCCATATGTACTAACCCTACGCCCCCTCGTTTTCATTGACGATATGATACACTAACAGATGTAAACAAATATATATTCCTATCCATCGTAGAATGTTTATGTCTATTTCGCTACATTATATTTCTAAATCATCATTAGATAGTGCTGGGTAAGATGGACTGTTGGTGACGTAGTGTACGGCAGACTTCACTTCATGGGAATGAATCTCAGAGTTTTGGTGCATCTCAAAGGTGTTTCATCTAACAATAAAAACATTCGGCCTGATAATCTCATTCCTCTATGCCATAGGCAGTATATAATGAATCTCGCATTGACTATTTCAACTGGGGTCTTATTGTGATGTTTATCTGTATATACCCTCACTATTATATATATATATATATATATATATATATAAAGGGAACGTCTATTGATGGAGATGGCTGATCATATGGCTAAGTGATGGCTATAGAGATGTAGGTTATCAGTATGTAGCTATAGACGATTGTTGGCCAGCCACAGAACGTGATCATAACGGGAGACTTCAACCTGATATTAGACGCTTCCCCAACGGTATGAAGGTGTTAGCTGATTATGTGAGTATCACAAAGATATAACCGGTCAGATGGTTGGGAGACAATCAAACAGACAGACAGATAGACAGATAGACAGACAGACAGACAGACAGACTGACACACACACACACACACACACACACACATCAGAGCATTCGGTTCATTCAAGCAATCAACAACCAAATACACACAAATACAAAAACAAAACAGACTTCTAAGGAAAAACAATACAGCGCATTAATTATAGAAATATTTACCATTATAGATACATTCTAAAGGTCTGAAGTTCGGTCTCTATGAGGATGTCGGACGCCATACTTGTGCTGGGTTGCCCGGATGTCAGGATCACTACCAATTGGATGCCGAGACTTTCGCTGAATGGGGCGTCGACATGATTAAATTTGACGGTTGTAACACAGACGTAGAACATTATGAATACGGTGAATAAGATTTACTTGGCAATGTATTTATATTACTTACCAATATGAGATCAAGAAATGGTTAAAAAGTGTTTCCAGTAAAATATGTACATTTATCAGGCCCCATAAAGCAACTCTTCATGTGTATCTCAACCGTTGTTACGTATAATTATATGTATTGAATTATTTTTCTGTCAGGATACCCAGCAATGGGAAGATTTCTTAACAAGACGGGACGTCCCATAATGTACTCCTGCGAGTGGCCTATTTATCCGAGAGCCAAAGGGGTCAAGGTAAGCGACCCATTTAGGCGAAGTGCGTTCCTGTCGTTCCCTTTACGTTGTTCTGAACAGACTTGATATGGTGGCTTAGTCGGTAAGTCGGCAGAATAGAATTCCAGTGGTTCTTGGTTCAAATCCCATTGACAAAGTAGTTGTCTTAATGAGCCGATGAACAATAATATTGATATAAATATTGTTGGGATTTCCATTATTTTAAGGAATAACAATACTACTACGCACTACACACTAATACCACTCTCTCTCTCTCCCTCTCTACGTTCTCTCTCTCTATTTCTGTGACCCCCCCGCTCTCTCTCTCTCTGGCTTCAGATTGGTCAATGGCTAATCGGTCACATAAAATCTTGCTAGATTTGGCGGAATTAAAATTTTCATTTCTAGATAATTATTTCGGTTTGTAGTTACTTTTATATCCCAAGAGGTCGAAACTTTTCCAGAGATTAATTTCTCGGCTCACAACATCGTAAAACACTCTGGCAATGACCACCCTCAGGGTATTTCGGCTCCATCTTTCCGTACTGCTCCCCTGTGAATGGTGGGAGAGGAGATTTCTCAACCGCTCCAACATAGAGACTGTGAGATTGTCCGCGAAAAACAAATCAACATCAATATTAATCTAAACATTCTCACTACTGCCGTGATCTGACTTGGATGTTCTACTCCCAAACTCCACGGCTACAGGTGATCTGACTTGGATGTTCTACTCCCAAACTCCACGGCTGTAGTTGATCTGATTTGGATGTTCTACTCCCAAACTCCACGGCTACAGGTGATCTGACTTGGATGTTCTACTCCCAAACTCCACGGCTGTAGGTGATCTGACTTGGATGTTCTACTCTCAAACTCTACGGTGTAGGTGATCTGACTTGGGTTTCTACTCCCAAACTCCACGGCTGTAGGTGATCTGACTTGGGTGTTCTACTCCCAAACTCCACGGCTGTAGGTGATCTGACTTGGATGTTCTACTCCCAAACTCCACGGCTGTAGGTGATCTGACTTGGATGTTCTACTCTCAAACTCTACGGGTGTAGGTGATCTGACTTGGGTTTTCTACTCCCAAACTCCACGGCTGTAGGTGATCTGACTTGGGTTTACTGCTCCCAAACTCCACGCTGTAGGTGATCTGACTTGGGTGTTCTACTCCCAAACTCCACGGCTGTAGGTGATCTGACTTGGGTTTTCTACTCCCAAACTCCACGGCTGTAGGTGATCTGACTTGGGTTTTCTACTCCCAAACTCCACGGCTGTAGGTGATCTGACTTGGGTTTTCTACTCCCAAACTCCACGGCTGTAGGTGATCTGACTTGGGTTTTCTACTCCCAAACTCCACGGCTGTAGGTGATCTGACTTGGGTTTTCTACTCCCAAACTCCACGGCTGTAGGTGATCTGACTTGGGTTTTCTACTCCCAAACTCCACGGCTGTAGGTGATCTGACTTGGGTTTACTGCTCCCAAACTCCACGGCTGTAGGTGATCTGACTTGGGTTTTCTACTCCCAAACTCCACGGCTGTAGGTGATCTGACTTGGGTTTTCTACTCCCAAACTCCACGGCTGTAGGTGATCTGACTTGGGTTTTCTACTCCCAAACTCCACGGCTGTAGGTGATCTGTACATTTATCCCAAACTCTACTCTAATATCACTTGAACACAATGATTATGAATAAAGGTAAATATGTAAATTTGAATTGACGGTTCGAGATTGCGCGCGTCTGTGTGTATGTGTGTGAGCGCGTGTATGTCAGGTACGCACAGACACACATACACATTTATTTGTTTATTTATTTTTATTTCATGTTGACAGCCAAACATGACGGCGGTAGCTGAGACATGTAACACATTTAGAGCTTATGGCGATATTTGGGATAACTTCCAGAGTATATACAGTATAGTGACTTATTATGGAGAAGATGCTGATAATTTTAGTTACGCGGCTGGTCCAGGACATTATAATGATGCCGATATGGTAAGTGCGTTCCTGGTGTGACGTAAAAACATGGCGTCTAGTTAGAAGGATCCATTTAACTAATATGACTGGAAATATAAGTCCCATGCACATGTCTAAATGCTAGACACCTCAGTGTATGATATATATATATATATATATATATATATATATGTGTGTGTGTGTGTGTGGTGTGTGTGTACCCTGCACGGGTTGGAATGCTGAACCCATACCTGACCCAACCCGCAACTCTCAACCCAAACCTACTAATTTCAACCCGTACCCATACTAAAAATTATATTGAACCCGTGCCCAACCCACACGACTATAACCGTACCCAACCCAACCCAAAAGAACCCGAAATTCCTGTTATTAAGATAATTTATTCAAAAATTCAAAATTTTCCATTGTAACTTATTCACATTTTTATATTAAAATCCTATAGTATCCTATAATGACTTTTTAGTTAGCTAGCCGTAAGTTTGGCAGTAGCCATTGTTATGAGTACCAATAGTTGAAATAAATTAACATCTATTTAAAACATAAGAGTACCTCCAATCAGTTAGAATACAATAAATGTCTTCAATAAACACAACATAAAATCCAATAGTAACAAATATCCCGCAGTATGTATCAGCAATAAAAGAAGGTAGTTATATAACAAAATATATGTTGCTTGATATCACTTGAACACAATGATTATGAGTACAGGTAAATATGTATAAGTAGTCAAACTACTTACTAATTAACAGTTATACTAACACATCACCTCTCTGTAGAGTCCCAGACATTAACCACCTACTGCTACTATTACATGTTCCTTTTGAATTGTTCAAACTGGAGATAGATTGTTAGCTACTAGTTAATTACACGTGGCTTTTGATCCTTTGATAACCACAACTATCACTTTATTTAATTTATCGCTGATCATACTATCAACACCGTTATGATCGCCACCTAATGACATCTTGTCAATCAATTCACAGATTATCAGAATCATTTCACAGTCAGTCTGTGCCTGTAATAGCGGGGGGTATTTATATTACAATGTATGTATTCGGATTACGTAACCATTGGCAATGGCTGAATAATGGGAGGCGGATAATCATGTTTTTTTAATTAACAAAATATATAAAGCCCATATTTGTCCAGCAACACATACCCAACCCACAAGACTTAAACCCAAACCCAGTCCGTACCCCTAAGAAAAGTTCAACTCACCCAACCCGACCCACGGGTGCGGGTAACTTGAACGAGTCAACCCAACACGTGCAGGGCTCTAGTGTGTATGTGTGTGTGTGTGTGAGAGAGAGAGAGAGAGATTATATAACCATTATGATATCATAATGATTTTGGTGGTGTTTGAAATGAGTGGGTAGAATGAACATTACTTGAGATAAATAGACTGAAATCTCCAAGTAGAATGAACATTACTGGAGATAAATAGACTGAAATCTCCAGGTAGAATGAACATTACTGGACACAATCAAGCGAGGATCATTGGATAGATAGACCACATTAGACATAGGTAGCGAGAGGTTATCCAGTACACGACACGCTCTGGATCCACTAACAAATTGGCCTTCTACGGATACAGTATCAGTCACGGGTGTAGGAAACAATGACACCTGGAAAAAATGGCAACCGGAAGAAATGGCACCATGCTAATTTTGGAAAAAATATCACCCTAGTTATTGTTTTTTTTTGTATAGTTACTTTAAAAAACTTAAAAGTACTTTTGAAAATAACAAACTTTGGATCATCATTAACCAAGGTTGTGGTTAGGGTTGTGTTACAATCCAAATGTTGTACACATTGCCTCTTTATGTTACGAGACTTTAAGTTATCTGTTTAATGTAGATGAAACCATTGAGAATTAACTTCTGACAATCTTTGTTGTTAGTTATGACTTCCATCATGAATAGAGTCTAATGAAAACTAATGATATTTTCATTGTTATTTATAAGATATACATCTGCTTACAATAAAACTGCTCAGAAAATGCCGTGACGTCAATGGAATTATGTCTGGTAGTTAATCCTAGGATGTGGGAAGCCACTCCTTCAGATGTCCTATTATGAATGGTTTTTGTAAGCAGGACTTCACCTACTACCAATAACTAAATGCCAATAAACAATAAACAAAATTCAGGACCATTTTTTCCAAATTTGCATAGTGCCATTTTCCAGTGCCATTTTCCAGTGCCATTATTTCTGTACCTTATCAGTCACAATACGTCTGACACGTCACCGATCCTGGACATGTAGGATGACCATTGACCAGGAAGACTCTCAGGCACAGAAGGGCTTTAGTTCTCATGTAAGAGTCATCTGGATACAATGACAAGTTACTATATCGGCAACTAATGCGAGGCCAGAAATATGCGAAGTTGATTTAATTGGCAGATTGTCGAATAAGGAAGTCACGTGACACAGGCACAGAGTTTCACAGTGAATGTCTGCGTTCTAGAAGAAGCTTGTAATATGGTTTGGAATGGTGTTAATTGATGAATCTAAATAGTTAACGGCTTCAGTTGTGATGGTATTTAGAGTCGTCCTCTGGCTACTGACATAATGATGATGATAATAATAATATACGAAATTTATATAGCGCCCTATATAACCTGTAAGAAGGTTACTCTAAGGCGCTTGATGATTGATTGATGTTTTACGGCCACTTTTGTCCAGACGGTAGGCTAAGTGAGCCGAACGACCGCCAAGCGTAATGAAGCAAAGTCAAAGATGAAACACTCTTCAGATATGCCTACGCCGAGATTCGAACTCAGGTGGTGGTGATCTGCGATCCACTGCGCTACCAGTTAGACCAGAAGAATATTGTTAAATTTGTTATTGTTGTTGATGATGATGATGATGATGATGATGGCGATGACGTGGTGTAGGCACTATCCATTTCAGAAGTATCAGTATATTTGATATCGTTATATAAACATATAGAATATTTCTTTGTAATCCTGCGAAGTGATGCAACAGAAATAATCGGATATTCAGAGACAAATATACGAATAAGCATAAACTATTTACTGAGACAATCTGTCGTCACTTTGACTTACTTTCAGCGCATTAATAATCTATTTATGTTCTGTTTTATTTAATTTCTATCACTTAGTATTGAAGCCATTGATCTAACTGAAGTGTTTGTTTTTAGTATTATTATTGTTATTTATCGGCATTTTGATGTCATTTTATCATACAGCCCACATCTATAGTGTTTTTTAAAATTATTATAGCTAGTGATCGGTAATTATGGGATGAGTGAGAGTGAAGAGAGAGTACAGTTTGGCATGTGGGCGATAATATCGTCACCACTCCTGATGTCTGTTGATCTGAGGGCCATCAACGAGCGATCTAAATCTCTCCTACAGAACAAGAGGGTGATAGCCATTAACCAAGATCCACTTGGTGCTCAGGGTAGACGTGTTATCAATGTAAGTACGAATTGCAAAGAAAAATTAAATAAATAATATTTCCTGTTTCTAATGCAAATAGTTAATATGATACAAATACCATATGGTACACTTAATTAGTACTAAAGTACAACAAAGTACCACACAACAAAACACAATACAATACAATAAGTACAATTAACAAATACCTATTCACTATTAGTACATTATTAATATTATCCTAAATTTCTTATTGTTTACAAATATAATATAAGAAACATCATATTTCTAGTAAAGACGTAGTATATGAAAATAATTAAAACAGAAAAGCACACAAGTTGGTGTTCATAAGGTCAACTTGACCTGTAAAATATTCGACTCTATCTATAACGAGTACAAAACAAATGTAAAACAAAATCAGCCAATCACAATTCGCTTGTTGACTTGTACTTTCCTATTTCGTTTGTTTATTTCTGATTGATGAGCTTTACATTTGCCAGGTAAACAAAATTATTACATTTTACAAACTCGTAATCCGATGAGTATTTTTGCTGTCAGAATGATTAATCCCCCCTCCACTCCCCCCCCCCCCAACAACTATCATCGCATTGTCCCACCATAACTTGTTGACGTACGAGCGCCATTTAACGTGAATAAAACCACTCAAAATGATGTGAGTCGAGAAGTGAAACTGAAGAAAACCTTGGCCGTTTTGGAATCGAACCGATGACCTTTATCACCAAATTTAACCTTTTGTTTTGTTTTTATTGTTGTGATGCCTGTTGCTAGGACACATAAGTTTGTTGTGTGGTATTTAGCATAGTCCATATTTGATTTATTATAGATGTACAACGGCATGCTGCAGTTTTGGACGAAGCCCATATTACCAAGAGGTAGTTTTGCCGTGGCTGTGGTCTATCTAAAACAATCCGGATACCCACTAGAGACGTCGGCTAAGTTACGAGATCTTGGCATCTACGAAGCTGCTAGGTACAGATTTACTGAGGTGTTTGATGACCTGGAAATTGGTATACTTACCCCGCATGAGAATATCACATGTCGCGTTGACCCTCCTGGTATTGTACTTATGAAAGCTGTCCCATTGAATAAGAGAACCATGACAGACAGGAAAAATAACGCCAACATTAATGATCTTCGATATTTTGAAGTATAAAAATATAGGAATATCATGAAAACTTTCAACGTTTTTCTTTTTGTCACCTATGATAGTGTTTATAGAGCTGTTATGATATATATATATATATATATATATATATATATATATATATATCACTTTACTGGTTTATTATTTATATATTTGGTATGTTTGTTTAATTTTAAATGTTGCGGCATTGACAACAATATAAATTTCATGTAATATTTCTATATAAAATCGATACCTTGTATTCGCTGCTTCTGAAAGACGCAACAAAATATAAGATATAGCTTGGTGATGAATGCCAGTCTGCTGTGTCGTGGAAATTCACTTACAATCAAATACACGTAATTGCAAATAAGACATATTTAAAACAACGTACGTATTATATCGATTTAAAAACAGTATGTAAATTTAAATTAGTTAGGAAAAATGTGAATTATTATTATTAAAAATAAATATATAAAACGGATGACATCACGTAAACGCCGATCACTTCCACCTCAGAAGTGTAGACTATTTCTATAACATCTTTAATAACACCTTTTAACATGTATCAGTCCTCCAGAATGTTGTCTTTAAGCTGCTGGGTGTTTCGTGGTTTATTGACATACATTCTGTCGTTTATGTAACCCGAGCTCGCTGAAACATATGATAAAAACATATTTTTACCCATCGTGAGATTATGGAGATCGCAATATGTTTCATATATTGATAACATGTCTATTACAATTTCCAACTTGATGATTTATTTTCACTAACATGTAATTTTTCAGGCACAAATAAACTGTCAACTTTCTCCATACAAATAAACTTATATATTAGTAAAAATAATTCTACGTTATATTTAATAAAAATTACATCGCTTCAAGAACATGTAGATTGATTTAGTTCTGTAAATCTCCCAAAACGTAAATTTACAAACTATTAGTTAATTACACTTCTTGTTCCACGTTACTACATGGCTTCGCTGACCCGCAAACCACAGAGAATGTGGACTGCGCATGCGTGGCGGAAATTGTCTATTATAATTATTCGTTCTTCGAAGACTCCCTCAACGGGCGCATTACACTTCCGGGTGTAAGAGTATTTGTATCATCCTACCTTCCCCATGTCTCGGGAAGGACACACAAACATTTCCAGCATTTCGTGATATCAGTTGCCTGTCTGGGTAACCGTATCGTCATCTTCGCCCTTCAAAAGAGTAAACTCCAATAACACTCGATGATGATACACCGTACCAAACCATAACTTTTACGGGATGCAATTCACGTCGATGATTGGTCCGAAGTTCGTGATGTTTGAAGTTCGCCGGAACCTCCCTGAGAAGGATGTTCCTGATGCCTACTAAATGTTCTGTCGTACATGTACAATATTTTCCTCTGCTGGTGCTGAACGTGGTCTCTGAGAGTTGATCACTGATAGACCTCGGTGGTACGGGAAACGTTGAACCAAGTGAACTATCGCTAGTTTGTGTGTGAGGCTTGTTGACATGAATACAATGCATGTATGGTCGCTGAGTTAGAATAACAGACCCCCCCCACACACACACACATACTACCACCTGAGTTAGAATCTCGGCGTGGACATATCTGAAAGGTGTTACATATTTGACTTCGCTTCTTTATCTTTGGGCGTGACATATTTGCCGCGTACGAAAAGCGAATTAGCTGATCCCCACAGGCTGATGAGTAGACCAGACAGATGCATAGGATCTATGATAGGACTACGTATATATGATAGATCATATATGATAGGTCTACGTATATATGTATATATGTATTGATATATGGAGGTGTAGATATATGGAGGTGTAGAAATGTTTTATTTAGATTTATGCATGTATAGTTTATTTAGATTTATAATAATGGAGGTAGAGCTATCAAAGGATGTTTAGAGTTGTTCATGTTCTGCGCCTGTGCCTCTCTATGTGTATACTAACACATACACACACACGCGTGCGCGCGCCTTTAACCAGCCCACTGCTTGACTAAGCAATTAATCAGTAGCTGGTTGGCTGGTGATATATTATTCCGATTATATACTTTACAGTTAATCTGTATAATCAGGTAATATGTATATTACCTGAAAATTTTCGGTAATCTGTATTAAATGTCAGTTAGCAATAGATGTATTACATAACAAATTAAGGTAATATACATATTATCTGGTTATACAGATTAACCTTTAACATATATACACCTTTAAGTAGTAGTTCATCATTTCTATACTGACGCTGCATCATATTGTTCACAACAGAAGGGATAATACAAATAACTAAAAGTCCACAGTCTTGGATCAGAAATATTAGAAACAGTTAATTGGCTTACAACATTAAAATGGAATCTTTATAAATATGATAATACATTAGTTAATAAAGACGAGAAGGATCTTTTAAATTGGAACTAACAAGAATTGTCTTTGAAAAAGGTTTGTTCTGTTGTATCAATATCTACGTCTTGAAGATAATTTGTAAAATTTTATAGGCATATTTCTGTTCATGGTAGTAGGCTAAATAAGGCAAATCAGTTATGAAATGTAATGGTTTGAAGCGAAGGATGAAACACTCATCAGACGTTGTATATCTATGAGTGCACATTGTATATCTATGAGTGAAGTGATTAATGATTTGACTGTGGAATATTTGTAATATTCTTGCAATAACGAAGGTGTATTTAATGGCGTTTGAGGTAAACTTAGCAAAAAGTTGAAGACCCAAGCAATACAGTTTAATAATAATACTAGTAGTAATAGCTGATAACACATGGTACTGTAATTATTTTACAATTTTTATAAATTTATTTTTACATTCGTGATACAACAATGTCGTGATATTTATGATGCAGCAATCTGCCAGATAATAAGCTCCAGTCAGCCCTCCGTTGTTGTAATTTGGTGGGGAAGGGGAACCCGGTAGAAGAAGGGGTCAGCCGTCACCTCCACCCCCCGTCCCAGCTAAATTCTAAATATCCGAGATACTTAACAGAGAGATACTTTGTTGTGTATTCTATATTACTGTCTTAATTCAGCAAAAATAGGGAATATTCAAACACACACACACACGCGCACACACACACACGCACACACAACATGTTACTAAGACAACAAAACAATTACAGTTTTATTATACATGTAGTTGCAATCTATTAGACTATAACATCTATATAAAAAACTGATAAACAGATATCAAATGACCTTCACCTTTAAAAAAATCATCTGTGAAAGATGGCAGATAACATAATTTATGTGGGTGAAGAAGACAGTGTGTGTGTGTGTGTGTGTGTGTGTCATGGCTCCGGGACACTTCTAGGGACAACTCTATCCCTACAAATAGTAAGATTACCTTAATAATAAGATGTAGATGTCAGATGATCCACATACTCCATTTCTTACAGAAACAATCCAACATTTTACTAACAATTTATACAACTAATGTTTAACCAAATACATATACTCAAAATCTACTACCGGTTGCCCAGTAACTCGGATACTAATAGTCTATAACTTGAGTGCTCCTCTATGGTAAACTCAACACCACCATTATAGGTTATACGCTATTTTATTCAAAGGTTAGTTCCGGATGAATAGCTTCGGCAAAAATCATGAATTAACAAACATGATATTATAAGGATTGTAACAAAACATCATTTCTCAAGTTGAACCTTCAGTAATTTCGGTTTGGGAAAATCTGAAGACACTTTTTATGAGTTTTGTTTCGTGTGCCTTTTCTTTGAGTCAACACTCATTTTAGTACTCCATTACTTTGTTAAGCCTCATATAGTAGACTGTGACTCCTCAATGTTATCTGGGAATTACGATTATAACACAATAAGAAAAAGACTTTTATACTTATATATGTATATATATATATATATATATATATATATATATATATTTTAATAGAATCATATCACCCGATTTATCCAAAATAACCTTCTTCTTTAATTCATTTGATTAACAGTAAGACAATGTATTTATTTCAGATCATGTTGATAATATATATATATATATATATATATATATATATATAAATATTAAAGAAACTGCACCTGAATATCTGTGCCATCTCTTGTATTTCAAGAAATTATAAGGAATATTCCGTCTTGGTTCTAGTAATATCAGAAATATACACATTGCGGAACTATTCTTAATTTGTGAAAATCTCTTCCTACGATTCCGCTGTTGAAGGATGTTTCATTTCTGAATATATAATATCCATTGTTGAACATTTGCAATAAACTGTTGTCTGTCTCGTGTTTATGCTTCATTGTAAAGCATCAGTGACTGGCTTCATCAATTAAATGTACTTTATTAAATGTGCATTATTATTATTATTATTAGATGTCGTATTAGTAATAACTTTTGGCATTAATTTCTATAATTCTTTTAAATAAAAGACTTTACAGTAAGTCTCCTCACTAAGAATGAGGGATATAAATGAGATGTTTACTCATAACATTATCTTATTATCAGAAATGTAGAGATTTAGAAGACGCAATAGTGAGAGCTGATCTTCTAAGTGATGATGATGATGATTGATGTTTTACGGCCACTTTTGTTCACTTATTAGGCTTAATGGGACGAGCGTCCTCGTAATGCGAAGTCAAAGATGAAACACCCTTCAGATATGCCCACGCCGAGATTCGAACTCAGGTGGTCTGTGATCCAACGCGCTACCAGTTAGACCACACTCTCTAAGTGAGGATGATAACATCAGTGTAACTTATATTTATCGGGTCTCTCTCTACGGAGTCACATGTCGGTCTGTTATCGGTCTATGGTTGATAACTGATATTCTTAAATAACATCTCGCTCGCTTACTCAGTCAGTCACTCGTTGCTCACTCATTCACTCGCTCGTTCATTCACTCACTCGCTCGCTCATTCACTTACTCATTCTCTCACTCACTTGCTCACCCACTCACTAACTCTTCAGTTGTACGTTCAGTACCATTCTCGTGATGGTGTAATATTGTCTATTCTAGCATATATCATATATTTATATGTTAACATATACTTCAGACTATCAGATATTAACAATATATAAGTGTATCTGTGTGTGTGTGTTTGTTTGCGTGTACACGTATATTTCTATTTATCTACTCTTTAACAATCCACTCATTTGTTTATCTATCTATCTATCTATCTATCTATATATATATATATATATATATATATATATGACATATTTTGACTAGCCTTAAGACATTACAGATCTAGCTTTTAGACATTGTGTCTATAATTATTAGCTAAACATGTTATAGATCGAGATACAGGACTCTAGTGGCACATAATGATCCACAGAAGCTCAATATTGACGCAGCCACCATAACAGAAGCTGTGGTTCCTGTCTTATGGATTATAGCTCCCATACAAGATGACAGTAGGAACTGGGCGAAAAACACCATCGAACTAACCTAAATCAATAATAATAAATATGGTAATAATGTGGTAATAATAGAGTAGTAACATAGTAACAATTGAGGAATAATGTGGTATTAATATGGTATTAATATGGTATAATACAGTGTTAATATGGAATATTGTAATATTAATATGGTAGTAATATATTAATAATACTCACATTCTTAACATAGGCTATTTAATAAAAATACATGGTAATGATAATAATAATAATAATAATAATATTAGTAGTAGTAGTAGTAGTAACATTAGCACAAGTATTAGTTTTGTTGTTGCAGCAACAGTAGTAGAAGCAACAACAGAAACCGGCGTACGATCACATGATCAACGTATGACATCACGTGACTTACCAGCGCTATGTCCGTTCCTAGACCACGTATCTGTTTCTCTGTATTTTTGTTTGAGGGGTTAGCTTTCTCCTCAAACTGAAATATATGTTGTATAATTAGAGCGACACTTCTAACCAGTGTAGTAACGTGGGTTTTATCCACCCTGTGTGGTAGTCAAATTAGCCGCCATCTTTATTAACGGAACACAGGATGTAATCATATTAATGCTGTTTGTAAAAATGTCTGTTATTTATAGAGATGCTAATCACTTATATATGTTATACTTTTCATTAATACTTCCCTACTTAAGTTACGTATGTGAGATATGGGAAAATACTTACAAGTTTCAATTACATACTACTACTACTACTACTATTACAAAAGAAAGCATCCGTAATATGCCCAAAGCTAGTTATTTAGATCATACCCAGCCATTGTTTGTTCAATATTAGTGTTTGAAATGTTTAGATATTGTAAAATTAAAAACCTTGATTATAATTTATAAAGCCAAAAATAACATGTTCCCTATCAATCTACAAAACGTTCATAACAGTAAAAGAAATACATTCATATGGTACCAGGTAAAAAGGAAATTTTAATGTAAAATTTTGTAAGACGAAAAGAAAATTATTGTTAATTAGTATTATGGATGTTAAATTATAGAACTAATTAGATGTAAATGTTTACAATGTTAAAATAATTAATATTTTTAACCACATAATTAAGAATATGTTCACTTCTTTATATGACTGATACAGATGTTGAGGTATGTTTATAATTTTATTTACTGTTCAAATACACAATAATATGTTATTATTACAATAATTAATTATTTCATTATTAAACTTACAGGGATTTTGTGTTGTTTCATAATAAAACATATAATTATGTCTATTGACTACTGGATATCTTTTTATTTTTAAATTTGTCATTAAGGTTTTTAATGTTATGTTAAGGGGGGGGGGTGCATTATATAAGCAATGCTTCAAACCTCCTCCTTTTTAATATTCTATGTGTTTGCTTTCATTAAAATTATGTATTATGAATGTTGAAATAAATTAATTGAATTAAACACCTTCGACGACAGCAAACACACGCACATATGTTACAGGTAATCTGTATAACCAGGTAATATATATATTACATGAAATTTTCAGGTAGTATACATATTACCTGATTATACAGATTAACTGTAGCACACACACACACACACACACACACACACACACACACACACACACACACACACACACACACACACACACACACACACACACACACACACACACACACACACACACACACAACACACACACACACACACACACACACATATATATATATATATATATATATATATATATATATATATATAAAGTACAAATGGTGCCAAAGTTAAAATTCAGGCATTTCCGAAAACAACAATTAACCCCCAAAGTGGCTGAAAATCACAAGAAAGTATTAAAATTATAGTATTGTCAGCGTCCAAAGTGGAGGCTCGTACACCCCTCATAACCCACGCTGCGCCACTGCTTCTGAAGTAACATAGTATCAACATTGAGGTTGATGAGGTATCCATAATAGCTAATACTTTCTGGATCGTCATACTCGCTGTGTGTTAGAAGTTTATAATTGGCCGAACAGTGATTTTTAACCTAACATATTTATAAATAACAATCGAGAGAGAATGTCATCGAACGTTTTTGTTCAAGTACTTTGTGTTAGTAGAGAAATGCCGTATAAGATTGATTTCTCTTAATTAATCTTCGGAATTAATTTTCACAATAAATAATGGTAGTAGTTGCGGGTTAAGGTTGATACTACAGGATGTGGGTACGAGCTGCGGGTACTGGTTGTGGATGTTATGCTTCAGCGGCGAGATTTAGCAGAGTACTGATGGTTCTGGGTCGTTTTATTAAACAATAATTGATGTTGGTGGGTGTGTGTGTACGGTGTTGTGGGTGTGTGTAGGTGTTGTGGGTGTGTGTAGGTGTTGTGGGTGTGTGTATGGTGTTGGTGTGTGTACGGTGTTGTGTGTGTGTATAGGGTTTGTATGTGGGCACGGTATTGTATGAGAGGGCACGGTGTTGTGAGTGTGATCACGGTGTTGTGTGTGTGTATAGGGTTTGTATGTGGGCACGGTATTGTATGAGAGGGCACGGTGTTGTGAGTGTGATCACGGTGTTGTGTGTGTGTATAGGGTTTTTATGTGGGCACGGTATTGTATGAGAGGGCACGGTGTTGTGAGTGTGATCACGGTGTTGTGTGTGTGTATAGGGTGTGTATGTGGGCACGGTATTGTATGAGTGGGCACGGTGTTGTGAGTGTGATCACGGTGTTGTGGGTGTAGGCACGGTGTTGTGTGTGTAGTCACGGTATTTTGTGTGTAGGCACGGTGTTGTGTGTGTGAGCACGGTGTTGTGTGTTTAGGTACGGTTAATGTGTGTAAGGACGGTGTTCTGTGGGTGGGTACGATATTGTGGGTGTGGGCACGGTTGTGTGAGTGTGGGCAATGTGAATTAAATCAGTATCTAACTGTTATTGCTGGAATACATATATCAGTCATACTTGAGATAATTACCTATGACAATCAAATATGACAGTTAATTATCATAATTCCCTATTATAATTACCTATGAGAATCAAACATGACAGTTAATTAGCATATTTCCCTATTATAATTTCCTATGACAATCAATTATGACAGTTAATTAGCATATTTCCCTATTATAATTGCCTATGACAATCAATTATCATATTTATAATTAACCGTACTAATTAACTGTTGTCTGTATATTTACCTGCTGGTTAGTGTGATAATGTGCTACAAGTAGGTATGGCATCGTAAATAATGTTGCATACATTATACCTGTATTGATATATAACATTAATATAGACAGCAGTAGGGGGGTGGTGATGATCGGGCAATTATTCATTCATTCATTCAGTTAATCAGTTAGTCAATCTGTCAATTATTCAATCAATCAGTTATTCAATCAGTCATATATATATATATATATATATATATATATATATATATATATATATATATATATATATATATATATATATATATATATATATATATATATATATTTTTATATATTACCTGCGAAAGGTGATAGCATTATTACACCACTTTATTACGTGTAATAGCCATTAGTGCTCCCCAACAAAATACAAAAATAAAAAACATTTTAATATAAATAAAATATAATTTAAAATATATATATATATATATATATATATATATATATATATATATATATATATATGAAGAGAGAGACGTTAAGATAAGAAATCGGTAAAATATTAACACTGAGCTGTAAACTAATTCACAATGTGTGTTATCTAAATTCAATTATATGAACCTGGAATATATCAATTAAGCTAATACTGGGAAACGTAACATTCAGTTGGCATTCACGTATGTGACATTCGAAATGACATTCATATACCTGACAACAAAATTGCTATAACACATATGACATCCAAACTCACACAAATCTGACATCCAAACTTACACAAATCTGACATCCAAACTCACACAAATCTGACATCCAAACTTCACAAATTGAACCTCCAATGACATCCAAACTCACACAAATCTGACATCCAAACTTACACAAATCTGACATCCAAACTCACACAAATCTGACATCCAAACTTACACAAATCTGACATCCAAACTCACACAAATCTGACATCCAAACTTACACAAATCTGACATCCAAACTCACACAAATCTGACATCCAAACTCACACAAATCTGACATCCAAACTCACACAAATCTGACATCCAAACTTACACAAATCTGACATCCAAACTCACACAAATCTGACATCCAAACTTACACAAATCTGACATCCAAACTCACACAAATCTGACATCCAAACTTACACAAATCTGACATCCAAACTCACACAAATCTGACATCCAAACTTACACAAATCTGACATCCAAACTCACACAAATCTGACATCCAAACTCACACAAATCTGACATCCAAACTTACACCCGACGACTACTTACTAAATCTAGCCACCAATTTTTCGATACTCATCGAGTACACGGCGCACGAGAACGAGTACAACGACATAGCTAGCGAGCCCATCCGGACACCACGCTCGTACAGTTTATGTTGCCGAGTGTCTGGATCAGCGCGGGGGTCACCTTGGTACACAGCCTGACCAACGAAATCGGTAAAATACAGCGAGTAGCAGACAAGAGACATCCAACAGAACAGATTGGTCACGCAGAGTATGGCCAAACTCCTGGGCATGCGCACTATCGAGAATAGATACGTTTTCAGGCTCACTTCCGCCTGGAGAGGAAGGACTATTTCGCCGATCTGCGGGCACCCATTTTCCACGAAGCTCGGGCACATTTCCTCTTTGGGCTGATAAGAATTCGGTACCATTTCTGCGTCAATGTTTTTTGCCGTGCCCGTTTCCGGTTTCTCTCCGGGCGACCCTTCCCTAGACGTCCGATCACGTGATCCATATGACGTCATGGGCGTTTTATTGATTTCATCATCGTCGGTATCGGATTCGTTGGTAAATTTCCGGTATTTCAGTCGACCAACGCGTTTTTTCTTCTTCTGTTGATCTTCTTGGTTGATAAGCAGTTTGTCCAATGGTATCTCCTTAATGGCACTTATCGTCAGCAGTACGGAGACGATATAAATGACGAGTACCAGGGAAAATACCACCCTAACGTGGTCGCCCATGGACTCGCCGAACGTGGTACTCCGCCAATTGACGCCACCCATGACGTACCCCAAAGAACCGCCCATGCCCGCCATGATGGTAAACGTGCTCAGGCCTGCCGAATGGTCTTCGGGCATACACACGTCGAGCAGGTAGGCCCTGCAGGGTGACTGGCAGGAGTCGCAGCTGAAATCCAACAAAACCACCCCGATAACGGTAAACAGAATGCTCCAAGGATGTGGCTGGATAGACGCGCTCCAAGATGGCGGCGCCCAGCTGGAGTCATTTCCGGTCGCTGTGACAACGGAGAAATCATTCGTCGTCGTCGCTTCGTACGGGGAGGTGGGATAGGTCGTTTGGTTATTGATTAGCGCGGTTGGTCTATAATTGAAGTACTGGTCGCCCAACATCCGTCCAATATCCTTGCCATTGGGTACCAATAACAGACCAACGATAATACCCAGTGACAGACAGAGTATGAAGGGTCGTCGACGACCCAGGGGAGACCGACACCTGTCGCTCAGCGAGCCGAACAGCGGTACGAGAAATAGACCCAGGAATGGACTAAGACACCAGATGAGGGTCATGTATATCACTGGGACACCGATCTTCAGTAGGGTCGGACTGACGAAGGCGGTCTCAGCGGCATAACAGAACTCTATACCACAAACGGCAGAGCTGAGTAAGATCAACTGGAGCCGAGACTTCCGGCGGAAGATATGAGAGAAGTCGCCATCCTTGTCCACCAGACGAGCCGTGATCCGACCGAATACTTCGTCATACTGTACGTCCTTGATGTTCTTCAGTACCCGGATGGATGACGTCAGCAGTCCCAGAGACATGGCAAAAGGCGTATCTGAACCAATCGGAAATTTTGTTAAACAACGTGACTTTATAGTGGTACAAAATGGCCAATTGTCTCCGCGGTTTTGTTAGTTTTCTCTCCTCCTGAGAGACTTTACTTCAGCTGATATTACTTGTTGTCGTTGGAAATCATCCTAATGCTGTTTCTAAGTACTGGATGGTTAGCTGAAATTGGAAGCAAAATTATGTAAAATTTAATGTTGACATTTCGTACTGAAGCCAGAATATTCGTCTTTATGTGTTTTTTTGTTGTTGTTGTTGTGGCCAGGTCACTGTGACCACAGAAACTGATTGTTAGGACATTATTCTGAACTACCAACTTCATTATATATCAAACTAAATCAAACATTTGTAGGTGTAAGTTAACCAAATCCTGGCCACTTTTGTTTTCAAACAGTTCTTAATAACTCGTTATTCAAGATAGCTAATTCAATTTGTCTCACCAAGAAAATGAAGTTAACCAAAACTTAGTCATCAGGTGTAATTGGTAGTTGAACCTTCTGATCATGCGTTATATGAGTGTGAAACCGAATCTAGTATTTCACCATATCCTGGCCACATTTTACCTAATCCGGGCCAGTGAATATGTACCTTTCACCTGACCCTGGCCACCCTTTCTTTAACTTGATCATACTTTAATAAATATTCGTTTGTACACCCAACAATTATAATATCAATGCAACCCATCTGTTATTTAGAGGTTAATATGAGGAAGTAACATATGACTAGGAGAATGAGGCTAGTTTGATTTAGGCATGGGGTGGTTGTTTGGCAGAAAGACGAAACACCGAAAGTTAAGAATCTACCACTGTAATTACTTGTTGCAAGCCACTTTTATATACTCTTTTGGAACCCAAGATATGTATACTTTACTGAAGTATTAAAAATGGAAAAGACCCTCTAACTCTAGAGACTGGAAAACAAGCCGCTCGAAACATTATCTGAGTTGAGATATATGCACCATTCCAACCCACATGTAGATGTATGCTGAATAGTCTATACACTAATTACATAGTTAGCTTTAGAGAATAATTTTCAATTTGAATCCGAATAATGAAATGATTGCTCCATAAAGATGGGTTCGTTTGAACTCCTGGCTTACGAACGTACACAACAACCAACAGATAAGTTATAAAAGTACAATCTTTTATCATCTTATCCCAACAAAAGTTGACTCTTTATAAATGATTTGTGTAACAAGTCAAGTAGTAAATGTAGAACATGAAGTTCATAAGTATAACATATAACAAAATCTGAACGACGTCTATTAAACACTCATGAAGCACTATACCTTTCAATCTTACCAATATCCCATACATCAAAATGATCAATTCGGCAGGTATATTGTATATTTATAACTTTCTGGTGTTACAGCATCAATCGGAGCAGACTATTCAGAATAATGCTAGGACAAGCGGGTTTATTGTCTTTAACATAAGGTCGCAGATACGTTTACCAGACAATTTGTTTGAACACTCTTCCTGGCCCCACTTCATGCAGATACTACACTGGATCCAGTCCTCACTTGGAGGATTAATGTATTTCTCCTCACATTAAACACAGAAGTACTCCTTGTAATCCGACAGATCTTGATTGTTGGAATGGTTCATTTTCACCCCTTGGTTACTGTTACTTTCGGCTTTGTCCCACTAAATTTCTTACGAGCTTCAGATGATAACGCTACAGGTGTATGTAATGAGACATCCGGGTGTTGGATACTGAAGGCTGGTTCTGCTTTTGCAATAGTCTCAATATTTACAGTCATGGCATATTTTGTGGTCTTGAGTTTTTTCAGCGTGCTTAGGAAGAGTCTAACAGATGGTATCCAAGGCCATAGCGTGACTCAAAACTCTCCGTTTATTATCTTCTGAGAATATAAGTTCCAATGCAGCGAGAGCCATACAAGAAGACACCAGGTTTCAATTTGTTGACATATCATCAATAATGACGTCATTATTCGTGTAGAGGTTTCTTCCTGATACATCAATCAATTGAGGTGCTGGAATTACATCTTTCACAGATTCGTAATTCGTAATTTCTTCCGTGGAATGCGTCGGATTAGCATGTAGTACATATAATAGGTTTGGCATGTATGGCTTTTCTGGAATTACCCTGGGATTGAATGGGAAAATGCCACACGGTCTGAATCCAGATCTGATATTATCGCTGGTTATAGCCTTCTCCAAAGACGCCTGTGACGTTCACCTTCCCCACAACAACTCCAGGATAATCAGACATCATTTGCTGGGATTCTTCATTAGAGTATGTCTTGAGTGAGTCAAACTGAGAACGTCACAAGGCTGAAGTCAGTTTGACGTGTGTGCAGGAAGTTCATATATTATTATTTTATTGGCCACTACAGTCCTCATTAATTTTAGGAAATTATGTGAATCATGGCCATCTACAAAAATAATTTGAGGATATTCATTACTTACATTTGGCAGGAAATTTTTATCGAATCATAATTTGGCAATTCCCTGTTTTGTCCATCCCCTGTCGCTCACACTCCAGATTGTGCCGTTAGGAGCAGCGTTTAACTCAAAACTATTTAGAGCCCGAATGGTCTTACCATTAGGTATCATATGTGGTGGTGTCTTCGCCCCATCAGCATTAACTGCTGCAATAACGGTGATCAATTCCTTGTTTTCTCTTGATCCACTATGGAGACATTTTGTAACAGATCTAGCCATTGGCTTGTAATCAAGGAAAATTCCAATTTCAACCATGTTCCAAATTTTGGCGCCAGCTTTATCAAACATGTGCTTAAGCAAGGTCCGGCTAATTGTTTTGAAGTATGATTTCACAAATTCCCGGTCCATAGCCTGATGACCAACAGCTGCTGTTGGTCTGGTTTTCTTAATTTCACATCAGGTGTCGTTTCAGCATTCTATACCACCACTTATTTGATGGCTTTCCACTTTGAACATCACACCATACTTTTTCGCATACTGCCCAGTATATATTAGAAACTGTTTCTTGCCGAATCCTACACCCATGTCTGCCCGGTTACATCCATAGTCAACCAGTTTTCTCTCTTGTTTGGTACGTGAACCAGGACATCCTCCCCGGATTTTCATCAACTGTTATCTTTCCATTGAGGTGGGTTTGAAGTGTTGCCCGTGGTATATTAAATGTGGTTTGGGCTGCTCGCTGGGACATCTCGCCTCAGTTGACTGCTTGACCTGCTGCTACCATGTCAGTCTCATTCCAAAGCCTAGTGTGTATGGGCTTTGGGTGTATATTTCGTTTTCTACAGCGATTGGTCTTCATAACTGTAAAATGTATTTGACATTAACCCAAACCTAGCCACTTCAGACCTAATCCTGGCCATGGCCACGTTTAGGAGTATATGATGGCAAGGTTTAGGTGAAATTGACTATCGTTTTTAAATACAAAACTATTTAAGAAGACATTTAATAAACGTATTGAGTCTATGATTGACTTACTTCTGCTCTATTATATAGTAGTTACTTAGTGGGAAGATTGAGAAAAGCTTAAAAGTGAAACTTTTAAGTAAAAATGTGTTACACATCAACTTACCGCGCGTCCTAATTCAAAACACAACGTAACGACAAACGGTGCCACGTGTCGAACTGATAATAACAGTAGATGGCGCCAAAAAACATATCCATTTAATGCAAACCATTGACCTGAAAGAAAATTAGACCGAACACGGGATGGCAAACAGGTCGTGGAAAAGGGGGGCTGCAAAATCGTGTTTATAAAAATGGTGAATTATTATTGTGTCTTTGGTTACATAAGCCGTGTGAGTAAAAGTAATACAAAAAGAATATCTTTTCATCGTTAAGTATAAGGAACACATTTAAAATAACTGTTAACGGGTTGAGTGTTTTTGGCGGGAAATTAAGCTTAACTATTATTATATTTAGCCTATTTGACAACCCCCCTTCTGTCTCTGGCGTTTGATCCCAACTAAACATATAATATGATCGGAATAATACAGATTATATATACACACAAAATTATAATGGACACATCACAATAAATGTCCGTATTCATAGGTTCAAAACTTGAAGCGCATCCACTTGAACGTTTCTTCTTGTCTCTACCGGAAGTCAGCGCTGCTTGGTCATGGCGGCCCAATCAAACACTACTAACTGCTCGGTCTAGTTTTCTTTCAGGTCAATGGAACACTCAGTAGTGTTTGATTGGGCCGCCATGACCAAAGAGCGCTGACTTCCGGTAGGGGAAAAAGCAACGTTGAAGCGAGTTTTGAACCTATGAATACGGACATTTATTTTGATGCGTGCATTATAATTTTGTTTGTGCAGAGAATCTGTATTATTCCTCTCCTATTATGTGCCATGAAATATGTAAAGTCGTTTTATTCAAGTCCGTAGATCTAGTTTAGTTAAGATCAAACGCCAGAGACGGGCCGGGGGTTGTCGAACAGGCTAAATATAATAATATTAGTTAAGCTTAATTTCCTGCCAAAAACAATTATTTTAAATGTGTTTCTTATACTTAACGATGAAAAGATATTCCTTTTGTATTACTTTTACTCCCACGGCTTATGTAACCAAAGACACAATAATAATTCAACAGTTTTATAAAGACGATTTTTCAGTCTGCGTTCCTTTTTGCCCCGGCCGGAAGTTGGGACTTGTTTGCCATCAAACCGCGGCCGTGTTCGGTCTAGTTTTCTTTCAGGTAAATGATGCAAACGAAGAAGAAATTAGCGATTTCTGGACCAATTATCCTAAATATTATTAATTAGTTTGTTTGTATCTTGCATAAAACACCTGTAAGGTTAGATACTAAACACAATTTGCTATTATTATTATTACTGTTATTATTATGTTATTATTATGTTATTGTTGTTGTGGTGGTTATTTTCGTTGTAGTTGTGTTTTTTTGTCGTCGTTGTTGTTTCTTGCATGGTTGTCGTCATCATCATCATCATCATCATCATCATCATCATCATCATCATCATTACCAATATCACCCTAAATGTTATTTAGATTAATAATAACAATAACAATTATTATTATATGTTTTATTACAGTTATTGTTTATGGCTTATAAATGAGGATGGTTATATCAAGCTGTTGTATTTATATTTATTTAAAGTAATTATTATTTATCACAAACATCAATAAGATGGATATCTAAAACAGTACTACGAACACACCACGTGACAGCCGACGTCTTGTCTTGGGTATATAATATTTTCAGCTAATAATAATAATAATAATAATAATAATAATAATAATAATAATAATAATAATATATATTTAATAAAGCGCCCTTACTAGCATGAGCCATTCAAAGGCGCTGTACAAATAATATGTAATATAATAATACCCCAAATAATGTCTTTAAAAACCCTGTAATGATTTAAAAGATAATAATTATTTATCTGTGAAAGCGACCTTAAATAATGTGTTTTTAGAAGAGACTTAAAATTTCCAAGAGACGACGCATTTCTAATATTTGCCAGCAACTTATTCCACAAAGTGGGGGCTGCAACACTAAACGCACAATCACCATATGACTTGAGCCGAGACACTAGCACCTGCAATAGTATCTGACTGGATGACCTGAGTTTTCGGGATGACTTTCTAATTGAAACCAGTTCACACAGGTATTCTGGTGCCATATCATTAATAGATTTATAAGTTATTAACATAATCTTGAAATGGATACTCTGTCTAACAGGTAGCCAATGTAGTTTTTGAAGAATTGGGGTGATATGATCATATTTTCTAGTATTTGTTACAATGCGAGCTGCACTATTCTGAATTCGCTGAGGCAATTAATGTTATAATCAGATATGCCATATAACAGGGAGTTACAATAGTCTATACGAGATGTAACAAAGGCATGAACTAGAGTTACAAGTGATTCTTGTGTCAAGAATGCTTTTAAACAGTGGATGTTCTTAAGATGGTAGTAGGCAGCTCGGCATACTGATGTGACATGTTCATGGATGTTAATACATTGGTCAAAAATAACCCCTAGATTCTTTACTGACCCATTAGGGGTAATCGAAGATGCACCCATCTGTAATGCTGGTGTCTTTAGGGATTTAACACAATGTGGTGTTGCCAAATATAAAATATTTGTTTTATTATCATTTAGTTTTAGAAGATTTTGAGTCATCCATAGCCGAATATCGGCAATACAATGTTCTAAATTCTTCAAGGAAGAGGAGAAATTTAACTCATTGTCAGGATCCAGTGATATATACAGCTGTGTGTCATCAGCATACAAGTGATATTTAACCCCATATCGCTGCGCAATGATTCAAAGAGGACGGGTATACATTGTGAAAACCAGAGGACCAAGAACTGAACTCTCCCCCGAGGGCGGCTGCATCTCCAAACTATATATACCACAAATATATAAACATAGCATAAGTCTGTAAGCTCACAATTATTTAGATGGGTTTTTGTTGTTGATGGGGACAGCTGTCACCTAACCCAGCTGTCAAGGCTACTATTCTTTGTCTCTTACACGACATAATGTGATTGTTAGATATTTAGACCTACCAAGCACCTAGTACAGGGGTTGGGAAAACTCAGAGTCCATAAAATAAAGGAAAGTAATATTTCTGAAAAATTGCACAGCCAAATACTAGAATCCTGTGAATATCATTTACACAAAAGTAAATGTTGTATTTAGCACCATAAACTGTTCTATACAATGCCGTAAATAGGTACGACTTATGTAACAACCTGACAGTTTGTTTTCTAGATTATCACCGAGCCACCTAGCGGATGTTTATTACTTGATAAAGGAAATACATTTATAATTTAGTGATTGTTATATTTAAAACTAGAATATTAAGATAAGTTCAACCACTTACTGTCGTTTGTGGCGAATACAAATAACTTAAATGAAGGCCTACTAATTGTGTGTACATGTATTTCAATTTTATTATTATTATAAGTAGTAGTAGTAGTAGTAGTAGTAGTAGTAGTGACGTTTTAATTGTTGTTCTAATGGTGAGATTTCCAGTTCGTGTGGTTGAATCTCATTCTTATTCGCGTCTGTTGGATGTTTCAGCTATCATTAAAACGTGTCGGCCCAATTATCTCATGATCTCAAGATCTCGCAGCTTATCCATTGCAGGTGTCACATTCGACCAGTTTCACACCGAGCCATCTAAAGTACTCAATGATTCTACCGAAGAAATACAAATCCCACAATCCGAAGTGCCACAACCCCCCCCCCTCCTCCCCTCCCCAAAAGGCACTAACATAACATGAAATATAATTGATAACTAAACGGTCCTAAGCTTACTATAAACTTACAGTTATATATAATAATAATAATAATATGATATTTATATAGCGCCCTATTCAGCTAGAAGCTGCTCTAAGGTGTTTTATAATATTATTTACAATATTATTATGCCTAACTCAAACCTGTTTCCACCCAGCACACATCTCAACTCCCAATGGAGTATACAACGCATGCTACCATTATAAGCGCAAAGCATTACTCAAACACATAGCCATAGCGTCCTGTCAGGTACTCATTTTATGGATGAGTGAAGCAGTCGCTACATGACAGCATTGCAACTCACGGAGCATCGAACCCGCGACCACTCGGCTACGAGTCCTACGCTCTAACTAACTGCGCTATCACGGCTTGACATATACAGGTAGATGATGTATTACACACTGTATTAGTAACTTGATAAGATGATGATTGATATTTTACGGCCACTTTTGTGCACATGTTAAGCTAAATGGGCCGAGCGACCTCCAAAGGTAATGAAGCGAAGTCAAAGATGAAACACCATTCAGATATAGAGCAATACTATAAGTTAATAGGAAACACGTGGTGGCGGGAATTTAAAAGAAAAAGGAAATTTAAAAAGGAAAGGGAATTTATAAGGTGGCGAAAATTAACCGAACTTGAACGAATAAAATTCAGATTAGTAAATTAGAGATCGACGAACATTAACAAGTTATAGGTCTATAGACATAAACAAAATATCGGTCCATCATAAATATGTTTTTAAATCAAAGTTATTATATCATTATCTAAATTGGTTATGACGAGGGGTGTTAAAGCAAAATGTTTTATGTTACATAACTTCCGTTGAATTTTGACTATATTAAATGAGTTGATTGGGACGAATACCCGAGAGTGGAGGAGGTGGGGGGGTATTCATGCTGCTAGGTTGCGACTGGATCCATACCTAATCTATTACAATATTTACACAGATGTTGATAGCTGATGGAATTTCAGTTTTTCTTTCGTTTAACTTCGTCGCTGGCCACATCTAGGATGTATCGTCGATGGGCGGTTAGGTAGCAAATGGGGTGATCGTATATGATGAATGAAACACCCCGGACATACACAAGTAACATTGGGATTCGAGCTATCGACCGCGTGACATATAGTTTACGCATTAAAAACGGATCCGAATACAGAAACACGCTTAACTACATATACACTGAAACATTAACACATAAAACACGCGCGAACGCACACGCAAACACACACATGCATATATAAAAGATATTGTTTCCCAGCAAGTCATATCAAACATAGCCCTTTGTGTTCGTGACACAATATACTGTTAGACTGTCAGATATATTAGTTATCAGTATTTCATAAAGTACCGTTAGACTTCCTGTTTGTGGGGGGGGGGTTATGTTACGATCATTTTATCACCGTTTTGGGGGATCAAGATTCAACTACATTATCGTTACGTATTTGAAAAATGCCCCCAAAGATTGTGTACAGACAGCACACACACACACACACACACACACACACACACACACACACACACACATATATCCCGAACAAACAACATAGACAAATCCTTCCTTCCGTATAGCTCTTAGTTACACTTACCTCTAACCTGATCTAACCCTCCTCATTGGGATGCTATCATCATATCATCAGTCAAACATCCATGAGATAGAGACAACAGACAATATATGAGAACTACTGTCTCACTAACACTGACATCGTGACATCTCTCTATACCAATATCAGGATACTTATAAATGATGAGGAAGAATGTCTCCAGAAGTCATCTGACGAGTATTAGAGGCTGGGCTATTGTCCTCATTGTCCTCGAATATGTCCTCAACCATCAGAGAGAGATGACGCTTTAGTGAGGATTTTGTATCCATAAGAACTTTGCCATCTGAGATAATTAACGACAGAAGGTAAATGTGAGGGGGAGGTGCTGTGAAGCTGTAGTCAGTTGTCAGGCTGTACTGAGGCTGTAGTCAGGCTGTAGTCGAGTTTGTAGTGGCGCTGTAAACTGGCTGTAGTGAGTAAGTAGTCAGATTGCAGTGAGGCTGTGGTTAGATTCTACGTAGGCTGTAGCGAGACTCAGCTCGGGCTGTCTTCGGATTGCTGTCATAGTGAATCCAAACTATATCCAGGCCGTAGTTGGTCTCAGCCAAACCGTTCACAGGCTGTAGTTGGACCGTAGTCAGGCTCTAACTGAGGGCGGAGTCAAATCGAACCCGATCTGCAGTAAATATGGAACAAATCTGTACCAAGGATGTCTTCATGTTGTAGCCAGTTTATCGTCAAGCTGTACCTAGGCTGTATCCAGGCTGGAGCGATGCGGTTGTCGAGCCATGTCCTACCCGCAATCGGTACCTAAATAGACATACTACACTCACTATCTCAGAGCAAAAAGCCTTCCCGTCCGCCATCTTGTCGCCCTCAGACTTGGCCAACGTCTTCCAGATGTGCTCGCCTCTCGTCTTCCCACTCGTCGACAGACTCTCCCACTTCGCCACCCACTCACAATCAGAAGCTACGAGTTTCCCTTCTTCCCGACTTCGGTGAGGATTAGTCCGAGTTAGCACGTCCTCTGACACTCTTAATGAAGTGACGCTAGCCGGTCTTCCGGTTGAGGGAACACAATTAACGTTCGGATTGAGGCATCTGATCGTGTGACTGGAGGAAGGAAGGAAGTTCGACAAATTGACGATTGCTCGGAGAAGAACAAAAACAAAGACAATTCCTGGGCACCGGAAGCTGTTATTTTAGAGCATTATCGGTCTGTAGGCGCCGGAATTGAAGGGATTCTTAGTTGGTTTAAGAATGTTACGACTTTGTAAGACACTAGAAGAACTCTCTCTCTCTCTTTTCTTTTATTATATATATATATATATATATATATATATATATATATATATATATATATATATATATATCTGTGAGCGAATGATGGCGACATATTAAGTTTGTGAACTGACAATCTGGACAAGATGGCAACGTTTAAACATTTGTAATACTAAATATAAATAGTTTAGTGATCAACGTTCAATTTAATTGTTATATATATATATATATTAAATTTTTTTGTCTAAACAAACTCACATTATAGAGAACAATAATACACACCTCAATAACTGTGAGCTTTCGACGAGATTTATGATGGTCTGTTATTTTTGTAGATCGTATGATTGGCAAATATTGACGATCGTTTTAAATTGCCTATTTTTGGCAGTTCGCCAAATAAAAACGTTCGTCAACATTTGCCGATCTACAGTATCTATCCATCTATCTATCTATCTATCTATATTATCTAACTATCAATCTATATGTCTATAGTATATGTGTAATTGTGTGCACACGTCTGTATGTTCAGTTTGCTACTGATATTCTTGCCGGCCAATGGTTGCTATCAAAACATATTACAGTTCCAACGATTGCTACTGATGTGATAGTGCGCGAATATAGTAGATGCTTTAACACAGACACGAAATACCCATCTCACAGAGCTATCAAGCTGACATCTGGTCGTTAAGCTGAGCACACAACAATTGTATCAGTCTTAAACACAATGCCCAGTTATTGTCAGCCCATGTGGCCCGTTTGACATTATAACACATTAATTCGTGGTCACGCCTCGTCGTTGTACCTTCACCGAGATATTATTGTTTCTGAATGTAATTTCCGGGTCACATGATTGACGGCGAGCCAGATTGTAGACGAGATCGATGCCTAGGTAAGTCGTTATCTGTCGGCAAGGTTCGTTGTTCCCAAACGGATACGATGACGGTTTTATCTTTGAAGAAAGCATGTTGCAGATTTGAATAAGAAAATAAGAAAACGTTGTTGATGGGTTGAGCTTTGCCTCTGATAGATATATTATTACACTCTTTCCTCTGGAACATTCGTCATTCATGACGCCGAGATTATGCACCACACACACACACACACACAAGCAAGCAATTATTCTATTATTTCATATGTGTGTGTGTGTGTGTGTGTGTGTGTGTGTGTTATGAAAGTATTTACAGATTGAAACAACTCAGTCACCACAGACGCGCGTCGATCATAGTTCTGTGATATAACATGCGTTCTCTTCATGTATTGGCCAATGAGGCGTATTCTATCAACTGATCACATGACCCTTTCGCCTCCATTTTGTTTCCACATTAATAAATATTCTATTTACCATAATCCTCTTTCCACGCTGAGGTGTTAAGACTGGTCTTTATGGCATTGAGCCTACTGTCTGTAAAGTTCAGGCATTCAACCAAGTAGTATTTATGTGGTATATACCAGTTTTGTTTGTAGGTAGTTCTGCGCTTTATACATAGTGTTTTATATGGTTGTATACATAATATTATATATTTATATTATTATGAGGTATATACATAGTGTTTATGTGGTATATAGGTAGTGTTTCTATTGCTTGATGTTATATACGGGGCGTGTGTGGTACAATGCGGTATGTAGCCTAGGTATTGTTGATATGGTTGTGGCGCTCACGTGGTGTTTAGAAAGTTATGTTAATGTGACATATACGCTGTGTCGTTGTCTAATACATATGTGACACTTGTACGGTTATATGATAAATACGCGGTGTTTGTGTATTATAATAATAATAATAATAATAATAAACAAGATTAAACAAACAAACAAAATATATATATATCATACATATATATATATATATATATATATATATATATATATATATATATATATATATATATATATATATATATATAGATATATATGATATAAAGAAACACACACACACAGAGATAATTACAATTGGAAACAAAATATATTTCGATGAACTTAACAAAATAATGTACGTCTAAGAAAAAGTGTCACTTAGAAGTATCCCCTAACTAATCTGAAGTCGCCATACATTATACAAATACATCAAGAACTGGGCAAAATCTCTGTTTATAAATATAAAGATTGTAAAATATTTTATGATCTGGGCAGATTTATACCAACACATTTACTTTGACCCTACTGGTGTATCATAGTCGTCTGCTGACATGATGGTAGTCACATGACCTTCACCTCTTATGTAGGATACCAGCGGCCATATTGGATTGAGTTATAGGAATGTCTGACATTTGTCTTAGGCACCGGTCAGATTTCAGCTGATTTCCGCTTCTCTGAATCAGATGATGTGACAGAAAATGAAGTGAAAATAATGCTCGAGATGTTTGATTCTATACCAACCAAAGTTTTTACAGACAGACAGACAGACAGACAGACACACGACACACGACACAGAGAGAGTGCGTGCATGTGTGTGTGCATATGTGTGCGTGTGCGTGCGTGCGCGCGCGCGCGCGTGTGTGTGTATGTATGTGTGAGTTACGTAAACCTTTAATGAATGAAAGGCAGATATATTTGTAGAATATACAAATACCGCATCCAGGGACATACAAAAACCAACATTGGCATATCTTAATGTTCCTAAGAGGAAGAGAAAAACCTAAAACCCTCGACTTCTTTTCCTTTTAATTACATCTTCTACCCATAATTCCTTCTCCGAAAGCTACTTCCGGAAAATCTCTAATTACATTTCCGTTACCAATCAAATGTTCGGGAAGACAACGTTAGTAACCTGAGTGATGATGCTATAATTGATTTTATTGTTCGAATTTAGCATTGTTTACATTGATTAAAGCTACATTTATTATTATTATCGTCATCATCATCAACAATAACAAGAACAAAATCATATTCATTATTTATATTTAATATTCGTTGTATTATCATCAGCAGCAGCAGCAGCGTGTAATTAACTAGTGTTTATTATTAGTTCGTCATTAAAATCATCATTATCTTAATCAGTGACATCATCATCATCATCACACTTGAACCCTATACTGATTATATCTAAGCGGCCTATTTGTATATATTTCACCTAGGTTGTTATGACATTTCCCGGGGGTGGTGAGGGGGGGGATATAACTTATAATTAGACAATCAGCCATTCTACAAAACCCGTTATCATCCTATAAGTTCGTCAGTTATGGATGAATAAAGATATATCTCCTCTGATTTACCTACCTACAAATATGACGACATACTGTCACATTCTCGCCAGTCATCAGGTCTTTGTTTCCTAGCTTTTTCCATGTGTTTGGACATTGCTTTCGGAATAGAAAACGGAAGTTCTGACAGATCCATTACGCATGCGTCAATGTAATAAATAAATATATGTATGGATTAGATTGGTTACTTTGTGAGATGTACTATATATATATATAGTACCTAACATTGGACATAAACAACATAAGAATTCTGTACATCTTTCCTCGTGTAAATGTAGTAGACAAATAGATACTGAGAAAGATCTAATACCACTCAGCGGCCGTGACTTGATGGTGTTCTACTCTAACCTTACACAATATCGCCCATTTTATTAGCTGCCAACAAGAGTTTCCATTTACAATATTTTACGACATTCTCTAGTGTTTACTTTCGGGATTCGTGAGTCTGTGTGTCTTTGCCTCAATACAGAATGTTAAAAAGTTACGCGCGCACGCACACACAAACGCGCGCGCGACCACACGCACCTATTTCATTATCTGCTTGTTTACAACGCTGTCTCCATGACAATAACTGAGAGCTCCGTAGGCGAAGAATCAGAAGGTTACCATGACAACAAGATATTGTCTGAAGTAGCGTGATAGATAAGATATGGAATTGTCTTAGAGATAATACAATATGGTGGCCAGTTATGTTGGGTAGATTGGCTTCTAGTTGGAGGGGGTGGGGGCATTACAGCCACCTATAACCGGGTGATGAGAGAGTGAGTTAGTGACCGGTTGTTGTTTGGAGTGAGTGAGTGAGTGGTGAGTGAGTGAGTGAGTGAGTGAGTGAGTGAGTCAGTCAGTCAGTCAGTCAGTCAGTCAGTCAGTCAGTCAGATTAATGAGCGATAATAAAGCGAAATGGACATTCCCTGGTGCAATTGAAAGTGTGCCGCAAGTAAAGGAATATTTTGTGAGATTCTTAAAACCTACTTATTTAAATGAGCTTATTTTGTAATATCTACAAATCTATGTTTTTATGTAAAAATGGGTTTGTGCTAAAAGAGACAGAACCCGTTTTAATTATATTTTAAATATAGATAGATAAAATAATATGACATCACCCATCATGGTGGAGGAGGAGAAAATATAAAGACAAGTACGAGTTTTGGACAAAGAAACATCACACATATCAAGTTATGTTGTGATGTAGCAGTGCCCGTAATAACGGTTGTTAACAACTACAGTCTAACTATCTAAACACATTGTTTTTAGACAAACGCGTAAGTTATTGACATTCATCTCAGTATGCCACGTGATCCATATCGCTGGAAACTGGAATAGCGGGAGTTTGTCAATAAATTTGGGTTTTGTTCTAGGGTCATAGAACATATCAACCTGTCTGGTTTCATAAGCCCCATATTATTATTATTATTATTATTGCCAATGGTGGAAGTGAATAATTAATCATTCCAGTTGGTATAGCCGGAGCTTGTTCTGTTTCTATCAGAAGCCCTCCTCCCCCCTTCATTATTTTGTTACATGATTTTTCTGGTGGTGAGAAGAGGGAGTATAATTCTTCCTTCCCAAAATCGTTTATATAATATTTGTGACATAATCCGAGTGTTATCATCATCACACAGCGAATATATTACGTGTTTTGTTCGTCATCATCATCATCATACAACATATGTGTGCATGTTGAGAACAAAATAATTCTTGATTTGGGATCATCTTTCGTAAAGGCTGGACTGTATTATTTGAAAATACTTCACTATAGTATAGTTTAACGTTATGATAATAACAGGTCTGAATGGTTCGCTATGATGGTAATATTTTTGATTATGTATTTCACGTCATCATGAAATCCACCAGGATGGCCAATCTGAGAAACACTTTATGACAAATTCATTAGCATTCAGTTTATTTCTTTAGCAATCAGTTTATTTCTTTAGCAATCAGTTTATTTCTTTAGCAATCAGTTTATTTCTTTAGCAATCAGTTTATTTCTTTAGCAATCAGTTTATTTCTTATCCATTACACATATCTGGTTATCTTTGAGCATCTTTATACAGAAGCTGTCACTATTGTTTCAGACAGTTTGTCCAATATTAATGGTGCCTAATGGGATTTCTCTAACACCTTTAGCATTTTGTAGACACGTAATCACAATATTAATATAAGATATAAATATACTATCTGTCCACACCTATCCCGAAATCATCACAGAAATATACACCACGGCATCAGCCCTCAAGCAACGTGGAATCCAAGTAATACTCCACTGGGTTCCAAGCCACATTAACCTTGAGGGCAACGACCGAACCGATAAACTAGCTAACGAAGCCACGAGCCTAGACGTCATTGAATATGCCGAACATACCCCAGGCACATTCAACTATCTTGTTGACAAATTCATCTCTAATCGACTGGAATCGATCTACACAGACTATACATCAGTATCAAAGGATTGGTACCAGAAGACCACTGTAGTTGGACATAATATCCTCAACAATAGATTGGCCGACACCCAACTCAGAAGACTACGTTTTTGGACTTACACAAGAATCCTCACCTGCCCGTCACACCTAACACTATGGCGGCACTGTCAACAAGTGCACGACCCGGTACATTATCTGCTCAACTGCCCAGCCTACCCGAAACACCGAAGAATACTTAAAGGTCATCTCCGCCCGGAAGACCACAAACTTCCAGACCGCCACCTTGCAGCTTTGCTCATAAGGAAATCAACATTCCTACCAGACATCATAACTCCACTTCTCCAGAGAGATCCCTACACATACCAAGGATAGATCAGACCCCCTATGGACTAGTGGGTAAGAGCGTGGGACTTCCGTATCCATAGTCCATGCTGTTCGGGAGGCCGGAGGTTCGTATCCCGGCCGCGACATTATAGTAGGAGGTTTTAGTCCAACCAGGCAACTAGTAAGGTCTTTCTCCCCCGAACGTGACTTCTATAGTAAACTGAGGTGCCACCATGTTAAACAACTCATAGTTCGCCCATCGTCATAATGACAGAAGTCAACACCAGGTGGCTGTGTCCAATAGTTACATACTACCTGTCTTCACCCAGTTCATCGCTACAGGTAGAGGACAGGCATAGATAGCTACTGATATATCATCTCACAGGTAGACGACTGTATACAATCTTGACTGTATGTTATTGTTAACATGTTTTGCTTATTATATATATATATATATATATATATATATATATATATATATATATATAAGTACGTGTATGTATGTATGTGTATGTATGTATGTATGTATATGTGTATATATGTATATGTGTTATATGTATGTGTGTATATGTATGTATGTGTGTATATGTATGTATGTATGTGTGTATATGTATGTATGTATGTGTGTATATGTATGTATGTATGTGTGTATATGTATGTGTGTGTGTGTATGTATGTGTATGTATGTATGTGTATATGTATGTATGTATGTGTATATGTATGTATGTGTGTGTGTATATGTATGTATGTGTGTATATGTATGTATGTGTGTATATGTATGTATGTGTGTATATGTATGTATGTGTGTATATGTATGTATATGTATGTGTGTATATGTATGTGTGTATATGTATATGTGTGTATATGTATATGTGTGTATATGTATATGTGTGTATATGTATATGTATGTGTGTATATGTATGTATGTGTGTATGTGTGTGTATGTGTGTGTATGTGTATGTGTGTTTTATAAAGATAGCTAAGGCGCTGGCACAGGTGTTATACTTTCATTCAAACAACAATTAACTCCAAACTGATTTTTTTTTTAAATTAATTGTAAGTATAATTAATTACCGGTAAAATTAGAGAAAAATGAAAGAAAAAAACCAATTTCTAAAATAATTCAAAAGAGGATAATCTAAATATAAAAAAGAAACTATTATTAAAACAAAACCAGGCTTTGTGTCGAACACTACGGCCAAGAAAGATTAAACCTAAAATGGAGAAATAAAATATTAATACACAGTATGAATAATGTATGAATAATATAAACATAAATCAGAATAAATTCAGATTAATACTAATAGCAGCGATATAACACGACTCAACCCAATAGCAACGACCGGTTTCGACCTATTCAAGTCTTCATCAGGTTGCATAGAATGTCTCTCTCTCTCTGTGTGTGTGTGTGTGTGTGTGTGTGTGTGTGTGTGTTTTAGGGTACATAGTAAGAGGCAACAGGCACAGAGCATCAACATATCTAAACCTCCTTCGAAACCTACCTCCATAAATCTAAATACAACTATACATACATTAATCTAAATATTAAATGTTAAATACCTCCACATATTGATAAATGTGTGCGTATACCTAAGTATGTGTCTGGTCTACTCATCAGCCTGTGGGAACCAGCTAATTCGCTTTTCGTACGCGACAAATATGTCACGCCCACAGGAAAGCGGCTACATGCAGGCTACGTACAAAAAGCGGAAGCACGTAAAAC
>JAODUP010000700.1:222500-237569 GCA_025642065.1 Paralvinella palmiformis | reverse complement strand
GTATAAACATTTTCGCCGACTTGTAACATAGATAGACATGACCCTGTCGAGGTCGAGCAGTCTTTCCTTATTCTGAACTAAAACCGCTGCCTAACCCTAGTAACCAAACACCAACTATTTGGCTTATATCTTCCTCTATAGCTACACTGTTTATTAGATATTACCTTAGAACCTGTGTATAGTTTATATATAATTGTTTTGAAGAAAGATACATCAAATGAAAAATAGTCAGTAGTTTAATTGAGCTTGATAATAATTTAAAAAAGTAAACAACAATGTTTCAAAATAGCTTTCTTAAACACAGTGGTATGAAAGCTCAACGTGAGTCACTTTAGGTTCTACAGGTACTGGTTATTATAACAACATTATGTTATTAGTATGGGATAATAACATATAATTGTGACCATTCACTGACCAGTTAACAGTTTCGTCTTATCTGCAAAATTCATATCCGATTTAGATGATCCTATGGAACCATGAAACATATTTACGATAACAAAAAAAAAAAACCAAATCCAGACATAGCCAAATTAAGTACCTGGTACAATAAACCATCGTTCCCGGCATTCACCTCATAAACAACAGACGTAGCAGACGTACACATACGCCGCCTCCGCTGCTGGGTGCACACAAAAAGCTTTGTCGGCCCCAATAATAAAGCACTCTGCCTACAATGTAACCAAAACTTTGACCCCGTCCACTATCTAATTAATTGTCCCGCCTTCCCAGCCTGCCGACAACCTCTTAAATAACTTCTAACGCCGGCACGACACAACCTAACCGACACAGAAAAAGCCGTATATTATACACAAAGTCACAGCCACTCCACACATAATAATCCCCTTATTTAAAAAAAGACCATACATCTGGCAAAAGCCAAACAACACACAGTAAAGTTTTGTAAAAGTTTACCACCGGTACGTCCGGGACCGGAACTTTACAAATTAATTTTCAGAACCAGAAGCTCTACGGAGAAGGACTCCACCATAGAGGCTGTGTTAAATAAACGACAGCCTGAGGATACTCCGCGAACTACTAGCAAGCAAGCAATTGTTTGTATTTTGTCTTTAGGGAAGGCATCCATTTAACAAAATCATGCAACAAATTGCCATCAGTCCATTAATTAATTTGTATCTCGGATGCTATCATACTGGCTAAATTGACATTCGGTGCAATGACTACAAATTATGTAATAATGCTAATTCTATTTCGTATATTCGCAAAATTGGTATATTCCAAATTTTCAAATAACATGTATGGGTCTTTTTTAAATAAGGGGATTATTATGTGTGGAGTGGCTGTGACTTTGTGTATAATATAGAAGTGTTTTCACAACTAAGATATTTAGCAATTACTATACACTAAACATAAATATACAAAATTAATTATAAAGTAAAGAAATGGTCAATGATTACCTCTGATGTGGCTGATTGCTGCTAAAATATTTAAAAAAAACAATAAATAACATTGCTTACCTACTTAATCAAAACTCTAAAAAACACAACAGGTATTCTCAACAAACTTATATAGATTTAGTTATTTATGGCGTAAAGGTATTTTTTTTATATATAAGAAGGGTGCTTCATTGGCAGGTGTGCCGAATAAGCGACAGCCTGGGGATTCTCCCTGAAAAACAAAACACAGGTGGTTTAAGAATACTGTCAATGAAAATATTTTAGATTCACTATTCGAGTTAGATACTATAGGTTTAGAAGGTGGCATCTTATCTAGAAAGGTCGAACTGTTAAATGCCTTATGAATTTTAGAAAGGATATCGAACCTTGGAGGCCTTGGATTAATTGGTTGTAATAATAATTGCAATTGTTTATCTGTGATAACACCAGAATTTTTTAATATATTTAATATTTCTGCAGCCTTTACTGATGTTTGAGAAAATAAGGAGTTAATTTTTTTGTAGGGGTGAGTATTATTTTATTGTCGATAACATTCAACTAAATAATACTTTTTATTAATTTTCAATGTTGCTGAACCTTTTTCTGACTTTTTAAAATACTAAACTCTTATTTTTGCAGATATATCTGAGAGCTAATGATTCCAACTGATCGGAAAGAAACTATGCTATTTGATGATGTAACATGTTCAGAGAGTGAATTCCAAAGAGTAGGGACAGCAACTTAAAACGCACAAGTCCCAGTATGAGTCTTAACCCTGGGAACAGACAACAAGTGAAAACCAGATGGACAGAGTTCTTTGGGCTTGAGTTCTAAAGAAAGCATGGAAAATAGATATGAAGGTTCTCCAGAAGAAAGAGATTTTTCTTTTCCTTCAGAATGTTTAAGCTTTTGTTTCGGATATGAAGTTTGAAATACACTGAAGGAGATTTGGGTCTATCACTTTATCAGTTGGGATCCAGTTGGATTCCCGGACAAACTTCGTACTATTGTTAATATAGTTATTACGGCAACATCTAAAGAAATGTTTTATTTTTAATTGTCTACCGAACTCAAACACTGCATTCGTGATTGCTCTTTTGTCAATATCAGGGGTAGGAACAAATAACTAACCTTTGTTTATTAAATTAACCTCCTTTTCCGAAAGCCTATAAGAATAAAGATTAATTTAACGACCATTATTGTTACATGAGGGATCAAAATGATATTCTGGTTCATTTAGTTTAAATAACGTAACTAGTGACATAACATAGCATTGACCGTGTCTTCACTCCGATAAGTATTATGAATATCACTGGAAGAAGTCTGGAAGACCTTCTCATCTAATTTATATTGAGACATAGATTTATTTATTCTATTTATGTTTTAATGTTCTGATTGTGGAAGCAGAGAGGAATAATTAATTTCGTTGAATATATCTTAATCGCTAGGAATCTCGCTCGTATCCAAGTCAGCAATGTCATTAAATATCGACATGATGTTTTCAAAGGGTCCGAGCTTTTATCGTTTAAACCAACTTTAAATATAATGATATTAGGTAACCTTTTACTGGCTTCATCCTTCTTCAGCATATCCCTGAAGTGATATAAACTGTGACGATGGAAATGGAGATAGAGAGCCTCTTTCTGGGGGATTCGGTCGAATCTTGCACCCCTTGGCGCGCTGTGGCTTTGGTGTTTATTTAGTGAAAGTGCGAATTCTAAAGAAGAGACTTTATAATTAACCTGCTCACTTATCTTGCACGGAGATTTAGCATGCGGTGCTTTTCTTGAAAGCTTGTGTGTGTGTGTGTGTGTGTGTATGTGTGTGTGTGTGTGTGTGTGTTATATTGTGTCGTCGTTCAAGCGATCTAATTTGTTTTCTTTAAAAGATTTTGATGTAAGGCTCCGAACATATCACGGTCCTTTCTATCCCTTGTACCTGTTCTCCAAAAGATATCCGAAACTGGATGTACTATCTCAGGTTGATCACATTGTATAATTATAAAATTCTAGGTATCCTGGATTTTAATTAAGATGCCATTATTTTTTCGATGTTCATTTAATGTGAACATCTAAAGCTATGGGAAACGATACTATGTCATCTGGAACGTTCTGATCCAGAAGAATAAATAATAGTGGTTGATCGATTAACAACATAATATCATTTTAATCCAAACCAAAGGGTGGCTTCCGTGCTGCAACAACTTTTATATGCAGACTGTTGTGATTTATTAAGGTTATTATTGACTAAATATTTGCTTAGATTTAGATGGAAAGCAACAGCCGTTTATAACACATAGATAAAAATGTTATATTTGAAACAGGTCTGTAATTGTATAGAATATTAAAGTAAATTATAGAACATATTTTTGGTATTAATGGTTTGATAAGGGCAGCTCTCATCAATTTTGGGAAAACAACCAGAGATAATTCTATATTACATATCTTTGTAATCTGACTTATAAGAACATCCAGACATTCTTTTATAACTTGTCATTAAAGCAATAGGCAATATCTGTGTCTGAGTTGATCATATTTTGAAAGACAGTCTGTCGTTGATTTAGTACTTTATTCGCAGCAGTGTAAACAGTCCTTTGGTTTCCCTTACATGTGTTCATCATGTTATTGTAATATTCTGCTTTTGCAGGGGCAAGGATATTTTTAACTTCACTTATACTGACCATGAACATTTGCCAAAATCATACAAATCCGTCTTGATACACAGTCGGTCAACATTCTTTCTGATTTAAAACCAGAATATCGCCGCTGATGCGTTGCGCACTGGATACACATCATGCAGCTCGGACTCCTAAAAAGAAGGGGATCCGGCATGTTGTTGTTCGTGATTATTTTAAGTTGGAAACTTAAAACGTTATTTGGAAAATTATCAATTCACTTTTGTGTCTGACTAGATTAATGTTACTGTTCTGACGAATACGCTCAACTTAGAAAAATGGTCTGACAGCTGGAGATTTCTTCAACGAAATTTCAGGATTTGTTGACTTCCCGTTTGCATTCGATCCACTAGCCTAACACTGGACACCAAACAGGATAGTATGTTTATGTATGTGTGTGTGTGTGTGTGTGTGTGTGTGTCCACAAGTGAGCTAGCAAGAATTTGTTTGTATTGCTTCCACAAACATGTCCACAATTGCTGTTCACCCTTGCCGCTTCGTGGACGTGCATGACTACACACGCGGGGGACATCCGCCAATGACCAATACAAACTTCCTAGTGACCTGCTAACTAAATGGCAAACCGATTACGTCACACATATACTATTTCTTGTATTTTCTTTTAACTGCTCATTTGACGTCCTATATTATCGCCCACTCCAGTGTTTACCATAAGAACTCGGTTTTTGCTTGCGTATGTTTTATTTTTAATTTTCACTTATTTTATTTCTATAATTATAATGAATTATACTAGAGATCAGTTGCTTGCATTACGACGCTATGGTGGTAATACCATTTTTTTAGCGATGCGCCCACGTAGTGGAAAACATCCAAAGCAGATTGAGTCTGGTGGAAGTAATTTGTTCACTGTGCCAATAACACCATATAATGGCACAGCTGTACAAAATGTAAGTATTGGTCTTATAAATTGTCAGTCGATCTGTAATAAATCTGATGAAATATCTGATGTTGTTAAGGATATGGATCTTGATGCTCTTACCATTACAGAGACTTGGCTGACTGGTAATGTTTCAGAACAGAAAACTGTTGGTGATGTGACTCCAGTTGGATATTCATTCCATCATGCAGCTCGGATTCACAAGAAAGGTGGGAGAGTCGGGATTCTTCTCCGTGATTCTTTGAAGTGTGAAACCCATTTGCGCTTTCGAATTACAGTAACCTCGGTCATTTCGGACTGGTAACCTCGTCCCCCTAGTAATTTCGGACTGGTAAATTCGCCACTTCCCCTATAAATGAATGGATTATTTTGCAAATGAACATGCAATCAAATACGGTATTGTTTATATATTAATTTATTATGGTAATGCGGTTTACAGTTTATTCATGTGGATAACTTATGTTGAAATTTAATAATATAGATCTAGTTCCATTTAGCTATATTGTTATCTATCTTTAATATCAATATATTAGCGGTGATATGAGATTTATATTGATATATGATTTTATGACATGTAGTTTTTGTACTTGTATATTGATGTGTTTTCTCCGGTAACGGGGGGTTAACAATAATAACACTATACACGAAATGTATATTTTCGAAATAAATTGATTGATTGATTGATTGATTGCTAATTTCTCGAGCAGTGATAGCGCAGTTACTTAGAGCGTAGGAATCGTAGCCGAACGGCCGCGGGTTCGAGGCTCCGTGAGCTGCAATGCTGTCATGTGGTGACTGGTTCACTCATCCATAAAAATGAGTACCTGACAGGACCCGATGGCTATGTGTGAGTAACGCTTTGCTCCTGTAATGGCAGCATGCGTTGTATGCTCCCTTGGGAGTTGAGATATGTGTTGGGTAGAAACAGGACTCACTCAGGGATAATAATATTGTAAATACTATTGTAAAGCGCCTTAGAGCAACTTCTATTATTATTAATAATACCATAAAAAACAAATTTCATCCTCAAAATCAGGAAAACATGCCATACAATAAAACACTAATTATTATTAACAATAATAATAATAATAATAATATACATGAAATATTTATTTTCGAAATAAATTGGTTGATTGATTGATAATACTATAGATATTATTTATTTATTTATTTATTTATTGTCACCCTCAAAATAAGGAAAACATGCCATACAATAAAACACAGTAGATAAACATCACAAGTGCAGCATCAAAGAACATACAAACTGTAATTAAACTTGCACAGGCCCATATAGTCGGGAGCATGCACGTAGAAGTTGAAATGCACTGCTTGTGCCATTTTCATATTTTCCCTAATATTTGAATATTCTCTTCTGGAGTTCCCGATATTTCTTTTCTTAGTGGCGCTTGAGTTCTTCTTCACTCACCAGTCGGACTTGGAGATGATGTACCAGTCTAGCCTCGTCATGGAGCAGTGTGATCAGCATGTAAAATGGAGTGTGAGGATGCCCACGACTATTTTGTCTGTTGTGCCACCCTTCGACGTCGTTATTGGTACGGATACTGAGTACATACACACTCAAGGCTGATGGGGGCCACACAGCGATGACAATCCACGTTTTCCTCATGTACTCCATGAGGGATCTTAGGCTCTCGTTACTGGATGGGCATATAGGCCTAGTAATATGCTGATACGTTAATTGTATGCTTGCGTGCAGTGCAAGTGGGACGCTGGCTGTTAATGGTGTTTTAAATTATAGTGTTTTGGCACAAGGAATTCCATTAATTTTATTTTGCATGTTTTATGTTCTTAGCTATCATACTATATTTTTTAAATATAGACTCGTGTTTGTATATAAAATATTGATATCTAAATTTTGAAATAAAGAAATTTAACAAATACATTTGGAATATTGAAAAACTACAATTAAGGCATGTTATGAAGATTAAAATCATCTGCTATGATATATAATATATATATATATATATATATATATATATATATATATTTGTGTGTGTTTGTGTCTGTGTGATTGTGTGTGTGTGTGTGTGTGTGTGTGTGTGTATTGTGTGCATAAGAAAAGCGAGATAGAATTTGTATGTAACATTAAACCACCAGGATTGCAGCAAAGACCGAATTTATTGGACAAAACACATGACAACATATATACAAATCGTGCGCAAATGTAATTCATCAGTTTGGATGTAAACATTATGCCACCAATTCCACATGTGTGATACAAGTGGAACGTAGGTACTCAAAATACTGACAATCATTGAATTTCAATTGCATTTAGCTTTAAGGCTATTCTGTTAATGAAAACAGTATTTTGATTTACGCATTATTTCTCAGGCTAAGCTTTTGAACGTTACCAACTGACTTTTGTATGTGGGGGGGGGATAGGTGTTCGTATAGCTATTATCTACCGATTACACCCACGAAGAAAAATGGCCTGAAAGCAGCAGATTTCTTCAAAGAATTTTCGGGATTTGTTGATTCTCTTGCTACCAAAAGTGGCCATCTGTTGATCTTAGGTGATTTCAATATACATTGGGATTGCCAGAGGAATACAGATACCAAACAACTGGCTGACATTCTTAGATCTGCCAATCTCAGGCAGTATGTCCAAGAAAGAACACACAGACATGGTGACATCTTAGATCTTGTCATCTCCCGTGATTATGACAATTTTATTAAGGGTGTGTCTGTGTCTTCCATGCTGTCTGATCATTTCCTTGTTAACATTAATGTATCTTTACAAAAACAATCTGTTTCAGCTAAAGGTATTTCATATAGAAGATATAAGTCAATCGACAAGGAGGCTTTTCTTGCTGATCTGCGAGTCTCTTCTCTGGTATTGGATCCACCGGATGATGAGCCTTTTACAGAGACTGATATCAGACAGTTGCTGAAAAAGTCATCTAATGCGTTCTGTGCAGTTGACCCTACGCCTACATGGCTTGTGAAAGATTGTCTGGATGTTTTGATAAACCCAATTACAAATATAGTTAATAAATCATTCATTATCTCTGGGTGTTTTCCCAAGATCCATGAAAGCTGCCATTTTAAAACCATTAATAAAAAAACACACTATGGACTTTAATATTCTAAACAATTACAGACCTGTTTCAAATCTTACATTTGTATTTAAAGTTATAGAAAAGGCAGTTGCTTTTCATCTAAACAAATAGTTAATCAATAATAACCTTAATGAATCACTACAGTCTGCCTATAAAAGTGGTCACCGCACTGAAACAGCCTTGGTTCGAGTGAAAAATGATATTTTGATGTCAATTGATCAAGGTAAGCCAGTAATACTTGTTTTTCTGGACCTGTCTGCTGCATTTGATATAGTTGACCCTAATGTACTTTTCTCTTGTTTAAAAGATATGTCTGATCTGCCAGATAGAGTACTTGAATGGTTTCGATCCTATCTGGAACAACGCTCCCAGAGAGTGTCTGTTCATGGTATTTTATCTGATATTCAGGTTTTGTTATCTGGTGTACTACAGGGTTCAGTTCTTGGTCCTCTGGTTTTCACAATGTATACCCGTCCTCTTGCAATTATTGCGCAGCGATATGGGGTTAAATATCACTTGTATGCTGATGACACACAGCTGTATATATCACGGGATCCTGACAATGAGTTAAATTTCTCCTCTTCCTTGAAGAATTTAGAACACTGTATTGCTGATATTCGGCTATGGATGACTCAAAATCTTCTAAAACTAAATGATATTAAAACAAATATTATATATTTGGCATCACCACATTGTGTTAAATCCCTAAAGAAACCAGCATTACTGATGGGTGCATATTCGATTACCCCTAATGGGTTAGTAAAAATCTAGGGGTTATATTTGACCAATATATTAATAACATTAATCGCCTTCAGCGAATTCAGAATAGTGCAGCTCACATTGTAACAAATACTAGAAAATATGATAATATCACCCCAATTATTCAAAATCTACATTGGCTACCTGTTAGACAGCGTATCCATTTTAAGATTCTGTTAATAACTTATCAATCTATTAATGATATGGCGCCAGAATACCTGTGTGAACTGGTTTCCATTAGAAAGTGATACCGAAAACTCAGGTCATCCAGTCAGATACTATTGCAGGTGCCAGTGTCTCGGCTCAAGTCATGTGGTGATTGTGCGTTTAGTGTTGCAGCCTCCATTTTGTGGCATAGGTTGTCGGTAAATATTAGAAATGTGTCGTCCCTTGAAAATTTTAAGTCTCTTCTAAAAGCACACCTATTTAAGGTCGCTTTCACAGATAAATAATTTTTATCTTTTAAATGATTACAAGGTTTTTACAGACATTATTTGGGTATTATTATGTTACATATTATTTGTACAGCGCCTTTGAATGGCTCCTGCTAGTAAGGGCGCTTTATTAAATATACATTATTATTATTGTTATTCTATATATCACCCTCAAATTCCCCGACACACAGCCACTCCGCTACACACACACATAGACCCACACATACGTACCTACACATACACAGAGAGCCGTCACGCTGCGTTCACACGCATGCACACCAGTCTCATATATACAACATATCTGTGACATAGGTAGTCATGGATCTGTGATCTTCGTTCAGTAGGGGCGCATTGAAGTAGGGGTGGGGCTCGCCTGTACGAAACAAAGAGATAAAATATTACTAACACCGAAGTAGCACGAACGTACATCCTTTTATATCGAGTTGGCTAAGACGGAGCGCCATAGGTAGACATTTCCGTCGAATTTTAATTCACAACCAGGACACATTTTGCCCGTATCGTTGTTGTTGCTGCGGCTGTTGTTGTGTTGTGGACGCCTTTAATGTGAGTTTTATGTAAAATCTTGTAGTCCGATAACTTTCTTGGCGGAATAGGTGGTCGTTATGTACCTGTTGTTGTCGCCGCCGCCGTTGTTGTCGTTGTTGTTGTTGTTGTGTGGTTTGTTACGAGATATTAAGGTGTGTGTGTCTTAGGATCCGACTGTTGTTTTCGTTGCTGTGGTTGCTGTTTCGGACGTTGTCTGGATTATTTTGGTGCGATGTACGTGTCGCTGAGATACTGTCAGGATTATTACGTCTATATCATCGTAAGGATTTATAGCTATTTTTCATTTGATGTATCTTTCTTCAAAACAATTATATATAAACTATACACAGGTTCTAAGGTAATATCTAATAAACAGTGTAGCTATAGAGGAAGATATAAGCCAAATAGTTGGTGGAATAAGGATTGTTTGGTTACTAGGGTTAGGCAGCGGTTTTGGTTCAGAATAAGGAAAGACTGCTCGACCTCGACAGGGTCATGTCTATCTATGTTACAAGTCGGCGAAAATGTTTATACACCTACCTGTATTCAAGCCATGAGTGGCAACCTAAAACAGCTTTCAAGTCAGTTAAATACTCTGAACAGGAGTCGTAATCTTTAAAGGTTTTGGAATTTAATTCGCAGTACTATAAGAGTGAGATCTTCGCATGAAGATATCGACATGTCAATTGTCAATTGTTGAAGCAGTACAGGTGATTTGTTGAAACTCTTAGAATGTATTTATACGTAACCGTAAATATGTCTAGGATTTACTTCTCAGTATACGGCAAATTATCAGAATATGTCTAGTCGAATGGGATTTCAGTTGGGTCTACGGTATACGTCTGTGATAGTAAATTCAACATAACTGAAACAAACAAAAATACTTGTCAAGATCATAGAAACTTGGCTATAAAGGTCTATTTACATGAGTATTCTTGATGCATTTTCATTTGATCGCTCTTTGTTTAAGTTCGGTCTATACTATATTTCATTTTGTAGGCCCATGTAATATTTCTGGTAGTAAACATTGCATTGGTGGTGGACAACTATTAAAACGGATTATTCGAATTGCAAAATATTTGTTAATTGGCTGTAATCAATAACACCTACAATTTGCTAATGTTTCATCCAATTAAGCTGTTGATTCCATGTTTTATCCCATCTTCTTCTACAGCCTTGATGACTCAATACACTTTATCGTTATTTAACATGGTATCTACCGATGATAATCTTATTACTGGAAGTGAATATCTTCATGATCGAAATAATAATGAGATTGTCTTCAAATCAATAAATGGTCTATGTCAGCTAAATGTTGTTTCATCGTTCACTTTGTCTATACTCATTACTTTCTATGCTACTTGACCCCCTTTGATCTACTCTTGTGAGTGAAAATGCTAAAATGACAGCAACGTTTGCATTTATTTTTTAAGTCGGGATATTTACCGACTGAGATATATACTACTCAACTACTGAGATATCTGATAAAGAGGGAATATCGAATTGTATGTTTAAGTATATGTACATGTATATATATATATATATAATACCTCATAAGCATACAAATCCAATATTATCACCCTAGGTGATCAATTTAAATTGTCGGTATTATCTCTAAGAGTCCTTGAGTTTATCATAGAGTCATCAGGTAAGTAATAAACTAGAATTCCAACAGTCTGTCCTCGATAATATATCTAGTTGGTATGTTTTATTTATATACTACACCTACCTAGGTGCTAATATTTTTGCAGTAACCGCACAGGTAGGATACATGTCTGTCTAGGATGTGACACTCGCGTGACAGGTGTGTCGACAGGTATGTGCACCCTGAACGCTGTTACCGAAATGTGATTATAAAAGCAATATTAAAAGATAAATCCACTAAGTATAAATATTCTGCATTAACGACATCAATAGCACACGTATGTGTGATTTGGATGTGACTCCGGTGTGATTAGCAAAAGGACAGTCCGTAATATTCTTTTTATGGATTTTAAAAAGATATTGCGGAGAGCGATATGTGCTAAGCAAAATTTAGTAAACAAGTTATGGAGTGATGTTGTTTAGGTGAAGTAGTATGGGGTTATGTTCACTGAGCCATGGAATAGTTTGTTATATTTTGGCGAGGTGTTGTCTGCTACCGCTTGGTGACTAAATGTGCCATGATAAGATGGTATTCGAATGTATGGAGTGGCTATATTGATGAATGGAAACGGTCTATTATTTAATGGGGTGGCTAAGTTGATGACTGGAGTGGCGATATGTTGATCCTAGATGAGTCGGAAAGGGGTCAAAGTTCGTCGGATTATACATAAGTAAATTTGTAAGTAAGTATGTTGGTGTCTATACGAACAATGTCTGGACTTCAAAAAGAGACATTAACCTTGAGGTGAAGATGGTTTGATTAATGCTATAGCCTTTAAGTTGCAAGAACCAATATTACAGAGGGCTTTTAGAAAGCCTACACTCTATCATATATCAATATTTACCAATATTTTCCAACACTTTCGCACGTTTTAATCTCAGTTAGTAGGTTCTGTTCTAGAGTAGTTCGAACACTCTAACCAGATATCCACGTGAGGGCTCGAATAAGGGTCGTAGTTGTGTTTATGGGATATTTCTCTAAAGTGGATCATTTGCCATAGTCTATTATTTAGTGATAATGAGATATTGACAGAGAACAACTTTCAGGCAACATGAAATAGTATCAAAGAATATGTTGTGACTTATGTCATAGATAGCCAAAATTTGAAATGGACTAGAGTCAGTATCACACGTAATCCACATGAATGAAATCATAGATTTAGTTTTCGATCGATTCCAGCCTGTTACAGAGGAACAGATGCGCAAGGTAGTAGTTAAGCTTTCGAGTGCTACATGTGTGCTAGATCCAATACCAACACAAATGCTTAAAATTGCATCAGCTCTTTAAGTTCCGTATTAACAAAGATTACCAACATCTCATTAAGTAACAGTGTTTTCTCGACAAGTCTGAAAGTTGCGAGTGTTAAACCTCTCATAATCAAATCCATTCTGGGTCCGGAACAGCTGAAAAGCTATCGACCTGTATCGAACTTATCCACGCTGTCAAAGATTATGGAAAAACTGGTAGTCACGTAAATAAAACACCATATGCTAGTACATGGACTTGACGAAAAGATGCAGTCAGCATACAAAAGTGGGCACAGCACTGAGACAGCACTTCTGCGTTTGAAAAACGACATGTTGATGGCAATCGATGGACGGAAGGCTGTGATTCTGGTCCTATTAGATTTATCGGCGGCATTCGACACCATTGACTATGAGATCATGAGTAGTAGATTGGAGAGACTCATAAGGCTCAGCGGAAAACCTTTGGCCTGGTTTCGCTCGTATCTCGCTGCTCGGACTCAATGTGTATCTGTTGAAGAGGCTTTATCTGAAGTTCTGTGTTTGCTGTTAGGGATGCCACAGGGATCAGTCCTGGGACCGATACTGTTCATCATCTATACTATGCCTTTGGCCAGAATAGCACAAATATAAACATATACATATATATATATATATATATATATATATATATATATATATATATATATATATATATATTATATATATATATATATATATATACAGAGAACCAACATATGTGTCGCATGATCTCACTGACATGGAAAGTTACTGAGCGTCTTGAAAATTGCATTAGTGAGATACAGTTCTGGATGGCCACATATAAACTACAAATAAACAGCAACAACATCGAGTTACTTGTATTAGTCTAATCCTATTTCAGCAAACACTCTAGTGACTTTCAACTTCAAATTGATAATAATTGAATCTCACCTAGTCTTGGTATACTCTTCGACCAACATCTGAACATTGAGACTAATGTGGCTGGTATCTGCAAGGCATCATTTTTTCACATACGGAACATTAGGAGCTTAAAGTCCATACTTACCCACGATGCACTTATTTCTGTGGTCCATGCCTTTGTTACATCACGGTTAGATTACTGTAATTCCCTTCTTTTCGGCTTGTCTGATAAATTGCTTCAAAGGTTGCAACGGATTCAAAACATCTCAGCCAGGATAGTCACAGGGTGTCGGAAGTATGATCACATCTCTCCGATATTGAAGGAGCTTCACTGGCTTCCAGTGATTAAACGGATTCAATTCAAGACACTTATGATCACATAGAAGGCGTTAAATGGCCAAGCACCGATATATTTGACAGAACTTCTTCATGAGAAGGCTAACACCCGAACACTAAGATCATCTGATGAACTGATCCTTGCCGTTCCTAAATACAAACCCAAAACTTATGGACTGAATGCTTTTAGTGTTGCTGTCCGAACATTGTGGAATAAGTTGTCTAGTCATATTAGAAATCCTAAGTCACTAAATTCTTTTTAATGTTAAAACATTCCTATTCAAACAATATTTTAATTGTTAATGTACTCATTATATTTAGTGATTTTGTTAAACATCTCTTTCTTTATTGTACAGCGCCTCAGAACAGGGTTACCTGGTTTGGTGCTTTATAAATATACCTATTATTATTATTATTATTATTATTATTATTATTATTATAGTATAGTTAATTTTATATAAGGCTAAATGTTACATATATTTATGTAAATAATATGTTCACTTTTATATATATGTAGGTATACTTCAATCAATTGATGGCAAGGTTTGGGGAAAAAGGTAACTGACGCATACATATACCCGGATGATCTCACGCGCATACATATACCCGGATGATCTCACTCGCATACATATACCAAAACAAAACTTCAACCGTTAATATTATGTAAGATTGTTGTTAAAGTAGTCTAAAAACGGCTAATGTATGTGTAAGCAATTTTTAGTTCATAACATATCGTCACTGTATATATCATAACTCATTAGCCATTGATCTTCTCTTAGTATGAACAATTCTATTTTCAATAAATGGTTTTTATTTTATTTGCTTTTTGATATCAGAGAATAATTTATATTTATGTATTATTCACCAACAGGATTTTCATTCTCCCTCCAAAGACTGTACCTCTTTGGAACAATATGTTTCGGAGGATATTTCAGCTACTATTTTGTTACGTCTCATACACCCCTGACGTCACTGTCACGCGACATCGTTTCTTTACGACGATTGGCTGATGACGTCACCCTCGTACCTTCCTATCTACCGCAAACAGAACAGTCTTATTTGGAAAAATGTCCAGAACGACTACCCGGCTTAGGTAATAGGACACTTAAATACCATCTTTGATATTATTTAAGCATACATAATATGGTCAATATAC
>JAODUP010000700.1:52500-215000 GCA_025642065.1 Paralvinella palmiformis | reverse complement strand
CCATTGATACCACAAATCGCAGCAAACAAACACGTGCGTGTGGTTCAATGGCGACTTGCTACATATATATCATAAACTATTTTGACACCACATTTACATTCAACAGTAATTTTCTGTGTTCAAAAGAAACCTGTATATAAAACATTTCGACACCTCAGATGCTGACCTCATTTTTATTCTGGGTTCGAATAACTGAATAAATCCTACCTATATGAACTGTGTATCAATACACGTCCGACTAGTCTGGCGTCGAAATTCTTCTCTAACCTAAGTGAACATTTAAGCCCTATATATAGCCTCAGCGTGTTAACAAACATTACAGTTTGTTCATAACAAAGAGAATGTACACTAACTCAGTATGGACTAACTGAAGTGATTTAACTAAAATAAAAACAAAGTAGCAATACCGCACAATGGATTATTACTGGACTAGAACAAAATATCGTCTCAAACCTGAATAAATACTATGATTTGCTCGAACCTAACAGCTAACCCTCATACGTTTCCGTTCATCTCGAACCGTGGTTCTGGACGTTTCTTCAGAGGATTGAATCCAGAGTGGCAACTTGTCATTGTGAGACATGTGTAATAATAATAATAATAATAATAATAATAATAATAATAATATGTATTTAATAAAGCGCCTTTATTATCAGGAGCCAGTCAATGGCGCTGTACAAATAATATGTAATATAATAATACCCCGAATAATATGTCTGTAAAAAACCCTCTAATGATTTAAAAGATAATGCTTATTAATCTGTGAAAGCGAAATTGAATAGGTGTGTTTTTCGAAGAGATTCAAAATTTTCAAGAGATGTGTAATGTCTCACCAGTTACTAAGCTGCTAAGAAAAAACTAAAAGCGAATCACCCACAGCCATGGAGTTTGGGAGTAGAACACCCAAGTCAAATCACGGCAGTTGAGATAAAGTTTAGATTAATGCTTGCTTGTAATTCTGGGATAATCCCCAATCTGTCACTTAATCAGCACAGCCTTTAGATTAATTATCTAAACAGCCCTAGTCATAGCTATTTTTCAATTGCTGTATTTCAAAGCAATACAATATAAACTATATAACCTAATTGTCACTTTCTTCAGATGTCAGTTTGTACAACGGGCAGGCGTGATGAAGCGACTACTTTGAATATTATATATATATATATATATATATATATATATATATATATATATATATATATATATATATATATATATATATTTATTTTCTATATATATATTTTATCACATCTTTTGAATTTGATGTTATATATATATATATATATATATATATATATATATATATATATATATATATATATATATATTATCAGGTCTGTCTGTGCCAGGTATAATAATATTGTAAAACACCTTAGAGCAGCTTCAAGCTGAATAGGGCGCTATGTTAATGTGACATATTATTATTATACGAACGCACAGATACACATGTATTTTAGAATTAATGGGATGGAAACGTCGTGGAAAAGAAATGATCGAATTCAAAAGATGTGATAAAGAAAAAGAAAAACGTTATCACAGACTTTAGACTAAGCATTATTATAATCCTTATGGAAGTTATTGAAACATGATGTAATCAATAACATTTACGAATCCTTTAGGAAATAGGCAACATCCTGAACAACAAAACAATTTATTTTTATTTTGCATTAACCTTCTATTTTGCCTTTTAGTGTGATATTCCTGGGTATTATTTACTTTACTGATAATTCTTACCGTACAGAGCATCTGAGGTTTTGTAGAAATACAGATGTTTTAATCTATTGGAACTTATTTGTTTCATATTTGATTCCACTGTGATATAGGGCTTCGTGTTTCTTATCTAGAGCATAAGTCACACTCTAATGATAAGGCGATAATCATAAACCTATTTTAGCTATAGAGATGTTTTAGACTGTTAGAGAATATTAGCCATCATGTTTTGGCTGAGTATCTTGTACTGATCACATGTTATTAGCATGTTAAAATGACTACATCAGATATTCTACTACTACTAATAATAATACTGTATATTTAATCAAGCGCCCTTACTACTAGGAGCCATTCAAGGGTTATGTACAAATAATATGTAATATAATAATACTCTAAATGATATGTCTATAAAAACCCTGTAATAATTTAAAAGATAATAATTATTTATCTGTGAAAGCGACCTTAAATAGGTGTGTTTTTAGAAGAGATTTAAAATTTTCAAGGGACGACGCATTTCTAATATTTGCCGGCAACCTATTTACAAAGTGTGGGCTGCAACACTAAACGAACAATAGCCATATGACTTGAGCCGAGACACAGGCACCTGCAATAGTATCTGACTGGATGACCTGAGTTTTCGGTATGACTTTCTAGTGGAAACCAGTTCACACAGTTATTCAAAAATAACCTATAGATAAAGTGCTACAAAACCTTGCTGCAAATCTGAAGATTGCGTGTTGGGATCCACAACACACGCAAGTGTATGTGCTAATTGATTCGTTTGGACGTCATCCTCTGGTCGTATGTCCTAGTTGGGACCTGTGTCGAAGCTAGGCGACTTAACGACGACAACAACAACAACAAAATTTCAAGACCTTTGTTATAAAAACAAAAGAAATAAAATATCATAAAATAATAACGGCGTCAAAGGAATATATATACCCTCTCCCTTTATCATCTTATGTATTAGTATACTACCTAGGTTAACAACAACTTTAACTAACACTTACCTATTCGGGATTTATTTCTTACAGACGCGCCATGTATATAGCAAGAAAGGGGAGATTTAACACTGACGGATTGAATACGTTAGAATATAGCGTTCTACAAGTCGTAGTACATCCACTATATACCTGGATATATGTCGGTTATAACGAAACATTTGTAAATATATGAGAGTACATGTTTTAGTTTAGTATAGATGTCATTTCAGTGAGGGGCTTCAGTATATCAATTATCAGTCCAGTATAACATTAAAGATAACCCTCTCCCTGACCTCTCTCATTTCTCTCTCTCTCTCTCTCTATATATATATATATATATATATATATATATATATATATATAAAACACCATACTTGTACTTTCTTTGTAACTTACTAGTTCACATTCCTTTTACTAATAATATTGAAATATTACTACTCCTTACATATATCAATATCTTCATCAATATCTTTATCAGTTACTTTGCGGATGTCATTATCATCACACAAGACTTTTTGTTATCTTTCAGTACAAAATCCAAGCTGCAGCAGCGAGAAAAGAAGCCGAAACTGGACATTTTAAAACAGACATTAACTGATTCAAATAACACATTGATACCGCATTAATTTATCTTGTTGCACCTTCAACGAATCATATCGTTTTTGAGATTATATTCAAAATGGCGGCATCTGAATAAATCTGATCTTAGTGGGTATGTTTTGGCCAAAATCACAAGAAATAGGAGTAATAATTTACAGACTGCAAGATGGTTCAAATAAAGCCTTGCTTCTTAATCCTATCTGTAATATAATACTAATATAATAATATATAAAACAATTATATAGTGCCCTATATAACCTGTAAGGTTACTTTAAGGCACTTAGAAACGTCTCTCATACTGAACAACGGGGAGTAATTGAAATTGTTTTATAACTTAATGGAGTTTTACAAAACCAAATTTGCTTTTCGCTACAAGAGAAGTTCAACTCATGTGCATTAGACGTCAGTACTTTATGTGAATATGTCACTGATTTGTGTGTGCCTCAGACGAATTTGTAACGAAGTATCTAAATTCTGACAGTATCCAAAAATACCAGTGTCTACTCTACATAATGAAATTATTCTTTTAAAAGTGATGCATGGATCTTCCATTCAGTAGTTACTTGTTTAAAACCTGGTGACTAACATAATATCAGTGAGAATGGTGAAGTGTTAATTAAGTAACTGGCAATATTGAAGTTTAACAGACTGAACTAAGTGGCTGTGCCAGTTCTACTTGTATTTTGCTTATGGAATTAAAGGGAATGTAATACGCATATTGAAGAGTTTGCAATATCGTTTCACATTACACTGCTATTCTTCCTAGATCTCCTATCACAAGTTCACGTAAGGCGCCTCCATTGTCTAGCAGTAGCGCGTTGGAGCAGATATCACTACCACTGTATTCAAATCTCGCATATTTGAAGGTTGTTTCATTTTTTACTTCGATTCATTACCCATGGAAGTTGCTAGACCTGTATAGCTTACCATATGCCCAAATTGGTCGTAAAACACCAATCATCATGATCTAGCACAAGTTCAGTTCGAGGGTATTTTTACATAGTATTTATTTGGCAGCAACTATTTACACGTGGGCTGTATGAATGGGTGGTTGTGTATTTCTACGGTGGCTGTCACACAATTCACATTGACTCAGATCATAACTCTCCAATGTTTTGTTGTTCGGGGAGAATCCCCAGGCTGTCGCTTATTCAGCACAGCCTCTACATTTGGGTGGTTGAGAAAGTTAACTGGAATTTCTGTGCTACAATTAAGAGTCTACAGAAACATTTCAAACGGTCAAATTACACTTTGTAAAAGCAGATATACAGGTATTAGTGCAATGATTGATTGATGTTTCATAGCCACTTTTGTGCAATAAGTGGGCTGAGCGACCTAAAAAAATAATGAAGCGAAGTCAAAGATGAAACACACTTAAGATATGCCCATGCTGAGATTTGAACTCAGGTGATAGTAATCTGTGGTCCAACATGCTACCAACTTGACCATGGAGGTGCCCTAGGTATTAGGGCAACAAGAAACTTGTTATTTTATAAATCTATATACAGTAATTCCTCACTATAATTATGTAACAACAGCCATTACTACACTCTGGGGTAATCCCACTGGCAAACTAAAAATAGCATGTTTTTAACTCGTAACATCACCACTCAAATTGCATATTTCTGCTTGAAATGAATACCAAAATAAATGTTAATCTTTAATTTGCTGTTCTGTGGTGTTTATGTTTGAGGTTAAGTGTGGGCGATTGGTTGCATGAGTTCAGACAAACGCACACCCACGCAGATGCAACACACCCAGTGTGGCAACCTCTGAATGATCGACTTCAGTCGAGTTTGATAGGGGGGTATTCTTTTTTTGCGTATGCATGAAGCCACCCATGATGTTCAAATGGAAATTGGTCGAAAGATTAGACCATATTTCAATTCCGCATCAGCCTCATTCTTTAAAAATCTGAAGCTTTGAATTTTACAAATGTGACCGACAAAACAGGCGCAATTTTAAGCCAAAATCTCCAAATCTGCTGAGTCGATTATATATATTGCATAGTGCTAGAAACATTTTTACACTGATTTGAATGGTGTTTGAAATAATGAGGTCAGATTCATATCTGCCAAGCATAAGCCAATAAAAAATGAGCACCACAATTTGACTTCTTTATATGTGAGACCCACTGAAAATGGTGGGGGCTACTATTTATGTGAGCAATAGCAAGGACCTTCCCCGATCATTTATCATCAATTTAAATGAAAAACATGGTAAGTTTTACTTTATTTTATTAGAATGATATGTTAAAAACATATTGTGGCTGTTTATTTTTCATTTATAAGTATTGAGGAGTTGTAACATGGGAAATACAGCACGTATTCAAAAATTGTTGTTTTATTTGGAAGTGTGGGATTGCATACTTCAGTTGATACTTCAAAGCTTTTTTTGCAGCATCAGATGATGGAAATAAGGCTGTAAAATCAATAAATGGCATTTGATTTATATTTTGATGCTATTATTCTTGTGCTTACAGGCATTTTGTTGAAGGAAAATGGAAATATCTTGTAACAGTCCTTTCTACTCCTCTCCTATCGAAATTATTTGCTGTTAAGACTAAAAACTGCTTCTTTAACTCAAACAATATTTTTTGATTCCCAAATTGATTCTTTCAAGTTTAAGGCCCATCTGTGTACAAGGCTAGTATATGTTATTATGTTTGCAAATGATGAAAACTTCCATTGTAAGACTGGGCGGGAACGACTGCCCAGGCTACTTCCTCTGGCCCTCACTAACAAGCTGCTGCAACAGCTAGATTATCTTTGCCTTTAGCTGAGCAAGTCTTGAGATTACTTGTTCTCTTTGTACACCAACATTACTGGGAGGTGCATCATTACAAGGGTGCATTTGTAAGTCGGAAATTGAGGCCGTGGTGAATGAAGGACGAAAATGCAAAGAACAAGGGACAGCTGCAGATTCTGATACCTTCCTTTCAGTCATTGCAGGAATTTGCATTGGAGGCAGGAACATTGCTCCGCATTTGCTCAAGTACAACATTTTCAGGCATCATCTTTTGAATCCTGATGAACCGCACAACCTGCCACCCTGCCTGAATTGGCCAAATGGTGGTTGATATTATGGCTTTTTTTAAGAAAGATAGCTTGCCATTGTCCACATGTAAAACTTACTTGAATTTCTAGGATTTTGAGAAGACAACTGGAAGAGGTTGAATGAAAGGTTGCCCAGGTGTCTGCAGACATTTGTCCTTGTGTCATACAGACTGTCACAAAGTACCTGTTTGATGTGGATATCCCTCTGAGTAGTTTGCCATGAGAAAGGAGTATGTGATGATATGCTGATCAGGGTCATGTTTGGGCAAAACCTCAAGTAGCTGAAGCAGTCTCCGCAAACACCTTTGACATTAATTCAGATGTTTTACTTATGACAAAACAAAGTATATTGGGTACCAGGTGACAACATCAGAAGGATCACTTAGTAGTGGTTTTACTACTGTTGCTACAGAAAATTCATCCCTTGTGGAGACCACCTTGAGTATGCTGCAGAAATTCTCTGAACTTTTCTGAAGAAAAGGAACTGCACTTCGAGCAGTTTTACAGAACCTCTCTGGTGTCATGACAGACAGGGCAGCAGTTATGAAAAGGTACAAGAGGGATTTAAATGATGCTATGCATGGTACACTTGCAACAGATGAGTCAGTTGAACTTCTCGGTCATAATGCACATTTTCTCTTGGGCCTAAATACCAGGACAAACACTGCCCCCAACCATCCAGAAAATGCAAAATGAGTCCAGGACTGGAAGAGACCATCAACCACAGTTTCATTCTTTTTCTACTCCTGAGGCTGCAGCAGTTCACTATGTCTGCATGGCTTGTGAAGTACATGGACTATGTGGTGATGAAAAGGCTGGATGTTGAGATGCCTGGATTGCCTTCTGTGCCTTCAATGAAAAGTTATCCACCATTTCAAGTTTCAGGGCAAACATATTTAATAATCTGCTTGATTTTTATAAATATGTGATCCAGATCAAGGATTAGCTCGGTCAATGGAGTCAGGATGCCAGCAGTATATTCAATGCAGAGTTGGCACCACTGTTTGAATAGCAACAGCCACACTGTACTTCCTTCATCCAAGTTGACCAGGCAACAAAGCAGCAGGTCATCAACATCTTCCTGTCACTATATCCAGAGTTGGTCACTGTCGTGAATCTTCAGCTTACAGACTTACATACTTGTTGCCACCATCATGCCACTATTAATATGCTGGTTAAAAACAAGTAGGTGGTTCAAAAGCAGAACTGAGGAGGCCCAGAGAAAGCTGCTTGGACTGTCAGCCAGGAAAGGAAAAGAGCTACGAAGATGACACCATCAGGATGAGTAGGATGTTGTACTCCAAAGGAAATACATCTTGGAGCAAACCAAGTGGCAACAGGAAGACCAGAACGTAGCTCTGAAGGAGAAGAAGAATGGCATTATCATGGGTCTACCATAGCATTGAGGCCCATGTCAAACTCCACATGATGTTGACCAGTTTCTAGAGACGTTTGAACTAGAGCGGGAACGCACAGCAGTTCTTCATACAGAAATGAATTACCAGAAATTAGTTATTGGCGTCAAGTCTCCTTTGCTCCATAACAAGCATCATTAGGCTTGCAGACAACTTAAAGGCCTACCTCCGAGACCACTTGGTTCCAGTACAGCACCCTGCAGATCCAGTGTGTGCAGGTAAGAATGTTTTAGAAAGTAATCTTTTAAACAGATTAAGGAAAGCTAACATTAATGACACATAGTAACAGTATACAATATCAGTTCCAATAAATTAAATAATGTACATAGTACTAAGATTGTCAGTAATATTATATGGGATGGAGCACATAGTATGGTTATAACCCTGGATCACTAGGTTTATGTAATGCCAGTGCAGTGCTCATTTTGTCTGGTAAACAAACACCGATTAGAACTAGGCAAAATGGTGCTTAATCTGTTTTGTTTTTTTTTAATTTTATCTTAGCAACTGATTCAGGTTGTTTTCTTGGCAAAATAATTTAGAATGTGTGAATGACTTTGTCAGCAGATGGAGATCCAGCAGAGGTGACTAAACAGCAACCAACAGAGCCTGTGCAGTCAATTCTTCATCAAGACCAGATGAATATGGATGAAGATGAAGCTCTTGCTACTGATCAAGACATGGGTGCTAATGAGGACTGGTCCCAGTTTGCAATTGCATCTTTGGTGACTTCTTGTTCACAAAGACAGGTCAGAATGTTGCAGTGTACTATGATGAGGACTTCCACATCGGCAGTGTCAGCAGCATTTCAAACCCAGAACTGGTGAAGTAAACATTTTGAAGAAATGTGCCATTGTCAATAACACCTATGTTAATCAATCAAATAGGTTTTAAGATACAACCGTTTTAAATTTGACACCATTATGCAAAATTTCCCCCCCCCCATTTTTTCTGCCATCAATTTTAATCACATTGCCATATTTGATGCAGCGTTGCTACTAAACCTGAAAACAAAGCCTTATAGAAAAACATGTTGGTTTATCTTACTCCAGAGATTTTGGAAACATGTTTGTTCAAGAACAACACATGGACAGTTCATGAATGGTTCTTGAACATGAAATGGTCCGATTCGTGAACAGTTCATGAACTTTTGAAGGTACAGAGTTCAGGAACTGTTCATGAACATTTCAGTGCACATGGTCCATGAACAGTTCATTAATGGTTCTTGAACATGAAATGGTCCTATTCATTAAGTGACAAACTCCAGACTAATTAGTTTCATTATTTGTTTTATTATAAAAATAGCAATCATTTCTCATGTAAATAAAATATAATTCAACTGCTTGGTTTAAGCATTTCCGAACTCAACTAAAATTTGGAGCTCAGCTCTTGGCAGACTGTCACTGATATTGTTATGCCTTAGGGTAATAGTAGACCTCTAGATCTATTACCTAACATTATATTTACAATTGATGCCACTAGACTTAGTCTAGTGACTAAATCTAGATGACTAAATCAACATGACTAGAGTATATAGCCGTATAGGTGTTAAAACATAAATCGTTGATTAGATCTATATGCTATCTCAGTATCTGTTTAAAACAATATACACTAATACAGTATGATAGTCAAATAGAAATAGAAATCTGAACGTTACTTAGATTAGAATTAAATCTATGTAGATCTAACAGTATCATTATGATTAGAGCCTAGATCTAGACTCTAAGGTCTAGATGTAATCCCTTGTTAATGCCGTCTCCTGCTCTCATTTACGATAATCGGAAAATCCTTTCTTGGTGTAACAATGCCTGTGTATTTAACAATACTCAACAGGCTCTCTAACACCCAATCAACTAAACTATACATGCTGCTTAAGATGGTCACACTTGAAAACTTCTTAAAGCTGTTATAACCAAACACTTGTATGCTGCTGCTCTTAAACCACTCAACCGTTTAAAACAAAACTCACGGTCGCGCATTTATCTCGTTGACCAATCACATCACCGGAAAATATGCCATAGTTTTAAACGATCAGCGCGAGAGTTCGTGCGAGAGTTCATGTGTGCGATTTATAGGCCTAGTTGTTCTTACTTCTAAACCCGGCACTTGGTAAGGGGACAGGTACAATTCCAGTAAGAGGTCGAAACCAGAGATTAATTTCTCGGCTCACAACATCATGGGTGGCTAACCACGTTAACTGGCGCTGCCTTCTCCACTGAATTATTAAAAATAAAGGGGGACGTTGTCGTTAAAGATCCCCCGAGGATGTAAAATAATTAAATACTCCGGCAGTGACCACCTTCATCAAGAAGTTTATGGTATTTCGGCTCTATCTTTCCATACTGCTCCTCTTTGAGTGGTGGGAGAGGAGATCCTCATCCACTCCAACATAGAGACTGTGCCGAATAAGTGACAGCCTGGGGATTCTCCCCAGAAAACAAAACAAACACAAAGAATCCGAGATAGAAAACATGTTCTTAGTTTAATTATGAATATTTGACTTAGAATTTGAATGGAATTAATTGGAATTGACAAAATGAAATTGACCCTATGTCTGACAATTACAGTTGGACTTTAAATATTTTTCAGTAATTCTTGAACTCTAATGTTTAAAAATGGTATATGAGGTTCTTGGAATGTTCTTCAACCTTTCCAGATTTATGAAATATTCTTCAACCATTCATGAACTTGTATGGTGAACTGTTCATGAACTATGGTTCATGAACCAGTCATGTGAACATTTCATGAGTAGTTCAGAATTTCATTTCACTGGGGATATATGGTCACCATTAGAGGCTTGTTTTGAATAATATATCGTGAATAATCTTCATCAGGATCAGTTCTAATTATATTTTAGTGATGAGATATGCTTGAATAACACTATTTATTTGTCCAAGATGTAATATATGTCATATTGCATTTATTGAAATGGAACATGTTCCCTGGGAAAGTGTTTTAATGCGAATTATAGATGGGGGAATTTCTGAGAACAATATCATGCAACAAAACCACCTCCCAAGATCGAACTGTGAAAGATCAGGTCAGCTATGTTCGTATTATCTTATGTTGTGTGATTATTATCAATTTGTTTTTCAGGTGGAAAGTGTAAGACAAAGACACATATATGCCCAGCAAAGATACAGCTATGGCTGCTATTGTGCCATCAGTGAAGAGATTAAAAAGGAAACACTTCCATGAGAACAAACCAGATTTCAGCTTTTCACCAACCGTGCTTGTTCAACAATATTAAGGGAACAGAACAATGCTGGTAAGTAAAATTTCCTATAGATTTGTATTTATTCCTGTCTTTGAAGTGTATCCCCAGGTGCACAGCCAATTAATGGGTTTACTCTGTAAATACATTTTTACAGTATATCAGAATTTAACTTCTTCTGACATTTGACACAATCATTCAACGCACATTATTCAGTATACGATGTAACACATTATTACCATTGTAATCAAAACATTTTAGACACTATTATGAAGTATCATACAATTTGCATATTCTTATTATATGTGACTGCTTTCCTGACAGTAATAGTGCCAATGTGTCATTAAACAACATTGATATTGTTAAAGCCAATACACAAACAAGTCACCACTGGCTCCAACAGTTGAAACATGAACATGGTTCATGACTACCGCATGGCTTGGACATCTCAGAGGAGATAGTGTTCTGGTGTCTCTTTTTCACTTCTACACTGCAGGCATATTGGATCTTCTAATATGTAGTGGGAATATAAATATTCCTTTAAAGTTTCCCGACCCTAGTATGATTAATTCAACGTTTCCCTCTGAATTGGCTAAGATATTTGTCTTTGGATTAAACATTTTATTTTGTGAGGTTTGCTTGAAGGAGCTCGATGTTGATTCATCCTCTATTTCTGGCTGAAGGCTGTACTTTGCCGTGTTTGATCTTATGATTGTATATTTACTGTTTCTTCTGGCTTAGTGAGATGCTTCTGCAGTCTAGTGGTAGCGTAATTGATCAGAGATGAGTACCACCAGTGTTCGAATCTTAGCATGGACATATCTGAAGGTTGTTTCATTATCTATGGACATCGCTCAGCCCATTTAGTCTGATGTTTTAAGGCCACTTTGTGTACCTGGTAATCATCATCATCTATCATCATCTTTTGGTTTGGTATTGCCATCCAAGTTATGCTGGTGGTAGTTGGTGAAGGCGTTTTGGAGCTATGATATTGTATATCATTAAATGTTCAAAGTAAATTCTTCTTTCTTGGCCTTCCAACTTTTCTATGTTACTTCTGTTTTATCCAGTTATACAGATAACAGCAGCTCTTCTCTGGAAGTATTCTAATCTGCCTTTTTGTTCAGTTATACAATTATTATAAAGTATTGTTGCGTATTATGTTAGAGGCCTAATATGTGAAATGCAAATGCTTTCTGTTTTATATCTTGGTAGGTGAATGCTTAATCAGGATATTATGCTGATTTCGTTATTGACTTCGCTAAAGGTTTGCTTAAATTTAAAGTCATCATATACTTTTTTTAGTGAGATTATATGTGCCATTTCTCTGTCCAGTTGGGTCACCTCTGTTGGTCTAACTGGTAGCATGTTGGATCTCAGATCACTTCACCTGAGTTTGAATCTCAGCATGGGCATATTCTGAAGGGTGTTTCATCTTTGACTTCACTTTATTACTTTTGGAGGTTGCTCGGCCCATTTAGCCTGTCATGTCCACAAAGGTGGCGATAAAACATCAATTATCCTCCTTGTCATCTTCTGCTATTGTCTTCATTATTACAAAAATAGTCTTTGATTCTTATTGTCCTGAATATGTTCTCCAGATCAATGGGCTGCAGAATTAAGTGTTTTTTCAGTTACATTTCTGGTGAGTGTATTTGTTTATTTTAGTCCCAATTGAAATTGTTTAGTGTTTTGATAATAGCAGTATTCTCCTGTATCCATGGTTTCATTACATCACACAGTTTTTCTTGCCCATCCTCATCTCATAAAGCCCTAGGAATGTTACTGGGTCCATCAGTGCCAATGTATTATCTGAAATATATTAGATGTTTTAGCCATAGAGACATGGATCTTCTCCTACAGGTTTAACCCACCGTGTGAAAAGGGACAGGGAATGATGTTTAATTTTACCAACACCATCTTGTATAGTATCTACACTTTCTGGATTTGATTATTATGCAGTGGAAACTGTTAAAATTGAAATCATATTGTCATCAGATAGGTGAGAACAAGGATCCTTTACAGATGAATAGGTGTACCTGTTTTTTTCTCTCCAGTTATCTACGTTTAGGTGTTGGTTGTGCATTTTGGTTTTTGCCTCTATTACATCAGTGGGATGAGCTGATATGAATCACAGCCCACCAAGGCTACTTATAATATATCATAAGCCAAATTAACTGGTGAGCTTTATATCCGAGTTTAAATACCACAGCCTACCATTTATACGCTACACCTAATTCTATAGATTAAATCTATATAACATTCAATCTGCGTGACAGCATAATTCATTATTTAAATTCTGTTAGTTTTGCGTGCTAGTATACTTTGAAGTTTTCATTGACCAATATTGGGAGCAGAGTGACGTGCTATAAACCTAAGTATTTAGGTTGATATATCAGTAGATGTGTTTGTGAAATGCGTTCTAAGTGAGTTACACCTCAGACATGTATCCCAGGGTTGACAAGAGTTGAGCTTGAATAAAATACTCATTGAACAGCAATATATATTTATATATTCTAGATGAGCTCAGATACATTACTAAAGAGTTTTCTAATCATTGTGATTACACAATTCGTCGAGATTGTCAGCAGCAGTCTTCCACTGATTGAAAGCACAGAACAACTTGTTAGTGATTACTTTTATTTTAAATAAATATATTAGTACAAAATGCTGTTATCTTTTCAATATTTATTCCAGTATAATATCTCAGTTGACAATGTATTGTTTGTTCTTTCAGAATCAACAGTCACAAAGTCTAAGAATGGAAAGTAATCTGTAAGTCAATTAAATGTGAATTAATATACATGAAAACTATTATTTAATGGAGTAACCTATTGTATCTTGTGAAGAGGCTTCTTAACTATTTCTACAAACCTAACCTAGTACAGTGGCTAACCCCACTACACTACATTTCTGCAGGTTAGATATATAGGTATGATGTACGTACCTCCATCTTAAACTATAATGTGTATTGGTTAGAAATTTACATCTTTGATTAACTGTATTCAGACCAGGTTACTGAAGTGATGTTTGCCCCAAACTTACCCTGTAATTTTCTATGATAGAAAATGGTAGAAAAACAAAATTAACATATAACAGCTGAATCGAAATGTATAGATAAATTGAACAATTATATGAAACAACACATGATCATACACACACACACACTCTTAAGTAGATGATATGCTGTACTGTTACTTATCCAATTTTTATTATTTTTATAATATAATTGTTCCTAAAATCTTGATTTAGGATGTCAATTGTCACTGATTTGTGAACTAAGATGTGGCATACAGGAGACAAATGTAGTTGAAAAGCTGGTGATGTAAATGGACACCAGGTGGCTTCAAGTACAACCGATTTGACTTTCCATCATTGGTGTCCATCTTCAGGTCAGTTTATTTCAGCTTATGTCATTTCTTTTACTGTTTATACTCGCGTATAGGCCGCACGCGTGTATAAGCCACATCGGGTTATGGGAGCAATAAACGCCCCCTACAGTCGAACTCGTGTATAAGCCGCACTAAAATCAGCAAATTTATTCAAAACCCCAAAATTCGTCATCACCACTATCTTCATTGAACATCGGTGCTATCTGTTCATGTGTCATCCTGTCATCATACATCTCGCTTTCTTCGTCAGGGTCGATTTAATCCCAGGCCGTTTTCACACACTGTGTAACAATAGGTAACAACGGCCGCTTCAGGTTGTCTGCTGCTGTGTGCTCGTTTCCGTAATGCTTTTTGAAGTAGTTTATTAGTAGTTCCCATGTGCCAGCTTTGGAAGTAATTAACACATTGTTTGCTCTAATCGTTTTCCTTTGATGTGGCTTCAATGGTAGTGCTTTGCGTGGCCTCATTTGCCGTTCCATTCAATTACGCATGCTCACTTATTTCGATAGTAATGACACGTCTTAGATAGACCAAAAATAAAATCTGCCTCTAATAGTTTATGAAGGCAGCCGTATAATTGGTCATAGTGCGGTCGTTTTCGTATCATAGCCAATTTGGACCTACACCTTTGTAGGATCAGATTGTCGTACTTTACTGGATTCCTGTGCTTTCTGGATCCTGTGCATCGTTCACAGACGGCCTTGATACCAGCGACAGCCTAAACGTGACTGCATTACCCATAAATTATTACTTGACAATAGACAGACACCACGCTACTCACTGGCAGTTATCACGATTAAGTTTGGCTTCGAAAGACAACAGCGAAAACACACCTAATTAATTTGTTGGTTATTCATATATTCATTATTAATGTAGTAAAATAATATTACTGTATTTCCCCCTAAATTATGGCAAATATTACCTTCCCTTTTAGTCCGACCCGTGTATAAGCCGCACCCGCTTTCGGCGGCGATTTTGTTGTATCAAAAGTGCGGCCTATACAGGAGTATATACGGTACTATTATTTCATTAATATGAAAGGTACTTTCGTTAATATGGACATCGTTTATCCAGCAAACTCGCGTTCTGACTCCGGCACTTCATTTTGCCAACAGAATGTGACATTTCAATGTCAAATAACCTCGGTAATCCAACAACACGAACATGTTGCCGAACATTTCCGCTGGTTCAGTCATGCAGGACACACCAACATGTTGTCAGTAATGGTTAATTAACCAACCAACATGCCATAATTGCTATATCATAACCAATTACAATCGTCCTTGAACATACACGCCAACACACGATCCTTCCATTGTATGTGTCTATCTCATAGCCAATCATAATCTTTCATGGCTAATTACAAACACAGATGTCTGATTTTTCCAATTAGCAGGTCACGTGACTCGACATTCCAACATTCACTTTTATCAGACATATCATCACGTGACAAACCTTGTCTGAATAATGGATTCGCTCTGTTGTTTATATAACTGGGAAATTTCTTTTTTACACAACTTTTGTTTATTGACTTAATAAGGCATAGTCTCTTAGACTGTTTTAGTATTTGTCGTTTGCTTTTAGAATGGCTGTTATCCAAATCTGGAAGTATATGACAATATTGGTTAAGGTTTCTATACAAATATGTATGTAACCCTAAAGATGCATCATTTTGAATCAATGCTGCTGTTATAATATCATTACTATTGTGGGAACAATTTAATCAAAATTAATATTACGTTATTTGTAATACGGCAAAATGCAGCATCATTTACTGAATCACACGCGCGCGAGCTCGCTCACACACACATACACACACACACACACACCACTATTCTTAATACATGTGACCCAGGACAAGCAAAATATAAAGTGTTTTTATTTCAAGATGGAACATACCTAGTACATTGGTCACACTCATTCAACCCAGTACATTGATTAACACATTTAAACCCAGTACATTGATTAACACATTTAAACCCAGTACATTGATTAACACATTTAAACCCAGTACATTGATTAATACATTTAAACCCAGTACATTGATTAACACATTTAAACCCAGTACATTGATTAACACATTTAAACCCAGTACATTGATTAACACATTTAAACCCAGTACATTGATTAACACATTTAAACCCAGTACATTGATTACACACATTAAACCCAGTACATTGATTACACACATTCAACCCAGTACATTGATTACACACATTCAACCCAGTACATTGGTTACACACATTAAACACAATACATTGATTACATACATTTAAACCCAGTACATTGATTAACACATTTAAACCCAGTACATTGATTACACACATTAAACCCAGTACATTGATTACACACATTCAACCCAGTACATTGGTTACACACATTAAACCCAATACACTGATTACACACATTTAAACCCAGTACATTGATTAACACATTTAAACCCAGTACATTGATTAACACATTTAAACCCAGTACATTGATTACACACATTAAACCCAGTACATTGATTACACACATTCAACCCAGTACATTGATTACACACATTCAACCGGCATATTGATTACACGCATTCCACACAGTACATTGATTATACACATTGAACCAGTACATTGATTACAGACAATCAACCATGTACATTGCTTACACATATTGATTCCAGTACATTGATCACACATATTCAACCCAGTACATTAATTACACACATTCAACCCAGTACATTTGTTACTACACATTGAACCAGTACATTGATTACACATACTACTACCTAGTTCTACATTGATACACAATTCACCCAGTACATGTTAATTACACACATTAACCCAGTACATTTGTTACTACTACTGATACTACTACTACTACATACTACTACTACTTCTATTAACTACTACTACTACTACTACTACTACTACTACTATTATTACTACTACTACTACTACTACTACTACTTACTACATTACTACTACTACTACTCATTATTACCTACTACTACTACTACTACTATTACTAAAACTACATACTACTACTATTATTACTACATACTACTATTGTATTATACTACTACTACTACTACTACTACTCTATTATTCTACTACTACTACTACTACTATTACTCTACTTATCTACTACTACTACTACTATCTACTGCTATTTACTACTATTACTACTACTACTATCTACTACTACTATTACTACTACTACTACTACTGCTATTATTACTACTACTACTACTACTACTATTATTCTACTACTACTACTACTACTGCTATTATTACTACTTTACTATTCTACTACTACTACTACTACTATTACTACTACTATTACTACTACTACTATTATTACTACTACTACTACTACTACTACTACTACTACTGTTCTACTACTCTACTACTACTACTCTACTCTATTACTACTACTACTATACTACTACTTACTACTACTACTACTATTACTACTACTATTATTACTCTACTCTATTACTACTACTACTACTACTACTACTACTACTGCTATTATTACTACTACTACTACTACTACTATATTATTATTACTACTACTACTACTACTACTACTGCTATTATTACTACTATTACTATTTCTACTACTACTACTATTACTACTACTATTACTTCTACTACTATTATTACTACTACTATTATTACTACTACTACTACTACTACTACTATTACTACTACTACTATTACTACTACTACTACTATTACTACTACTACTATTACTACTACTACTATTATTACTACTACTACTACTACTACTGCTATTATTACTACTACTACTACTACTATGGCCACCTCACACCATTATTATTTCGTTGCCATTATTACTTTAAGCGAGGTCAAAACTAGATTTCGTCAGTTCAATTGGCCTTGGGTATTTATATATATAAACAAATGGAGAACCCACAGCTGGCCTATGTTAATATTGGACTACATTAATGGAACCAGAGAGCATCTATGTTGATGATCAATGATGGAACGTCGCTGAGTGAAATTAGCACTTGTTTTATTGATAGTGGCATACACAATTAAAACTGCATAGTCAAGACTTCAGTAGGCCTAAAAAGGTCAAATGTTCAGTCTGATGGTCTACCCTTGGCCGCCCTCAATGGTAGTTAATTAAACAGTTCCATTTCAGAATTAAACATTCTATATGGATAATACATAACAAAATTATGAATATATACAATATTTTCAAACAATCATTTCAAATATCATACACTAAGGCAAAAATCCTTAAAGACACAAAACCTGTATGAAAATGAAGTCCTGGCGAATATCTTGATTGATCAATTTCGACCCGGTTCCTTCCAAGCTGTCCTTGGTGTCAAATTTCAAAGGAATCAACCAACATTTGCAAATTATAGAGTGAGGACAAGAATGTCTATGAATGACACAACAAACACACATGCAGATTAATGATGACTAAGCCATAGTACCCACATGTAATTTCATAGAGGGAATACAATCATCTTATTAGTGCATTATTGTGGGGCTGGTAGACAAATCATAGTCCGGGAGAGTCATCATGTAATGATTTAGTTTTACATGATAAATTGTTGATATATACAAGTTTAAAACTAGTATTCATTCAGATAAACCCAAATTTCAACACCCCCTTTATGCTACTTTCTGGTTTTGTATTTGTTCAGATTTCAATATTTGGGCATCAATTTGTTCAACTTTTTCACAACTTGTTAGTGCTATATTTGTCTTGCAGCTTTTTATCTTATTGTTTCAAAACTTATCCATTATCTTCCTTGAATAATTGGAGAATTTAATCAAAACCAAAGTATTTTGGTTATTTGATATAATCCCCCAAAGTTTCTTATTTTGTGCCCATTTTTAACTTCTTCACCAAATACCTCTTAATAACCAACTAAATTAAAGATGGAAATTTGCCCAATTCTTCTATGCTAATTTTTAACCTGAACACACTGAAAGTACCACTTTTTGCGAGGGTGCCTCCATGGTCTAACTTGTAGTGCATTTGATCATAGATTAATACCACCCAAGTTCGAATCTCGGCATTGACATATCTGAAAGGTGTTTCATCTTTGACTTCACTTCATTACCTTTGGAGGTCGCCCAGCCAATTTTGTCTGCCATGTGAACGAAAGTGGCAGTAAAACATCAGTCATCAACCACTATTTGGGACCTACTTATCCAAATTTTATTTGATCAATTCCTACCCCATTTTTAAATTTGAAATTATGCTAAATTTTAAACATGAATTGTAAAGCCTTCAACATGTGGACCACCACATCTAAAAATCCTGGATCAATCACTGCATTATACAATTGTATTCAGAAAGATCTTTAATTTCATTTCTTCACTGAATAATAACAATTTCACAAAACTATATATAATTGGCTTAAACATTTAAGGTAACAACATTGCATCTACGGTCAGTCATCTATCCCTTGTTTGAGGAGAACCGCATTTAACTGCTATACACTTTTTAACCATGAGACTACATTCTCCTGATGACATTCCATTGTAGATTTTTATGACTTTTTTACTTTGAGTGATAAATTCTTTCGAGAGCAAATGATATTGTGGGTACAATATTTGTATTCTTTTCCAATGATAACCGGTCAAGCATAATTCTTGGCTCATTGCCTCCAGACATGCTAATTTCCCTGGTGCTGTTGCTAGTCTTATAAACTTCCCAAGTTGTTGTTGTAATGCCAGCTTCTCAGAAGTGCTCCACTTGTGTTTGTTTCTGTTTACCATCAGCAACTAAAATAATAACAAATCAGTCAGTCACAACACACATTTATTTAGTTCATGAACCCAGCAATGTAGTTATTTATGTAACTAGACCGGTTCAATTACCCCTGGCGTTAGAAGTCTAAGAATCACTGTGTTGCATGACGATTTACGCGTGTAGTGGCCAATAAACGTCTTACTGAAAATCTGTATATAGGCTATTTAACAGCTATATTTGGATTTTGTTTATAGTACATTAAGGGTATGTGATCTCCAGATCATAATTCTGTATTTAATGGGAATGGAATAAACTTCAACCATAGCTTTGTGCCCCCAAACTAAGTGTAACGCTCAGCGCGCTATGCATGGCTGTCATGGTCTGGGCTGTCTAGTTCAAACTTATTTTTTGTATAACCTTTGCCATCTGACGTTACGATGTGATTGGATTTAATCAATGATCACATAGATTATAATTCAATGGGTGATTCCTATTACTGTAACATTGGTATTTATGCATGATATCGAGTTCATCCACTATTCATGAACATGTCAAAACACAGGATTCGTAAACAGTTGAAAAGTGGTTCTTGAACATGAAATGGTCCTATTCATAAAACGTTCCTGAACCTTTCAAGACACGGAGTTCATGAACTGTTCTTGAACATGTCAATGCATGGGGTTCATGAACAGTTCAAGATTGGTTCTTGAACATGAAATAGTTCTATTCATGAAACTATAACAGTATATGAACACGTCATTTGATGCAGTTCATAGACAATTGAGCCACCGTTCGTCTATATCTGAAAGGTGTTTCATCTTTGACTTCGGCTTCGGATTTAGCCTTCCTTGTGCACAAACGTGGCCGTAAAACAACAATCATCATCATCACTGTAACTGTTCATAAGCTGATCATCTGATGCTGGGGAACTGGACTATTCGCCCTCGAATTCATTCGCACTGCAGTTAATTTCCCCCGTTTTATAATCGCCTTTGGAAACCATCGCCCTCGATTGTATTCGCCCCTCAGTTAGTTAAAATGTAATTTATTACCAAATAGATCAAATATGATGTATTACCAACTAGTTAAAATACAAAGCTGGCCTCTTCGGGGAGCAAGCGGACTAGCCGGTAGAATTGCAAGTTGTGTTGATGGATTCTTTAGATCAATCGTCGGTGCCAGCCCTCGCAGTCATTATTTATTCGGATGCTGCAGTTAAATACAGACCAACATAGTGGAGGCCAGATGGTGCTGTGTACCAGCATGTGTTTGAAATCAATTGGCGCAGTGCATGGGGGTATCGGGACAGCAAGGGTGTCAGGGGCACGAATTATTGCAGATATAGGTTGGATTTGTTCTGCCTGATAGGAAGTGCAAACAGAAGAGACAGCGGATGAATGTATGTGTTTTCGTATTTTCCATGTATATTACTTCACGGATAACACACCAGAGTGCATCCTTAAAGTCTAAAGTAACTGCGATGACAGATGGTGAAGGCTGTAGCTGTTGTACAACATCCCGAAGGACGGCGACATAGTCTGCAGTGGGCTTGTCAGATGTGGTGTTATATTGGGTGTGATGTCGGACCATGGTTGGTCATGTGCCACGCGTGACTGGACAGCAAGTATTGTGTCACGTCTGTGATAGGAAATGACCAGGTCATCTCAGACGGATGAATACACACGCACGCACGCGCGCGCGCGCACACACACACATATTATTTAACACAAGGGCGAATATTCCCTTTTATTAGGGGGAATAACAATAAATGGCGAATAGTCTTTTTCTATTGAGGGCGAATGCAACCGAGCGCCAAAAGTCCATAACTCTGATGTGACAATGTTCATAAACAATTGAGATATCGGATAATTCACTGTAAAATATGCACATTTCAGTAAGTGATTTATTTTATCATAAATTCATAAAAATAACAATTAGTTATCATGTAAATAAAATATAATTCAACTACTGTATAAGTCGACCCGGCAGATAAGTCGAGGTTTTTGACCCTGCAATTATTTCCTCAGGCATATGCTCACCGCATAAGTCGAGGTCAAGTATCGTAATTTCCGCTGATGGGGGGGGGGATATACGCGTTATACAACATAACTAAATGTGTCTTTTTTAAAGAAAAACAATAGAAATCACTGCTCACAATTGAGAGAAGTTTGTTTATTAAATACAACATCAAAGCAATTATGAAATATATATCACGCTGTCATACACGGAGGGTGTACGTAATTACGGACAAAATGATGCACGAGTCCAGCTGCAGATTGTCCTGATTTCTCCTGCGTATTATACACCAAAACTGTCACTGTTTTATCCCCTTTCTTGTTAACTGTCCTAAACCCCGTCATGTCGAATGTCATCGGCGTTTCATCCATATTACCAATTTGTCCAAATTCAAAAGCCATCTCTTTCCGCTGTTTGATGATATATTGGTGAAAGTTGATTATTTTCTGCTCTACATCTTTCGGTAATTTCTGCGCGATGTGCGTCCTCTTTCTCAGTGTAAGTCAACACCGATTCATAAACCAGCTACACCATCCGGTAAAGCTTTGAATCCAGTCTCTACCTCGTATTGCTTGTCCCGAGTGTTTCAATATGTTCTATTCAGTAGAACAATTAATAAGTGATAACGCCAGTTGATTGGTTTGGTTTTGTTGTTCGGAGAGAATCCCCAGGCTGTCGCTTAATCAGCACAGCCTCTATGTTGGAGTGGTTGAGAAACCTCCTCCCCCACCACTCACAGGGGAGCAGTACGGAAAGATGGAGCCGAAATACCATGAGGGTGGTCACTGCCAGAGTGTTTTTACGTCCTCAGGGGGTTTTTAACGTCCCCCTTTATTTTAAATAATTCAGTGGAGACGGCAGTGCCATTTAACGAGGTCAGCCACCCACGATGTAGTGAGCCGAGAAATTAATCCCTGGAAAAGTTTCGACCTCTTACGGGGTTCGAACCTGCGACCGTTGGCACCAAGTGCCGAGTGCTTAATAGCTAGGCCACCGGAGCTCACTAAAACGCCAGTTGAGAACGCATGGCTTTATTAGGCTAACAATAGACAACAAATCGGTAGGTGGCACCACAATAGGGTGATATCATTGTATACAAAGGAGTAGTAGTAGCTGTACCACAATATAAGACTATACTGATATAATTAAAACTATTGGATATTACAACACCGAGTAAACTTGATAGGCTGTATACGTATCATCATTCTGGTGACGATATATCCATTGTGGCGATACTCCAGTACCCAATCATTCAAAGCTGTCTAATTTGATGTAGGGACTAAGTCCATAACGTTTTGCCCTTTTCGTCCTCGGCATTTCAAATAAATATTTCTTTTGCTTTCTCCAGTCTCTCACTAGTTTTTCACTAACAGCAAAATGTCTGTGCGTCGGAAATATATCAGTATCAATTTCTTCACCGGCAGCGATATATATATATATATATATATATATATATATATATATACACACGGATTTTGCTTTGATGTTATAACTAGGCTGTGCTGAATAAGCGACATCCTGGGGATTATCCCTAAAAAACAAAACAAACAATGTTATAACTAATAAACAAACTTGTCACACCAAACACGCAATGTGAACAGTGATTTCTATATTATCGCTAATAATCTGGAGGTGCTGGTAGTTAATGGCGCGTGACTATCAACTATTATTACACAAAGACTGGCATGTTTATGAGATCCAAATTACAATTTGCTGAAACTTAATAGTTATTTATTGGATAAGACTCTGGCTCACACAAACACGCCTTATTGCAAGTGTTATTAATTCATTGTTTCACAGCACATCTGGAAGTACTGGTAGGTAACAACGCGTGACTATCAAGTATTATTATATAAAGACCGGCATGTTTGTGATATGTAAATAATAGTTTGGTGAAAATTGTTATTTATTGAATTATTGATTTAGTAGCCAGAGATGTGACGATTTTATTCTGACTCTGGCTATTATTGGGTTGAATCCTGTAGTGTTGTGTGTCCAGGATGGCCGAAAATATATTTCCTTCAGTTGGCAGGAATTATGTCGGACGTATAAGTCGAGGTACTTCTGGGAGCTCCCTTTTCGCTACAAAAATAATTCTCATACGCGATTATATACGGTACCTGGTTTAAACATTTCCAAACTCAACTAAATTTGGGAGCTCAGCTCTAGGCAGACTGTCACTGATACTGGGCTACATAACATGGTAATACTAATAGTAGTCTATTAACTAATAATATTTACAATTGATGGCACTAGATCAACATGACTAGTTGTTAAAACATAAACTGTTGATTATATGCTATCTGTTTAAAAATATAGAGTTTAATAGTCAAATAGACATGTGAACGTTATTTAGGTGGGTTCTTGTAGCCTAGCGGTTAGGCACTCGACACTTGGTGCCAAGGGTCACAGGTTCGATTCCAGCAAAAGGTCAAAACCTTTCCAGAGATTAATTTCTCGGCTCACAATATCGAGGGTTGGTGACCACGTTAAATAGTTCTCTACTGAATTTTTAAAAAAATAGAGGGGGACGTTAAATAGGGTATTTTGGCTCCATCTTTCCGTACTACTGCCCGAAAAACAAAACAAACAAGCAACACAAGCAATCTGAGATAGAAAACACGTTCTTAATTTAATTATGAATATTTGACTTAGAATTTAATCTCGACTGGATTAAGCCCGCCCCATCTACTATCCCCATAATCAGTAAATATAAAAACTAAAGTAAAAAAGCTATTGCCCGAAATAGAAAAAAAATACTTTTACTTATTCTTATGGCGCATATAGAGAAAGGAATCAAAGGTTTGGCCGGAACCCTGGTATCTGTCAGGAGGCTCAGTTCTGGAGATCTCATTATTGAGGTCTCGAAGAAGAGCCATTCGGACAGAACAGTCTTCTGCGTTCCGGTTTGTTGGCAAATTGTCCGATCGATGTTCAACCTCATCGAAGCATGAATACCAAGAAAGGCGTAATTCGGTGTAGAGATCTGATTGACACCAGTGAAAAGGACATTTTGGACAAATTATCTACACAGTCCAGCGTGGTGGGAGCCGAGTTAATACCGGCACTATCATACTCACGTTTGGAATCCCAGTACTTCCATCTTCTGTAAAATGCGGATTGACACGTACATTCCAAATCCTCTATGATGCTTTAAATGCCAGTGCTATGGTCACCATCGAATGAACTGTAAGCGAGACCTTACCTGTGCTAGATGTGGAGTGGCGGGTCACGAGGATACGGAATGTAGGTCTAATCCTCACTGTGTAAACTTTGATGAAGATCATTGATCCTTATCGCGGGATTGCCCCTCGTGGAAAAAAAATCCAATACGTCAAGACTTCACATGGGATCTCATTTTCGAGATGTCAGGAATATCGTGGAACTGACTCGCAACAGCGGTACCGTATTCTGATGCTGGTAGGGTAGCTACGGCACCTCCCACTGCAAGTGTTGCTTGTCAAACAGATATGACATATTCTACTGGGACCTCGAAGCCTACACTGATTCCAAGAACGACGTTGAAGAACCCCGTCGTTTCTGTATCTTCTGTGTTTACATCAATGAATCAAATCGTGGTTGATAACCAGAAATCTGGTCCCACATCCTCCAATGAGGATGCTTCACTACTGATTCCAGTGGCGACCACTCAAAAAACTCAGCCAGTGTCTTCTTCCAAAAAGGACGCTGTTAACCTAACAAAGGGTACTGCTGCTGATGGAATGGCATGAGTAAAAGCCGGAGAAGACGAAGGCACTGACTGACAGAATAAGGTAAAGAAGGGTGACGCAAATCGAACAATGTCCCCAAATGGATTTAGTATTTTGGATGACATTTAGATGAGTTCTCCATGCAATGCGATCTGAATGATCAAGATCCCAGACAGTTGGCGATCCGTCTAAAATGACCAAAAACATACTCCATTAATGGCTCACACCATAATAAAATGGAACTGTAGAGGTTTTAGAAAAAAATATAGACGAAATTAAGACGATCCTGCGGGATCATGATCCCACTGCTTTTTGTTGCCAGGAAACGTACACTAGACAAGATAAAACCATAGAATTTAGAAAGTATTCATCATATCATGGTAGAGCGTCTGGCGGAGTTAGTGTTATGGTGAAAAACAAATCCCACATGTTAATTTGAGTAAAAATCTGCAGGCTGTCGCTGTGACGCTGTCACTTCACAGAACACAAACATTATGTTCAATATATATTCGACTAAATTATGCACTCGTTGCAAATGAATTAGAATATCTAGTGAGCCGGTTGCAGTCGCCATATATTTTACTTGGTGATATGAATGCACACAATCCAATATGGGGTGATTTAAACATAAATGACAAGACATAAATTAGCAAAATTCATATCCGACAATAATCTGTGTTTGTGGAATGATGCTAGTCCCATATCCATCCATCCTGCAACTGGCTCCTTTTCTGCAATAGACATGCATGGTCTGAGAGCGGGGAAGAAATCCGATGTTTGTCCATGCTTTCACATCATACAAAATAAATATGATGACCATCAGTTCATCTATACTGATGGTTCAAAAGAAGGCGATAGAGTAGGATGCGCTGTCGTTTGTGGTAGGCAGTGCGTGATGGAACGTCTGTCTGATGCGGCCTCCATATACACAGCAGAACTTAGAGCTATTTACCTCGCACTCCATCATGGTATTAGCTCTACTGGGGACAAATTCATTATATGTGTGGATTCTTTGTCCTGTCTACAGGCCATAGAAAATCTAGAAATAGAAAATCCACTTGTCCTCAGTATTTTAGAACTACATTCCACCTTTAAAACTCTAAAAAGGATGTAGTATTCTGCTGGGTACCGAGCCATGTCGGTATTCGTGGCAATGAACTCGCTGATAAGGCTGCCAAAACTGCTCTAAAAGGTCGGAAGATCAACATTCCATTACCATTCATTGACTTCCGACCTATCATAAAGCAATACGTTAGAAAGCAGTGGTCAGATTTCTGGTCACTGCAATCTGAAAATAAATTGCATGCGTGCAGCCTGCATTAGGATGTTCGATGTGGTCCTGTCGGGAAAGGCGTCGTGAGGAAATTGTGCTCTGCCGTATACGGATCGGGCATTCTTTCTTCACCCATAGATACCTCTTGGCTGGAGAAGATCCACCAGAGTGTATCTCCTGCCAAGAACGCCTGACAGTCGATCACATCCTCCTTCATTGCTCGGAATACCACCACATCAGAGTAAACTACTACCATGCAGAGACTCGGAAAGAGCTGCTGGACAATATTACCCCGGACACAATTTTAAACTTCCTAAGAGAAGCTGGTCTTTTCTTTTTAATATAAATTATTTAAAGTGGTAACATCTAGTCAACATCATTCCAAAGAGAAGCTGGTCTTTTTTCCGTAAAACTAATTACTTAAAGTGAGAATATCTAGTCAATGTCACAACCCTACCTTTTATTTCCTCTATAGAAGCAGGTCTTCTCTTTTAACAGAAATCTATTTAATTACCTCTAGTCAAAACTAGTCATTATCTTCTATATTTCACACGTTATTCACCCTGTTGGACAATAAAGAATCTGATTTTATCTTTTTAACAAGCTTATACACCAATGTATTATTTACCATTTATACTTAACAATTTACATCCTAGCTTATACAAACATTTTATCAATGCCAGTAATCCGGCTTTTTAACTTTTTATAAAGATTCGCTAAAACGGTTTTATTTCCAAACGTTCTAGGACACTGAATGGCCTAAATTGTGCCGATGTGTCGTTAAACAACATCCATCCATTCATCCTGTCCGGAACTTGGTTTTGTTGTTCGGGGAGAATCCCCAGGCTGTCGCTTAATCAGCACAGCCTCTATGTTGAGTGGTTGAGAAACTCCTCCCCCACCACTCACAGGGGAGCAGTACGGAAAGATGGAGCCGAAATACCCTGAAGGTGCTCACTGCCAGAGTGTTTTACGTCCTCAGGGTTTTTTAACGTCCCCCTTTATTTTAAATAATTCAGTGGAGACGGCAGCGCCATTTAACGTGGTCAGCCACCCACGATGTAGTGAGCCGAGAAATTAATCCCTGGAAAAGTTTCGACCTCTTACGGGGTTCGAACCTGCGACCGTTGGCACCAAGTGCCGAGTGCTTAACCGCTAGGCCACCGGAGCTCACTATGGTCCGGAACTAGATTTAGGTTTAATTTTATTAGTAATGTTAATGATATCTTGTGGCGACACATATTGGATGAAAATGCTATTACATAATGGTTCGGTCATGAATGATGAAGAAACATTTATTTGATGGGGGAACGTTATGACTTGTGCAAGTACCTATGTTGGCAAAGAATATATTGAAGCTTTCAGCTATTTCTTTTTTGTCTGAAACCGGAATATTGTTTATGAGAAATTCGCTAGGAAAGGACGATTTATTGCTAAGTTTTCCTATTGCTTGCATTAATATTGACCAACATTTTTTACTGTCATGTTTATGGTCTTCAAGTATTTGTCTATAATATGAAGCTTTCATTTTCCGCTTTAATGTATTAAAAGTATTATTGAAGGATTTATATTTCTGTATATTTTCACAAGTAAGTTTGTTTAGTTTTTTGGCGAATAATTTAGCTTTTGTGCGGGATGATGTTGAAAGTCCACTGGTCAACCAAGGCTGTCGTTTCAACAATCTTGAAGAATTTGACTCATGGAGAGGAAAGGATTTGTTGGATATAGCAGAATATATTTTCATGAATTCGTCGTATGCAGTATTGGGGCATTCTATGTTATTAATGAACTGGAAATTTTGTGCATCTAGGTTTTCTTTAAATACTTGGATGTTTGCTTGAGAGAATGATCTGGTTTTGACGACAGTAGCTTTATGATGTTGTTTTTCATTGTGAGTAATGAGAAACGTTCCAAAATTATCGGCGACGTCGGTGATAATGATACCAGAGTGATGTGTGGATGATATGTCATTTATGTATATGTGATCTATCAAAATAGCCGATGATGAGCATATTCTTGTCGGCTTTGTAATAACCGGTAAATAACCATGTGAAATAACGGTATCAAGATATTCATTAGTTTTACTGCGATCACCACATTTTAATAAATCGATATTCATATCACCAATGGATACACACGGCTTATTTTCGTGCTGGATAGTGTCCATAATATCTTGCATAGTGCGAGAAAAATATTTCAAGATCGGCGTGCGGCCCCCTGTTTGGTCTATAAATAACACCTATTATTAGATTGTTTTCATGTGTATTGGTTATTTCAATAAAAACTGATTCAAAAATATGAGGAATAAATACACTGATATCGTCTCTAAGTTTATATATCAGATTATCTTTTATAAAGAGACCTACACCACCTCTGGGCCTGTCCTCTCGATGTCGTGAAATAATATTATGATACCCAGTTAATCGAAGACGTGCATCATTTTTGCAGTGATAAATTTCACTGCTGACTATTACATCAAACGAAAAAGAAAGACAGCTTAAATTGCAAATGAGGTCGTGAAATGAATCCCAATTTGAGGAGAGACCGCGACAATTTAAATGGAACAGATATATCTGATCCCTCAATACGTCAGTGTGAATGTATCGCTGGAAGTCTGCCGGCTCATAATACGAACAGTGTGAAGAATTAAATTGAAATGGTGAGTCGCTTTCCTCGGTGTCATTCGCATTATTATACATAGATATTAAATCAAACTCCTCATTCGCACCGATCCTATCAAGTGTAACGCTACTCGGCATGGAGAAGGCAGCATGGCAAAATGCCCCACCCTAATAAACTCCTATCTCCCCCGCCCACACACAAACAACTGACCAGCATAATTACAAATATACATAGATAATAAACAGTTAAACATAGAAATGTCAAACAGAACAGGAATATAGTAAAATATAACAAGAAACAAGAAATGAATGTACATGACATAAGCGTAGTGTTGACGCACATATGTTGCGGTTAGTCTCTCTCATATGTATTATTGCTAATGACAAACACATAATGTATTATATATCAAGTTAAACATAGCACAAAGAACAAATCTGATAAAACTCATTTGCATACATATTCGTACATACACATATACATGCATATCCCCATATACATACATACATACATACGTACATAGATATACACACATATACACATACATATACATACACATATTCCAAGCTTGTCCAATGCCTCCTTACCTACGCGTCGCTGGATTTCAAACCGCTTGCGGCCAAGATGCTGAAACCCAGGAGTACACTCTCTTGAAACGAGGCACAGCACATTCCGTTTGTCGCTATCTCGCAACATGCGCAAGAGGTCTAGCCCCATGCCATGATCATCGTCTGAATGAAAATTTTCACTGACGCTTTGTCCGTTCTTCACCCTGTATGCATATATAAGGTGGCTCGCAGTACTGGCATCTGGCATTGACATCATGACCTCCTGTATCCCTGATGTTACATCCGACAGTGAGTTCACAGATACTACGTAACCTTTAAACACACTACCCGAGTCCTTGATCGTACCACTTTGTGTGACTTCTACCTCGTAATCCTCCTCCGCTGGTTCTGGATCAGGCAAACGAGGTTCTAAGAACTCAGTTTGCACTTTGCCCATTACAAATAGTTTCCCATTGTTTAAGCGGGCCTTATTGTTGAAATCTATTCGCTTGTCCTTGTAGGTGTTCATAGCAAACGGGTTGCGCTCGGTCATGGACGGCGGTGTTTGCCTTGAGACTCCATGACGAGTACCTCGCAGCTGGTTCCCGTACCTCAGGATCAGATCCAGTTCGGTGGCTATCGGGAACCTTGCCAGTATCGCACGGTGCTTGTTTCTCGGATCACCTAGCCTGTGAGCAACTGGGATGTAGAAGTTGCTGGCGTTAGGAACATGCATTACCTGGAGAAACTGTCTCACCACTAACACAGAGTCCTCGCCCTCTTTCTCATTGCCAATGTCCGTCGTGTCATCAAACTTGAAAATTAAATTGTGTTTCATGGAATGTTGCTTTAGATGTCCGATTTCATGAAAAAGTCGATCTGTGACAATTTCCATGCGTGACATTTTAGCGCATAGCAAGGAAACGGTGCGGATCAGTTGAGCCTTCTCCACGACTTCAACTCTCCTCTCCAAGTTGTCCAGTCTATTCAGCATCGCCTCGGTATTGGCTTCAATCGAATTCAGCTTTGTCCAGGAAGCAGCTGGAAATCCCTCGGGGCAGCCCTTTTTACTTTTGCCCATTGTTCTGGTGTGTGCACAGTTAAACAATTAGGTTTATCAGTTTATATGCTGGTCAATAATATAGTTAGACCAAATGCTCACAACCCACAGAAGAACAATGAGAGAGCAGTTTTTGAGTCCTTCTTGGCGATTACCTGTTAATATGGCTAATATTATTGTTGAATAAAAATGTCCAAATGTCGAAGAAAAACGCAGATTTCTCAGTAGCCGTCAAATAAATCCTATTTATTTTTAGATATTTCTAATCAGTTCATATTCATATATCACAACGTCAATTTTCACATGTATATGCCATTAATATCCAAGGTAAATATCACTATTTCCGAGAGACAAATATGTGACCACTAGCTCGCCATGTAACTCAACGGTTTTTCCTAAATTGTGCCGATGTGTCGTTAAACAACATTCATCCATCCATCTAGTGTTTTTGAAACATGTTGGCTCCTGGATAACGTTTGGTGTAGCGTACACATCTAGCACATGAGACAATGCACGAGTATCATTAATCATATTCACATTAAGGTCTCCTAAGATATACGTACACTGAACAGTATCATTTATGTTGGAGAAGATATTATCAATAGATGTAGTAAATATCACTGCGTGCATATTCGGTGGTTTGTACATTTCAATACATAACCATTTCTGCTTTTGAACAATAACCTTAATAAACAGAGATTCCATACGACTATTGGCTAATTCTTCCAGGTTCTGACGCCTTCTGTGGGCCAGGCCGTTTGGAATAGAGTACATTAGAAGTCTTGTCCTTACGTATGCAGTTATAATTAGACACAGCAAACTATCCACAGGGGAACGAATCATCAAGTTTGGTCTCACACAGAAATAATAGATCACAATTATTGTTCTGAAGTAACTCCTTAATTTCGTTAAATTTGTGTCTGAAACTATTTATATTAAGATGCACAAACAATAAACTTTCTTGCATGTTTAGTCTGAATTCATTCAATTGGTTTACACCAGACATTATGGGATTTTCAGATGAAACAACGTTATCAACATTTTCAGCAACTGTATCTGGAATGTACCTATTAATAGATTCATGCGGCAAACCTTCTTTGCTGAGTTCCTATTCACCACAGAATTTGGCCTTATGCCCAAGACGACAACAATTATTACATTGTACATGCTTTGCAATTCTGCACATATCCTTGGTATGACCTTGTTCAGCACAGTAATGACACCCCCTATCCGTGTCTGCACGATATCGGTCGTTGCGATAGCTGTCACGGTGCTGGTCATTGCGACGCCGGCGTGTTATCCGCCACTCTCCATGTGAGCTGGATTCACTGGCTGCGTCACGACGTTCACTTCCACGGGCTGCGTCGAGGGGCGTCTCCGTGGTCTAGCGGTAGCGTGTTGGACTACAGATCACCACAACCCGTGTTCGAATCTCGGCGTGGGCATATCTGAAGGTTGTTTCGTCTTTGTCTTCGCTTCATTGCCTTTGGAGGTCGCTCGGCCCATTTAGCCTACCATGTGCACAAAAGTGGCCGTAAAACATCAATTATCATCATCATCATCCACTGTCTGCGTCACGACGTTCACGTCCATAGGCTACGTCACGACGTTCACAACCACTGGCTGCGTCACAGCGTGTATAGTTGTCGGTGGCGTTTTTGGAAACACCTTCTGCCGAATCCTTGATGTTGAGTTGTAATTTGTTTGCCAGTCTATTCATTGCAGCCTTGGTCATTACAGGGTTCTTGCAAACATATTATTTGGGGTATTGTTAAATTGCATATTATTTGTACAGCGCCTTTGAATGGCTCCTGCTAGTAAGGGCACTTTATTAAATATATATTATTATCATTATCATTGGCAATGTGCACACCATATTGGAGTGTGTAACCGTCATTTATGGCTCCATCAGCAAGCTTAAACGAAGTTGTACAGCCCACAAATGTGACACTATCCGTATCATTACAAGTCGCTACTAAGCCAGCGTTCACAGCATCGGTGGTATTCTGTGTTTCATCTGAAGTTAACCGAGGACAAATACTTGCTACTGTAACATATTTGGTCGTTGCCGAATTCAGTAGACGTTTATAGGAATATATAATTTAATCTGCCGGAACGTGTGGCTGTACATCACAGTCATTACCGCCAATTACTAGAGTGATATTGTTGTAGTCCTTTGTGAGACTTTCTACTTGGTGCTTAATTGACGAGACTGTACCACTTGGCTTACAGCTCACGTAAGTGTCACGCAGCTTATCCTGAACTACATCACAAATTATACTTCCACCAATCAAGAGATGATGTGATTGATCATTTTCAGCAAACGACTTCTATTTCATACGGTTCATCTTTTGGTGCAGCTCAGCCACTGATTGTCGGAGTGTATTATTCTCCTGTGACAGTTTTGGTTCCTTTGCAAGCCAGACCTGTCACAATTACAGAAAGGGAGCTAACGATCATCCGTGGCAAGTAGAAATACAAATATGTTTCTGCTTTGAATCAATCACATACACTTCTTGTTCATTTTCTGGGGGTGCAGTTGGGATAAGTGTCTGTTCTTGGTATGTGGCAGAATGTATCACATGAGGAGTGATGGTAGCTGAAGATGATTCTTCGAGGGACTTCATTTCTATAAGAGCAGTATTGACAGTGTCATCGTCTTCATAAACCGTATTGACCATTTTGCTATTAGGTAGACTCGCTTTCCACATGTCAAAGAGGCTCATCCACTCTTCCATACGCTCTGGGTCACGAGCTCCTGCCTGCACCATACATTTCACTTTCCTGGGGTACAAGTTGACTGACACGACAGGGGCACCATCATTTATCCATGGGATTTGATGGCCCCATGTGCCAAGAGTTTTGTGGGAATTAACATATTCCGTTCACCATAATAATTGGTCATATTAATGCCACATACAGCTATATGTTCTGTCCATATGATGATAACGCAGTAGCTCTTCCCCGTTCTGCACAATTTGCTGTCGAACATGGGAGTGTCAAGGTGCTCAAGACCAACATAGTCCTTTATGCGCCTCCTTCGCGCTTTTTCCTTTGCATCTCCATTTTCACCCGAGAGATGCCACTCAATGCACTGACTTCCTTTGTTAGTCACATACTTATAGTAACCAGAAAATCCAACACTCACTTTATCATGCACACACACACACACACACACACACACACACACACACATATATATATATATATATCACACACACACACACACGAACATACTCGTTTGCACTTTCAATTCACTACTATGGAAAATCACTGGCAACTAATTACAACAAGAAATAGTTGCCAGAATAGTGTCCAAATAATAGGCATGGTAGAAAGTACCTCAAGTGTCCAATATGTGACTCAACGTATCCACATACCTATTTAGTTCAATAATACAGACCTTTCATTTTCAGTTACACACTAGGATAAATACATTCAACTCACGACGTTGGATGCACACATTCAACTCACTACATACTAAATACACATTCAACTCAATACGTTGGATACACACATTCAACTTACTACATCCCCCATTTGGTTCCCTCAACTGGTCGAATTTTTCTGTGGATTTGTACACCCGCAGGAAGAGTTCAAAAACGTTATTGGACTGTCTCCATGCCCCAAGTTCAACTCACTCCATTGGGCACACACATTCATCTCACTACATTGAATACATACTTTTATCTCACTAGAATGTTTACACTAGACCTCTAAATAAAAACTTGATATTTATTTTGCGGCACGGGCACGAGCCATTGCTTGTGTAGTGAAATGAGACAACATCGAAATACTATGTGGGCTAGCAATAAATGTCAGTCCTATATGAGAGCAAACTGATTGTTTTATTGATCTAAATGATAATGATAAATATATTTATGTATTAAGTAATGTGATTTTGTTAGCTATACAGACATTATCTTACATACGATCTTTATACTTGTCATCGATTTGTATGTGATAGCTGTATAGTTTTCTGGTCCTATCCAGCTACATCTCTGATAGCTTTAAGTGTGTCCCAATTATTATTACCCAAACACTCATCAATAGCGGTTACGGTTGATGTGTTGCACACTTGTATCAGTAACCGGGCAAGTTCTTTTATGGTTTGATATATAAAGTCCCATTGTTTGGGACCACTTAGATGCAAAATGTGATGACCGTAGTCAAGTGTCCTCCTCTCTCTTTGAACGGCTCGTTAAATTGACCATCCGCCATGCGCTATATGACATTCTCATAGAGAAGTGTTGAAGGTTTACTCACCTGCAAAAGTGTTTGCCGTGTGCTACTAGTTTCTCTTTCTGAATGTCTGTACGACCACTACATTTTGTCTTGTGTTTCCAAAGGGCGGAGGCTATATAAAACCCTGTACAAAATTCAAACGGGAGGAAATCACTTTCAGTGTCTGCAATTCTCAGTCTCTATTTTGGTATCACCTTTTATCTCCATAACTTTATTGTTGCGGAAATAACATCCTCCCTTTCCTAGTGTTCCAAGCCCGTCTCATAGCCAAACCTTTTGATCGCATACTTAAACTCTTTCCTTGTCTGTCTTCATCTGCATGAACCTGTTCTATTTGTCTGGCAATGCTTGCATTCAGTTTGTATTGGAAACAACATACAGGTTCGCTGCTTGTCCGGCCACTTCTGGTGGTCTTAGTGGCTTTAATAATATTTATAATGGTATCTTGTTCTCTGGATAACATTGTGTAATTGAGACTCGTATTTCTTCTTTCATCATAATTGTGATGAACTTCATATTGAGTATGCAACACATCACTATCATCATCGGGTTTATGATGATCATCATTATTGGATATAATTGGCTGGTCATTCTGGCTGGGCATATACTTAGTTTTCCGTGTGTTAAGAGATAATTTATTGGCACAAGACTAGTCAAATAAATCGTTAAGACATGCATTCGCGCGAGAGAAGAGTTGTATTGGGTCGACATTCGACATGAACCCAGTAGTGTCGTCTGCAAATGATAGAATATTTCCGTTCGTACTATGAGATATATGGTTAATATACACAAGAAACAATAATGGGCATAGAACCCGGTGGTACACCACACTTTATGAGCAGCTTTGGGGATTCATGGGAATTTATTACCACATACGGCGATTTATCATGTAGATAACTTTCTCTCCTTTTATTCGCGACCCGTCGTATCCCATATGTGCTTAGTTTATGAAGAAGTATTTTATGTCTGATAGTCGGGGCCAGAAACGTATTTCTACAGCTCACTAGCCCCTGGTCTAGTAAAATTTGAATCCACTAGCCGAACACATTTATTACTATCCCAACAAATTTCTGACTAGCCCAACAAAACATTACTTGCTATTAAAATTGCGCTGGAATCGATATTAAATATGCGTAATAAAGACAACAATGATGTGTGTGTGTGGTTTTGTTGAGTATACCACAGTTCATATTTCATCGAGTAATACATTATCTGTTATGTTCACCAACTGGCCAGGAATTTACTTCTAATTTTCTCCAAATGCTAGACCATTGTGCTGTTGAAGTCCTTCTTGTATGATATATAACAAGCTGTTTGAATACGTTATTCCAACTCTTCTTTTCATGGAGCTGAATAACTGCTTGGCCCAAGCGGGTATCTTGAAGAAGTGTTGAGTGTTTTCAGCGATTCAATTTGAAAAATTGTTAGATCCGACATAGAATGCGCTCGAATTGTCTGCATGTAATGGTAACTTTCTGCACTTGATGCAGAATATGATCCCTTCATCACTATTGTATTTCACCAATGGAAATAACTCTTGTCATCAAACTTTCGTTTGTTTACACTTTTTGGAGTACTGGGTCCCTTCACTGTTTGTTTTTTTTCTTCTTCAGATGTCATAGTATGTGGTAGCGGTGGATGAGTATGAATAATTTGTTTTTGTTGTTCGGGGAAAATCGCTTATTCGGCACAGCCTCTATGTTGGAGTGGTTGAGAAACCTCCCCCCCCCACCACTCACAGCGGAGCAGTACGGAAAGATGGAGCCGAAATACCCAGAGGGTGGTCACTGCCAGAGTGTTTTACGTCCTCGGGGGGGGGTCTTTGACGTTTCCCTTCATTTTAAATAATTCAGTGGAGACGGCAGCGCCATTTAACGTGGTCAGCCACCCACGATGTAGTGAGCCGAGAAAGAGATGAGGGTCATCTTTTATAGACATATGTTTCAGACAGTTCAGAAAACCTGGAATAGAGTGTCTGACATGTGCCGTCAACCATTTAATTTGTTTGTACATCATAACCCCCATCAAATAAACACTGCTAGATCGTATCCCCGCGCCGGCGTTGGCATTGTTTGATTGTGATTGTTAAGATTTAAGTGCCATTTATTTACCGTGAACCTGTGAAGACTGTTGTGATATTAAACCTATTTAAAGTGTTGACTAATATTCTTCTCAAGATTTAGCAGAGATTATCTACGAATAAAATGAATCAAACATGTATTTGTAGACCAAAATAGTTATTTCGTCCGCCATCTTGGAAATTCCGTGCATTTGTTCCACCGCAAACAGCAGAAAATCCTTAAAAGGGAAAACGTACTTGAGACTACCGCATATCTTGCCTAAAAATGTCGGTAGCCCTGCTGGTTGCCCGGCCGGGCTAGTATTTTTTACTACTCACTAGCCCGAACACAAAATCCGCACGTCCCGAACGTCCGGGCTACCGATTTCTCTGGCCCTGTGATAGTATCAAAGGCCTTACTTGGGTCACAAAATGTCCCCAGTATATATTTGGAGGGAATGGCTTTGTTGGCTTCAGCACAATGATTTAACAGGTGAATAACTGGATGGATAGTTGAGTGTTTCGGTTTAAAACAGTGTTGATGTTTAAAAATATATCATCAGCTGTTAAAAATTTCATAATTTTATTGTAAACGATTCTCTCGAGTAATTTGGAGAAAGAAGATAACAGGCTTAATGGTCTGTAATTGTTTAGTGTTCATGGGTCTCCTGATTTGTATACTGGAATGACCTTGGCTTGTTTAAATTCATTTGGAAATCTACCCGTTTCTATTTAGAGGTTAGTAATATGCGTGATATGATAAACAATTTGATCTATGGTTTGTATTAATAATTTAGATGAAACACTGTAGGATCAGCAACTTGTTTTGTGTTTTAACTTCATTGGTACATTTGTGACATCCACTGGGTGTATGAGATCGAGAAAAATAGTGGTAAATCTGATTTATTATTTATTTCTTGATGATGTCATGAGACCCGACGTCCTCCGTGGTTCTCTCTTAATCCCTTTTTGGCCAATGGTATGTTTTCGGAGTGGAAATAACTGATCGAATGGATGCTTATACATGTCATAGAATGTATCGTATGCTTCATTGGGATAAGTGGCGTTTAAGACAGATGAACAACCAATATTGTTCAGATGAGATTTGAAAGTTGCAATGTTCTGTACTGTGACTAACCCGTTTAATTTATGACTTTGTGGTATTCAGTGTTGGTATAGATGTGTAGAATATAGTAAGGTGATCAGCAACATCGTTGATGATGTTACCAGAAGTTCAGCTACGTTTTATGTCATTTGTGATAATGTGATCAAGTAGTGTCGGCAATGTATGAGTGATTATTGTCGGCTTTAAAATACATGGAATAAATCCACTAGAAAAGATGCCATCGACATAGGTATCTGTCGCTACATGTGTAGAATATTTGAGAAAATCCACATTCATGTGTCCCATAATAACCCACGGCTTCTGTTCCATATTAGTTTGATCAATTATCGCACGTAATTTGTTGGTGAATATATCCAGATCAGCTGTTGTGTTAGGGCTATAACTAACACCAACAATAAGTTTCTTGCCACTTTCGGGGGGATATTTCAACAAAATGTTACTCGCATACATGCGGCATGAAGACCGATGAGTCATTCCTTTTCTTAAAGTGGATCGTTTCCTCGATAACCAGTGCAACTACCATCCCCGACAACCGTCATTATCGCCTCTGCAGCGGGACACGATGTCGTGATAACTGGGAAGACCAATGCGGTGGTCTGTGTGTATATCACAAACTAAATGATTGAATTCGTCCGAAATAAAAGAGAGACCTCGGCAATTCTAGCGAACGTAAGAGCCGGATTTATTAAATGATCGCGTTACTGAGCGATATTGTTTACGTTCTGTGGGTTCACGATATTCACAAATATCTCTTCCATTCGATAGAGGGGAATAATCCCAATCATCGTCATCCCCATTGTGATTGCCTTCCCCCAACTGACATGAACTATGAAATATTCAGGGGCCCCACTAAACTATGGACTTGCAATTATTTGCCTCCCAAGAAATCCACTTTACATATTTACAATATATACACGATGGAGTGCTTGTTTGCATGAAAGTGCACATATTCAGTTTATGAACCCCCCCACACACACACACAGAGAGAGAGAGAGAGAGAGAGAGAGAGAGAAACATCAATCCCATATTTGTGAGTGCCCTTGTGATAATTTCACGCGTGCCATTATAAATTATTAAACAGAATAAAACAATCAAAGTAGACAACAGATCAAAAGTACTCACTATTAGATTTCTTCCAATATCATAAATGTATTGTGTTTCGAAAGAAAACCGGATAATTGACTCCGAAATAATATCACGTATAGAATGAGAGCCGACCAAACAACAGAAAAAATACCGCAGCTTACAATCGTCAACCAGTGACCTAGTTATTTTGAATGATCATGCCAATGTGTATGTGTTGTTGCTTTTATGTTCACCGGTGACATCGACCGCATAATATTGCTCTTTCTGTTATAGTTATTATTATAGTCGTGGTATTATAGTACTTCATACGCAATATTAACGAGGTCGATCTACGCTATGCTGTACGCCCAAACGACAACACAAAACAATTAATAACAAATTGCGTACAGATGTGATTGGATTCGAAACACAAACGAAATCACAACAATCTAATGCATGTGTGCGTTTTCCGTTACGGGTGAGTCATCATGTTGTTGCGCCACTGCTGCCAACGCGTGGAAAAGAATAATACACACGTGCCAGCCATTATGCTGCTTCATGTTAAACATATTGCCCAACGTTTACATTGTACTACAATTTGACGTACATCATACTCAAAGCGATCACTCGGTACGTGCGTACGAGAATTAGTTCGCACGCGAGGGCGGGATTTCCAAATAGACGAAACAGTGCTTTTACTATCCGAAAAAAAACAACAACAATAAAACAACGCCCCCGCGTGTTTACTGACTCAACTGTATACAAAACAATCAAACATCATAACTCTATCAAACCTGCCCCAGTGCCGATATTAAGCCGAATTTGAATATTTCCACTACACCATGCAGGCAATATTTGAAATAAACAGACTTGTACACAGATTTCCAATAATATCAAGAGACAAATCAAAGAAACAAATGCACAAGGCTGATGTCCATTAACGACTTGACTGTTCCCCCACCCCCATTGTACCTACCACGACTATAATAATAACTATAACAGAAAGAGCAATATTATGCGGTCGATGTCACCCGTGAACATAAAAGCAACAACACATACACATTGGCGTGATCATTCAAAATAACTAGGTTCTGATAACTAGTAAATAGTATTGATGTTAACGTTAAGAATGTCCATATTCAACTCACTGAAATAACAAAAAGTTCAGGCATCGGTTTATTGACCTGCAACGCTCCCCCACACATCCCCCCTCCCCTGCGGGTCCGGGGTTTAGAATAGGTCCGCTGTATTCCCTGCACGTCGTAAAAGGCGACTAAAAGGGGCAACCTTTTTGCCGTGGGTTGCGACCCGTAGATGGGGAAGAGGGGATCCTGGTAGTTGAGTGGTGGAAACACTGCAACACACTACTTTGGCCCTAATTTCCTTCTAAGACGGGAGGTCAGAAAGGCCCGATCTGACCAATCGGCTAGTCACGTTTAGCCCTGGAAGTGGTTGTTTAAGCCGCCACTTATCAGAAGGCAGTGGCTGATGGGTCAACGTTGGCGGATGGTGTTGCTTTGGGTAATCGGGGGGATATACTCCTCCACTCGATTCTCCCTTGTAATACTGTCTTCTGGGGGTATATCACAATTGTATCCCTGATGCACAAGTGTTGGTTACCACACCTCTGTGCATCCCCTTGTTGGACTCCAAGGCGGGTGGGGAGCATTTGTGCTGAAACAATTAAAACTAAATATGGGCACCCAACACACTAAAAAAAACTCGCACAAAAAACGTGCATTAGAGGTGGAATCTTCCTCGGCCACCGAGGAACCATCTTTACGTCTATGGCCTAGATTTATGGTAATTCGGGGCACAAATAAAGACATTCCCTTGGCAAAGCTAAATCCCTTTGCCATTGAGAAAGGACTTAAAGGTTTGGCTGGAACGCCTGCATCAGTCAGGAGGCTCAGATCTGCAGACCTCATTAATGAGCAGACTGTTTGCTGCGTTCCACAGTGCTGGCAAATTGTCCAATAAAAGTAGTAGCATGAACCCCAAAAAGGGAGTCATGCGATGTAGGGACCTAGCTGACACGTCCGAAGAGGAGATATTGGACAATTTGTCATCACAGAGCATTACGGAAGTGAGGAAGATACGAGTCCAGCGTGATGGTCGCCGAATAAATACCGGCACAATCATCCTCACGTTTGGACTGTCCTTCCTACTTCCATAAAGATCGGTTTCCTTCGAGTGAAGGTCGAAGCCTACATTCCTAATCCACTGCGAAGAAGAAGACACTGTCTGACAGAGAAAAAAAAGGGCGATAAAAACCCCATTATCGCTCAAAATAAATATAACGTCATGGGGGATATTCTGGATGGTTCCTCCATGGACTATGCTGACTTGGATAATCCAGGTTATGATCCATCGGGGACTCTTCCAGAATAAAATATTAATAAAAAATGTACCAGTCTATAATAAATTGGAATTGTAGAGGATTTAGAAAAAATATAGATGAAATTAAAATGCTAATGCGGGACTATGACCCCATTGCATTCTGCTGCCAAGAAACATATATGAAAAGTTCAAACATAATTAAATTTAGGAAATACTCCTCATACCATATATTTTCTGAAGCTATTGACACCAGAGCTTCCGGAGGAGTCACCATCATGATAACAAAAATCGATTCCCCACAGACAAATTAGTTTAAATACCAATCTGCCGGCAGTTGCTGTGACGTTGTCACTCCACAAGACCATGACATTGTGTTCAATATATATTCCACCAAGCTATCCACTTGGTGGAAATGAACTGGACCAATTAATAAGCCAGCTTCCTTCCCCTTTCATTTTAATTGGCGATATGAATGCCCACAGCACTATATGGGGAAATGCACAAAATAATAATAAGGGCAACACATTAGAAAAGTTCATTGAACACAATGAGCTGTGCTTGTGGAATGATAACACACATACATATATCCATCCAGCAACCGGGTCATCATCTGCCATAGACTTATCCCTTTGCAGCCCATCATTATTTCTTGATTTTGAATGGTCTGTAGATGAGGATCTCTGTGGCAGTGACCATTTTCCAACATTCCTGCATTATAAAACAAGGCAGCACTTTTAAATACACCAAAATGGAGTTTTAAGAAAGCAGACTGGTACAACTTTAAATTTAATTGTAGCCAAGAAATAAATAGAAATACCTTCAAGACTTTACATGAGTGCTACATTTTATAGCGGAAATAACGATACCAAAATCCTCTACAGTTCCAAGAAAACTCCACTAGCCCTGGTGGAATGGAGAATGCGTGGAAGCTCTGAAACAAAGAAAGAGAGCTTTAAACCAATTTAAAAGAAATTCTCAATAAGAGAATTACTGGATTCTCTCAAGAAAGCCCATGATACTGCCGTTGGACCTGATGATATTCACTACCAGATCTTAAAACAAATTCCTGAAAAATCATTAGAAGTCCTGCTCGACATATACAATGAAATCTGGAGTGGTGGCGACTTCCCTTCCCAGTGGAGAGAAGCCACCATCATCCCAATCCCCAAAGCAGGAAAATAATCTCTCAGATCCTGGTTAGTCTGGTATCTTGAATATCATGCCATTCTCACAGCCCATCAGAGTGGGTTTAGAAAACATAGATCCACCACAGATCAACTAATTAAATTAGAAACAATAATAAGGGAGGGATTTATAAAGGGGTAACATACTGTGGGATATTTTTTGATCTAGAGAAGGCCTACGACACAACATGGAAATATGGAATTCTAAAAGACTTATTTAATGCGGGGCTTCGTGGCAATATGCCAAAATTAATCTAAAAATTTTGACTGTTAGAAACTTTACTGTCCGTATTGGTAACACCCTCTCTGATTCATACCACCAACAAGAGGGTGTACCACAAGGAAGCATCTTATCAGTAACACTATTCAGCATGAAAATAAATAGCAGAGTTAAATGCTTGCTGAATGGTGTTAACTGTTCCTTATACGTAGATGACTTCCTGATAAGCTACCAGTCAAAAAATATGAATTCCATAGAAAGAATTCTCCAATTGAGTCTCAATAAATTAGAAAATTGGGCTGATGAGAATGGCTTCAAATTTTCCAGGTCCAAAACAGTCACTTCTGCCAACAATGAAAATTTTATCCAGACCCGACATTAAAACTATATGGGGTTGACATTCCTGTTTTAAAACAAACAAAATTCCTCGGGGTAATATTCGACAGCAATCTCTCCTTCATTCCACATATAAATTATATGAAGGCTAAGTGTAATAAATCCCTAAATCTATTAAAAGTCGTTTGACGATTTGACTGGGGGCAGATCGAACAACACTCTCCGTCTGTATAGAGCAGTCATTAGATCTCAACTTGATTACGGGTCGATTGTTTGGGGATCGGCTCGTAAATCATACCTAAAAATACTCGACCCTATACACCACCAGGGCTTGAGAATAGCCACAGGGGCATTTAGGACCTCCCCAGTGGAGAGTCTTTATGTTGAATCTGATGAGGAATCTCTTTACAGACGGAGAGAACGACTGTCTCTGCAATATGCACTACAGTTAAGTAGTTCTCCGGGAAATCCTACATTTGATATGGTGTTCAACCCAAAACTCCAAGATAACTTCTTACTCAGACCGAAAACTATCCCAACTTTTAGAATCAGAATTCGGTCTTTGAATATACGCCTACCTCATATCCCGATTTGGGATATGATGGAACCAACAATTTTGTATGGTCTGAGAGCAGGGAAGAAATCCGATGTTTGTCCATCGGAATTTCAGAGCCGCTTTCACATCATACAAAATAAATATGATGACCATCAGTTCATCTATACTGATGGTTCAAAAGAAGGCGATAGAGTAGGATGCGCTGTCGTTTGTGGTAGGCAGTGCGTGATGGAACGTCTGTCTGATGCGGCCTCCATATACACAGCAGAACTTAGAGCTATTTACCTCGCACTCCATCATGGTATTAGCTCTACTGGGGACAAATTCATTATATGTGTGGATTCTTTGTCCGGCCTACAGGCCATAGAAAATCTAGAAATAGAAAATCCACTTGTCCTCAGTATTTTAGAACTACATTCCACCTTTAAAACTCTAAAAAAGGATGTAGTATTCTGCTGGGTACCGAGCCATGTCGGTATTCGTGGCAATGAACTCGCTGATAAGGCTGCCAAAACTGCTCTAAAAGGTCGGAAGATCAACATTCCATTACCGTTTACTGACTTCCGACCTATCATAAAGCAATATGTTAGAAAGCAGTGGTCATATTTCTGGTCACTGCAATCTGAAAATAAATTGCATGCAGTGCAGCCTGCATTAGGATGTTCGATGTGGTCCTGTCGGGAAAGGCGTCGTGAGGAAATTGTGATCTGCCGTATACGGATCGGACATTTTTTCTTCACCCATAGATACCTCTTGGCTGGAGAAGATCTACCAGAGTGTATCTCCTGCCAAGAACGCCTGACAGTCGATCACATCCTCCTTCATTGCTCGGAATACCACCACATCAGAGTACACTACTACCATGCAGAGACTCGGAAAGAGCTGCTGGACAATATTACCCCGGACACAATTTTAAACTTCCTAAGAGAAGCTGGTCTTTTCTTTTTAATATAAATTATTTAAAGTGGTAACATCTAGTCAACATCATTCCAAAGAGAAGCTGGTCTTTTTTCCTTAAAATTAATTACTTAAAGTGACAACATCTAGTCAATGTCACAACCCTACCTTTTATTTCCTCTATAGAAGTAGGTCTTCTCTTTTAACAGAAATCTATTTAATTACCTCTAGTCAAAACTAGTCATTATCTTCTATATTTCACACGTTATTCACCCTGTTGGACAATTAAGAATCTGATTTTATCTTTTTAACAAGCTTATACACCTATACACCGATGTATATTTACCATTTATACTTAACAATTTACATTCTAGCTTATACAAACATTTTATCAATGCTAGTAATCCGGCTTTTTAACTTTTTATAAAGATTCGCTAAAACGGTTTTATTTCCAAATGTTCTAGGACACTGAATGGCTTAAATTCTGCCGGTGTGTCGTTAAACAACACTCATTCATCCATCCATCCCTTGACACAAATCACCCGGGATGATTATTCACTTTGTACCGACAAGACTCGGACGTAGTTTGGCTGGCCTCGTTTACCTTTCCCAAATATCGGAACAGTTTTGTTCGACAATAGTTGGTATCCAGAAAAGCTGACGGCCACTTTGCCAGCAATATGACAGCCGTCTCGGTACAGTTTGGCAAAATAACAACATAACAATTTCACGCCGGCCAATAGTTAGCTTAGACGCAGCCAACCCAAAAACAACAACCCCACACAAAAAAAACACCTCGAAAACAAATTAACAACACATGTTTTGTGAATCTGTTACCTGGCCGTGTTGGCTTCTCGATAATATTACAATTACGGCTATATGGATATCAAGGTATTGTCTAATTATGTGTTCGGTTAGTGTTTGTGTTGATAAAGTCTCTCTCTTCAATCAAATATTGACTTTTCGATCGATATTGGTATCCAGGTCTTTCTCTGCACGGATTCGGGATACTCTGATAGATAAGTGATTCGAATATTGAGCTGAAAACCTCGAGATCCAGAAATAAAACACCGAATCCAACGTCCTTAAAGTGTTTTCTTTATTTATTTATGTTTAGTCTTCGCATTCGCAAACTTACCAATATGTGTGCATATACGTCTCTGTCTCTCTCTCTCTCTCTCTCTATATATATATATATATATATATATATATAAAGAAAATAAAATAATAAATATTACTCTATTAAATTGGAATACGGTATATAATTAATAGGCGCCATCATAGTGCCACCAATGTGTTAGAAGTAGCCCACTATTTAGGCATAATATGGCTTTAAATAGTGAATGGTATGTATTGCTATGAACCACAGAAGAGTGTTCGCATTGTCTAATGAGAGTATCTCATGGTATCACAAGTAGACCTATGGCCCGAGTTCGATCCACGAACCAGGTCGCATATAATGAAGTGTATCAGATACAGTACGACAGACCCCCGTCAGATTATCAACAATTGGGGGTCCTGGCTAGTTTTATCGGCTACTTGAAACGCGTTTGTTTTGGCAACAGCAATCCGTTCGACCAACGAAATACCCTAGCGGAAGGACATCTTGGATAAGTTCACGTGTCGCTCGTTCGCGCATCTGATTGGCTGGCGAATTTGCAGTGACCCTGACCCAGTTTCTAACTAAGCTACGTCAAAGAGTACTGGGCAGTGGCCAGATACAAATATATATAAATATAGTTGTCATCGCATTGTGTACCGGCAGATGTAAACCCATAAGCCAAACAGCAAATCCAGTCGCAGCTGGAACGTTGTAGGAGACGACATCATCTTGTACGCGGTTAAGAGTTTGGTAGCAACGAGGTATGGCCAAATTCCTAGTTTTATTCCTGATAACAGTCAGTTTGGCTGCAGTTTCGGCTCAATCAGCTCCAGACAGTCCTGGCGCAGAGGGCTTAATAAGGTTGATAGGAGGAACAGCGCCAGGCACTGGCTCAATAGTCGTATACCACAACAACAAATGGGGCAAGGTCTGCGACGACGGCTGGAAACTAGACGCGGCTCACGTCGTGTGCAAATCGCTTGGATACGCTCGAGCGCTAATGGCTGCCACATCGTCCCATTTTGGGGGAGAATTTTCCGATTACGGTAAGTAAAATGAGCTTCTCAATTACGATCTGAAACCTATACAACAACGACTCGGAGAGTCGAGGTTTGCTTTGTAAGTCCGAGTTTATCAGATAAATTCGACGCCATTCGACGTCGCACCGAAACGAGACCACTCCGTATTTTAGGCGATTTGATAATCTGCCGCCTGTCCTCAATATCCGACAATACTGCTCGCATCTAGAGGATAGGTACCTCTCGAAATACAGCGAGTGCTTTAACCGGCGTATGTTCTTATAGATAACATGGCAGATACCGAACTGTCATGTGCAGTTTTTTGTGCTATTCGCAAGTGGTATTTGCTGTAAACAGAAAGTCGTAGATACACAGTAGTGTTGTCGTCGAAGTTGGATTGTGAGCATCTCTTTTAGTTCGTATGTTCATAATTTGACACATGACATTTCTGGATAATCGAACACATGTTGGTAACGCGTTGATCGACTTTCTACAACCAGACGAAGATGGCCTTGACTATATAAGGATCTTTGTCAGTGTTATCTACTGAAACTCAGCTGTAATTTTACAGAGCTCAGTCGATCTATTTTCCACTTCATTGTTGTAAATTTTAATTCCTAAAAAACAACAGTATAACAACAGTCTAAGATAATTAGGCAACGTTTAGTGGTGAGCCAAATCCTGTCAAAACCTTCCAATAGGCACTTTGTTTAAACGTATATACAAATATAAGCTAAAGCTAACCTTCATATAATGCAGCCATTAAGCCCACCGTCACCTCATTCTCGTGTTGCGCTGAACTTGAATGATATCGAATTTAGCTTATGGTAGATAACTAGATACTCCTTAGTGTGTGAAATGTAGAACATATGTTGTACTTTGGCTTCTCACAAAACAGGAAGCGAGCATAAATGATTTTGTTGATTTTGTTGTGTAAATGTAAATGTTGCTGTTTTACGGCCACGATGTGAAAGATGAAACGCCCTTTAGACATAGCCCGGAATGGGTTTGAACCAATATTATAGATCTGTGATCAACGGCGCTACCAATTATGCCTTGTAGGCGGCCCGATTTGGTTCTGTTATAGAAACAAGTCAAACATGTTATTTTATAACATTCCTATTTTGATAGATGGGCTGAAAGAACGGTGGAAAGCTTGCACAGTTGGTCATATTTATTTCATACTTTGAGCAGGAATTGTCTGTGAAAAACCTATCCCCGTACACTTTTATGATATAACTGCACTGACACATATAAACATAGAGTAATTTTTATTTGCTCATGAATACATTGAACTGTAATAATTAATGTTTTTTTCTTGATAAAACTTAATCGGTGACTAATCAGGTCTAAATGGTTTTGTTAAAATTATGTCACCTTTTTATAATACTTTATATATATATATATATATATATATATATATAAAAGAGAGAGAGAGAGAGAGAGAGAGAGAGAGAGAGAGAGAGAGACAGGAGGGGGTTCCTTTTTATTCTCAGTTTAATATATTGTCAGAATATATATATATATATATATATATATATATATATATATTATTTATAGTATTGCACAATTTGGTTAACGAATCTCCTCAAAGGATATCCACAACAAAAGACGCCGAGTCTACGCTGTCTACTCTGTGATGAAGGCATCGTGTAGGGATTGTAAATGGGCAATGGGCAATTTTGACGGTTTAACCCCTCGTTGTAACAAACAACCATTTCACTGTCACATATAAAATACACATTTGATGTTAGATTTGTCTTAAAGGCTTGAAAATGTGTGTCTTTCTCAATTTTGTGATGAAGAGCAAGTGGATATTTGTTTTAAACATGTATAAATTGATAGAAAGGTGGAAGGAAACGCTGGTTTTAAGCATATAATTCTCCCATCGGGGCTTTATTTTTTTTTAAACATCAGCGTAACTCAGTAAAATAGGATTGTTTATAAATATATTTAGTTGTAATCTAGAATTTAGTAAGTGTATTGCGCACATAAAGTATGCATTCAATAATTAATATATATATATATATATATATATGTGTGTGTGTGTGTGTGTGTGTGTGTGTGTGTGTGTGTGTGTGTGTGTGTGTGTGTGTGTTGTTTAGCTGTGTATAATAAGGCACAGGCACAGAGAATCTCGATCCGTGAATTCAAACTCTGGACGTTTCTTCAGGGGACTGAATCCAGAGTGGCGACTTTTCTTGCTGAGACATGTGTAATGTCTCACCATTTTTTTTTTTTTTTTTTTTTTTTTTTTTTTTTTTTTCAACAAATCAAAATACGAATCACCTACAGCCGTGGAGTTTGGGTGTAAAACACCCAAGTCAGATCACGGCAGTAGTGAGAATGTTTAGCTTAATTATCTAAGCAGCCCTATTTATAGCTATTTTTCAATTGCTGTATCTTTCTTCAAAGCAATACTATATAAACCATATAACCCAATTGTCACTGTCTTCAAAGATCAGTTTTTACAACGGGCAGGCGTCATGAAGCGATTACTATTAAAACTGTTTATCTTAATTACTATTAAAAAACTGACATCTGCGCTGAAGCAGACCGTAATAGCGCGTCATAGCTTCCGTACTGTTTGAACTATCCTATCATTTTCAAACCTGACCTAATTTATGCTATTCTAACTATTGTAGTTCTTAAATGTTATTTATGACAAGCAGATTACAGCTAATCTTGAATGTCATAGTACAAACTGGACATAACTGGACCTAGGAAAGATAAATCTATTCCCACATACAACCAAGGTGAATTATATATACAACTAAACTTGTTATGTAAAACACACCAACCGCGCGAACTGTGTCCAATGCCAATATATTTAGTTGTAATCTAGAATTTAGTAAGTGTATTGCGCACATAAAGTATGCATTCAATAATTAATATATATATATATATATATATATGTGGTGTGTGTGTGTGTGTGTGTGTGTGTGTGTGTGTGTGTGTGTGTGTGTGTGTGTGTGTGTGTGTGTGTGTGTGTATATGTGTGTGTGTGTGTAATCGCACTGACGTGATGTATCTACTGGCCTTCTTTACGTAGACTTCTGGCTTGATGACGTCAGATGTTCCGGTAGCGAAATGAAGTTGACAGAATGTGAGCATGCGCCGTGGGGAGAACACAATTGTCATGACGACGAGAACGCTGGAGTGTTCTGTGTACCTCACAGTATGGAGAGCCTTGGGTTACGGAGTAAGTGACTTATCCTCTGTCTATTGTGTAGTGGGTGAAAAGACACTTGTGTGGAGACAAATACAGATTGGAATAGCGACATATATACGATTCATCAAGGAGGTTGTTAGGAATAACAACCATTATTAATGATTATTTTAATGTTCTCCAATATGTTAGCATATGTATATCTAGGTGTATCTCCGCGTGAATTTCTGTGAATATGTGTGGGTGTGTGTGTGTGTCGGGGATCTTCGTTGTATATGTATGAATGTTGTGTGGATGTGCATGAGGGTTGTTGTATGTTTGTGTGTGCGTGTGCGTGCGTGTGTGTGTTTATGGAGGGGGGTCTTCGTTGTATGCGTGTAGGTGTTGTGTGGGTGTATGTGGGGTTGTTATTGTGTGTGTATGTGTTATGTGTCTGCGTATGTATGTTCATTGCCCCGTGTATGTATCCGTGTGTGTGTGTGTGATGGGAGCACACTCACACGGGTACACGTATTACGAGATAGTTTATTGAACACTTAACGTAGATTACGTTCAAGCTTTATTACAGCCATTCCAGCCGAGCCAGAACGAACTAAACCACATCGAGATTTAACAACAACAACAACAACAATACACGCTCCTAAAGATAAGGTAAAGAAACCAAAAAAGAATAATATCCAAGGTAACGCGGTGAATCTCATCCAAGAAACCTTCAGTAGACACTTTACAAGTGTGAGTAAACAAATTAACCTATTTATTATAATAATAATAATAATAATAATAACAATAATAATAAATAGTTATGTTATCCACATAACCTGTTGTCTTGAAGAGTACTTTTTATCTAAAGAAATTATACAAAATCTGTTATTATATTATAAAGTGTATGGCATTTACGTAATCTATCAACATAAAGGGGCGCCTCCACATCGTTTAGCGGTAGCGCGTTGGATCACAGATCACTACCACCCGTGTTCGAATCTCGGCGTGGGCATATCTGAAGGTTGTTTCATCTTTGACTTCGCTTCATTACCTTTGGAGGTCGCTCGGCCGATTTAGCCTACCGTATGCCCAAAGGTGGCGGTAAAACATCAATCATCATCAATCAATCAATCATCATCATAAGGCCATACTGTTTGAGCGTTCGATCTTCATGTCAGATGAAGACTAATTAAAACATGTAACACAACCACATTTTATACATAAATACACTGGTGTATAGGTGTTAAGAGTGGGCTAATTTAAATAAGTGTGTTTTGATAACCTTACACAACATTTCTTTACTTGCTATAAGTTTACTATGGTTTCAAGGCGTACCCAGCAAGAACGGTTCGGCGAAATAATGGCGAAATTACAGGTTGCCAAGCGACAGCCAAATTAAAACAATCGTTTACCTTTAGTATTTGTTAATGTCACATCCAGCCGTATCCAGTACGATTGGCTAATGGCAGGACGCCAAATGAAGGAATAGTCGAGGTAGAGATTGATGGTAAGTGGGGCATCATCTGTGGTGATGACTGGAGTATGATGGAAGGTATGGCTGCCTGTAAACAAGCTGGATTAGGATATGCTAAACAAGCGTTCGATGTAAGTATACGATCTGATGTTAGATAAACTGATAGAGTTAGATATAACACAACTTAATGATTGTGATAAATGTGTGTCGATCATTGATTATTAAGAGTTATAGATCAATCAGCATGATCACCTCATCACATGGTTAGAAAACAGATCGGGATACTAAGTAAACAACCTATCTTTGGTGTTGTTTATATATATATATATATATATATATATATGTGTGTGTGTGTGCGCGCGCGCGAGTGTGTGCGTGTGTGTGTGTCATCATATATCCCGGTCGCAAGACCGAATCCTAATATTAATTGTATCTGTGGGACTTGTCATCGTTCAGTAAAGAGGCTTCAATAAGTGGCCCCACAGATTTGTATTCAAAATATATGTATGTAGGGATGTTTGTCTGTCTGTCTGTCTATCTGTATGAATGTATGTTTATATGTATGTATGCATGCATGCGTGTATGTATGCGAATATGTATCATTGTTACCAGTACACGAATGTTTATGTGCTCGGGGCGTCGATATTTATATCTCAATCCACCGTGAACTTTGTCACCACGGCCAAGGGATGACCTTATACCCACGTGACATATGTTACCATGTAATTGCAATATATCTGATACATAAAAACTAAACTTGGCTAGCCTCGTTGTGGACATATGTTGTTATGGTGATAACCTACACCTGTCGTTAGTATTGCCGCCTGACGTGTAACATTATTTCTTGGCTCTTGGCCAAAGTGAACATCTTACCATTTAATTTAGGGACACATGCGCGCACGCACACACACACACAGACACACACACACACACACACACACACACTATAGAGCAACAAATTGGGGTGTGCTGTGCTGGGGAGCTTTTACATTATTGTTGTTATCTTTCACTCAGACCCGCTTCAATCCAGCACACACATCAACTTCTAAGGGAGCATACAATGCATGCTGACACGTAGCTATCACGTTCTGTCGGGTTCTCACTTATGGTCGAGTGAAGCAGTCGTCACGTGGCACGGAGCTTCGAACCCGCGACCCTTCGATTACGAGTCCTACGCTCTAACTAACTGCCCTGTCACAGCTCGACAGTAGTTCTCGATCTATTATAGTAACAAATATTAAGGTTTTATTAGATGTATTTGTGCGGGTTAAGTAACCGTCATTTAACGAGCTCTCACTGTACTTGTTGGTCAGGTCGTCCAGTAACTCCGGGTTTTATTACACTCGTCGCTAGGTGTCGCCCTTCGGTGGTACGGACAAGGTGAAGATTATCAGCGGAATCCGATGTGAAGGGAACGAAGAGCTGTTATCAGAATGTCATCATGGCAGTCTGGAGAGTGGGGTGTCTTGTTCCGATCCAGAGAAGATAGCGAGCGTCATCTGTACTGACGGTAGGGGTTATCGAATATTTCAACGCCATTATTAAGAGGCTAGTGCGCCTCAGTGGTCTAGCCGTGGCGTGTTGGACCACAGATCAACACCACCCGTGTTCGAATCTCGGCGTGGGCATATCTGAAGTTTGTTTCACCTTTGACTTCGCTTCATTACTTTTGGAGGTCGCTCGGCCCATTTAGCCTACCGTGTGCACAAAAGCGGCCGAAAACACCAATCATCATCATCATCATCATCATCTTATTAAGATACCAACTTTAGAGTGACGTCAATTAGACCTAAATTGGACTTAACCTTCCCACCCTTTCCTCTGTTAATTGCCAAGTTTCTGGCTGATAACGAGAGATAATTATATTTGTCTGTTAATCTCATAGTTCTAGGGCTGAGAGATAATGTGATGTCGTATATTTTGTTTGTAGTTCCCGACATATAGTAAATAAACAGCGATTGATTCGGGGGGAGGGGGTGAACTGTAGAAAATGTGACACGTTACTTTACTTACAGCACTCCCCGACTTAGTACCGAACGCTACATTGGTTCAGGAGTCATCCTACTTACAAGATCTTCCAATGTACTATCTACAATGCGCTATGGAAGAAAACTGTGCCGCAAAAAGTGCCTTCACCATCAGAGAAACGTATAGAGGTAGCATTCGTACATCAAACTACCCAACGTCTGAAAACAAAACAGGCCTTATACAGTATATAGTACCGCGTATCGGGCCAATAATACCTTTCTTCTCTTTGTTGCCATTATACGACAAAAGATATAACTTTACTTGTTTTACTTATACTTACCTGTTCCTCCACGTCTCACGGCGATTACAGATTGGCATCTACACAGGCGCCGCCTTCTTCGGTTTTCGAGCAGCACCTGGAACTTTGGAACGGCAGACTTCAGGCCGAAGTCGCGGAAAGAAGATTGGGAATGGCATCTCTGTCATATGTAAGCCGAACGGCGAACTGTTAGGAATTACTCCAGCGCCGAGTTATATTTCTCTCGTAAATTCATGTACTGATGTATGTATCTATTTGCCAAATGGCTACAGGCACTACCACAGCATGCACGTTTTTGCCGCCTATGACCTCGTCGATGAACACCACAATCGAGTAGCGCAAGGGCACAAGGCCAGCTTCTGTCTAGAGGATGTCCAGTGTTTGTCCGGAACCGAAAAGAGATACCGCTGTGCAGGATTTGGCGACCAAGGTCAGCCCGTTTACGCCTGACTTGGCAATTGGGTCAATGTACATTTACCTACAGCGTCGGAAGCTCGTAATACCAGAAGAAGCGCAAAGATACCTAAACAAAAATTCTATAAAACTAACTTGTAACATAAATTACACGCAGTATACCTATTGGGATTATTTTGTTAATTATGCGCATCCGGTCTAATTAGCAAGAATTATTTCTAGAAGCGTGTTTCATCTTTGACTTCGCCTCATTACCTTTGGAGGTCGCTCGGCCCATTTAGCCTACTTTGTGCACAAAAGTGGCCGTAAAACGGTAACATTTACATTTTACCTTAAAATCGAAAGACGCGCTCGAAGATATCCGAAAGTTCAACTGATTTTTAACATCAATGATAGATGTTCCTATCTATCAATCGGCAGGAAATTATTTCAATTTAAAATGGTTAATGGACAACAGCATTCGTATTATAAAAATATATTTAGTTATTCGTATGTTTGTTTATTCCGATGGTACTTCCATCCTTTGTTATGCTAACAATTATATATTATCACTACAGGTATATCTGTTGGATGTGCTGATGACTACCTACACGATATTGATTGTCAATGGATCGATATAACAGATGTCCCACCTGGAAAGTACTTCTTCAAAGTTAGCATATTTGTGTGTTTATTTATTTGTTTTGATATGCCATATCATGGCAGCAGGATACCACACACACACGCACACGCACGCACGCATACACATATATATATATATATATATATATATATATATATACGTACGTACAGACAAATACATAAATATGCATATACACTCGCTTTAAATACATACACACTAATTTACATGCACGACACACGCGCACACAAGAGATAGAGTTAGTAATGACATAACGTAATATATATATATATATATATATATATATCATTTAAACACACAGGTACATATTAATCCGGAAAATTTAATAGCCGAATTGGATTACTCAAACAACGCCGTGCTGTGCAATGTCGACTACACCGGATATGACATCACGATGACTAACTGCAAACTAGGTCCAGGCTAATGACGTCATCACTGACCGATCACCCTACGTGTAATACGCACATAAAAAACGAATGTTTCATTACTCAATCCACGCGTTAACATTAATATATACCTGTCTTTTGTCCTAAATGTAATATAATCAATCAAAAGGTAATAAAATTTATCGGAACAATATATCTATTGTGATTATGATAATAAGAAATAGCGCGATCCTACCATACACTCTACTTACCTGTGTTTTTCTTCATTACCAGGAATTTATCCACAGGGTAGAATTACTTTTATACACTATATTTAGGGTAGAAATGGTAGAAACTATCCACACAATGTTTCAATGGTAGAAACTACCCACACAATGTTTCAATGGTTGAAACTACCCACACAATGTTTCAATGGTTGAAACTACTCCATGCAATGTTTCTAATGGTAGAAACGTAATAAATTTAAGTTATTGTTGAAAATCTATTTAGATTTTTCTGAACCGCGAATATGCTCGGTTCGCATTTTAGTTAAAATATTACTTATTGCTGGCTGAAACGTAGACAGTAAATGCCATTAGTAAAACGTTTTGAATTGATGCTCATGCCATTCCCATATCAATTGGCCCTCAATTACCTCAAATTTACTCATCTGCCACACCGATTGCAATGACTAAGTTGTGATATTACTTACTCATGGCCATCGTCCCCTCTTAGGACATAGCCCTTTGACCACATTGTTCCAGGGTCTTCTCCGTAAACTCTCTGTTGTCAACGTTTCTTTAGCGAGTGGGTTTTTTTTACGAGGCGGTGGGGGGGGGGGGCAGATCCTCGCTCAACCCTCCTCTTCTCTCACCATGGCTTGGGATCGGCCGAGGCTGAGTTACGTCCTAGTACTGGCCGCAACCAACTGTATCTTCCAATCCCCGAGCAGAATTCTTAGGGTAGCTACCTATCCAAGGTCATGGCAGTGAATTCCAATATCTGCATCCGCGGTTTATTTCATGTCAATAAATAGTTTTTAATCAGATCATCTAATTAACTAGATAGTCCCGTTTCGGTCGCGTCTCAGGTGTGTCAACGCCGTGACTAATCAATTAGTTTACTACCTTACTTGTACTTCGTCCATTACCGAATTTCCGCAATCCGGTCAACATGACCGGCAGAAAATATTATCAACGGTCTCCACAATATTTCGTCATCACCAACTGGCTTCCGTCTGTTTGTGCAAGTACTACACACACGCACGCACGCACGTACGTACGTACGTACACAAACCTATTACAACATTCATACCCTTTGGAATAATTTGTAAAACAAATTCGCCTGCCAACATTGCTGATAGTGATATAGTCTTGTTGACTGGGCACCTTAAAATAAATATCTTGTTTCCCATAGATTTTTTTTTCCTTTTAGAGAATGGGTAGGTCGGCAGGTTTTAATTTTTTACTTCCAAAATATAGGGAAATATATACATATTTTTCAATGTTTTAAAGCGGATTGGTGCCAGTGATTAAGTGTGAATTACGGCAGTTGAAATATTTTTCAGTTGATGCTTTTTGTTCATAAGTATACTTTGTAGGATAATTTGATATGTAAAACCGTCAATTCACCCACCCATGATAACACTGAAGTTAATCATTCGACATATTCCGTTATTATGTTGTTTTTACTAAATTAACCTATGGCGTGTTTCGCATATTGCGTGTGAGTATTTTTAAGTCTGCCGATTCTGTGCCAAATAATATGTTTAGTTTTCATGTGCCAAGTAATTTGTTTACTTCAGAAGACTCCCGAATAATTGGGGGGGGGGGGATCCGTTGATTGGCAGCAAACTGCCTGAACAGTCTATCTATCGTATTTCTGTATCAGTGACCCGTTAACCGCAGTCAATAAAAGACATTGGATTAGAGTCATAGGACGTATGACGACAAACTCAAAGAAGTGCGTGAAATGACGTAGTTTAGAGAAAGTTATCAGGGGCATATTTCGTGATCCGTGAGTGGGCTTTTATTTTCCTGTGAACCGCAAATTGACTTATTTCCTTCGTGATTCGTTAATTAAAAGGTGCTTACTTTCCTCATGAATTGTGGAAAGTGTCATATTTTCTCTGTGAATTGTGACAGGTGTGTTATTTTCCCCGTACCCTCTGACATGCATGGGAAATTCAAATAAGAAGAAACGGGAAAAGAAGATGTGTACAAGTGGCATCAATCGGACATTTTTAAATTCACACGGTATGGTGAATGTAAGCATCAGACCTACATAAACACGTGGAGTCATAGAGTCCACCGAAAATTTGGGCTATGCGTTTACAAAATGACAAAGTGGTGTGACGTCACTAGAATAATAACAGCTTCTATGAAAATTGCCGGCATTGCTAAATTTCTCGTGTCTTTAATATAGAATGTAAACGCAAACGATTTCACAGTTGTACTTTAACCATTGCAAAATTTATAATGGATTTATTTTAAAAAAAATTACGGCGCATCCACAATTTTACACTCACGGTAGCTCCGCCACCTCTTATTCATGGCACGCTGACACAGACTAACAGAGATTCATCGTCATCTGAACGCCGCACAACATCATAGACATACATGTAGGTGTATACAATCCGTTCAACATTGGACAACAAAACACGAAAACAAACCTTTGTCCAAGTTGCCGGTGGCATATAAATAATACAGAGTATTCATTTTATGTTTTCCATCCACCATCAACCCTTTCCAGGATTTAATGATGTTTTTGCGCGTGATTTGAAGTACATGTATTACGAATGCCATGTTTGACGTGCACGAACATCTAAAAAAAAGACGCGTGCAACATTATTGCATTCCTGTCACCTGGCCATCAAACCGTGAAATATAAATTTAGTCCTGGAGCAGAATATGGAAACAAAAAACCAGGAAAATATCGTAAAGAGGAAAAAAAATATGTCGGGTCAGGTGTCAAAAGTGGGTCGGTCGGCGATGGAAAATAAAATATTTTATGATGCCTTATTTATGTTATGTGTCGCCGGGAAAGTGTAAAATTTTAGTCTTTTCCATATTTCAGTTCTATAAAGTCGCACTATAAATGTAACCGGCGTTTGCTATATAATACTTTTAGGCAACCGATACGAATACAAAATGGACCTTGGTCTATATATTCTGAATAGATGAGCTTATTACTATATTAAACCTTAAAATAATGCTTTGATCTGTTGTTTTTGTTTTTTGGTATCGAACTATTCAAATGTAAGCGCTTCATAAAAGAGAAAGAGAGAGAAATAGCACAGAGAGAGAGAGGGGGGACCCACACCCATACAGAAGGAGAGAGAGATAAGCATGCACAGAAAAAAAAAATATATATATATATATATATATATATATATATATATATATATATATATATATACCATAGAGGGTTTAGTGACGTGTAGGTCATAACTTGGTATTTATTCGATTCTTGTGTTTATGAACTGTTTGACCTTCCACCAAATATCACGAAGCATATAATGTTGTGGTTGAAAAGTTCTGTTTTCTCAGCGAGGAGACTATGTTTCCAGTTCCGCGTTTTCTAACAAAACTCGATACAGAGCTGTTTATTCCGCGTACTATTTGCGTCTTTGGGAGGAAACCTTTTAGTTGTTTGGCCTGGGAATCCAGCATTTAAATGACTGTACCAGACACAATTGGCTCATAAAGCACATTATAAAAATATAAGTACCCCTGACTATGCTCGCTTGATTGGGGCGTCCCATTTGACAACCTCACTTGTGTATATAAGTCACTTTACTAGTATGTACGAATAGGAAGAGCTTCTCAAATTCAGCCTGTACCGCTCGTCATAAATGACAAATATATCGTTTATGATAATCATATAGTTTATATAGCTGACATCGGGTCTGATTTGAATATGTTAACATTTAGTTTTAACAGCACCGAGTGTCACTTGTTTTAAAGCAAGTAAGATATCAGTTTTAACAATTATCGACCAATGACAGCTGTCTGTTGGAGAAATTGATGTTTGAAAACAGCGCGACAACCGAGACATGTATTTTGTATTTTGCTGCTTCAATGATGATGATTATGGTGATTGATGTTTTATGGCCACTTTTGTGCACATGGTAGGCTAAATGAGCCGAGCGACCTCCAAAGGTAGTGAGGCGAAGTCAAAGATGAAACACCCTTCAGATATGCCCACGCCGAGATTCGATGTGGAGGCGCCCCTTTGAAGATAGATATAGTAACTGGAGAGATATAAACACATTTCAGCCTGACACCTCTCTTCTCAGGAATTAGTCACCCGATGAATCACCCAGAGGTTGTTTTCAGGTTTGGAGTTTTTCAGTACCAGTGACTTATCCCATACTGATAAAGTACGCACACCCGCGCTTAATATTGATTTCAAATGCCACAGGCTAACACAAAATAAAACAACTAATGAGTAATATATTGCTGTGATAATATTTTTACAAACATGGAGTCCGTTTTATGTCACCAATCGACTGTCATATGTACAGCCATTTTATCATTGTTAGTACCTGCTAATGTGAAATTGATAACACGGTTGCTAAACAATTTCTGTGCGAGTGAGTGGTGCCATTCTAGTCAGTCATTCTAGTTTGTCATTCGATGAATCAATACTCCCATCGATTAAGTCGAAGCGCAGAATGAGTGAAATAGAGTCAGAATTATGAACTCGGCTTAGCCAATGTGTCCACATTGTACACGCGGTGTCTTCTCGGTGTCGTCTGCGGCCTTCGTCATTAGTCAAGGATGAAGTTTACTGTCCTGTATGTGTCAGTTTCTCTTGGTGTCGGATTGTATCTCCTCTCAATTATGACACCCCGGATAGCCGAGACAATAGATAGATCACGTGACGCATGGGATAATCGCCACTGGTTGAAGGAGAACGAGACAAGTAAGTCACGTGATTATGTGATTACATAACATTAAAAATATGGAATCATAATATGCGACACCAAATGGGTTAATTAGTAGTTGTTTTTAAACTGCGAAATGGCTATAACTGAGAGCACAGATGATACGATAGAAATCAAACTGTACAATATATGTCCAGAAGGAAATATGATAATTTTTGTGGAAGAATATCCGTAATATTACTGTTTATTTCTACAAAACAAATGGGCATTATCATTAAATTGGCGAGAGCAGTTAATAACTTATTAGTCACTTAAGATGAGGTTGAAAAGTAGCTTTCAAATAAACTCTTCTCTTCTTGTAGAAAATATGTTGCTGATATTGAAAACAGTAAACTATTTGACATTTAAGACATTAAAAATACCAGGTTCGAATTTCGATTCCCTATCACGATTCGTACGAACAATTACAATGACGTACAAATGACCAAACAAAGTGATGGCTGTGTCCAGAATGTATCTGATTCCGAAACATCAAAACTCAATAATATAATACATGTTTTATACTAAGATAGTCGCTGTGTATGTAGTGTTAGCCGGTGTTTGGCTTATTAAAATTTTAATTTTTTAAATTTTTAAATTTTAATTAATATATTTTTTAAAAAAAAAATTTTTTTTTTTTTTGTTTGTTTATATAATTGTTTTTCCCCCGTTGTTTTTATTTGGTTGGAGGATTGTAAGTTTTACACTTTATGTGTATTCTTCTCTGCTTTATTCTAGTAAATTGTTTTACAGTTACCTTTTGTTGCAACCATTTCAAGTAATATTTGTTTGCCAAAACATAACTTCCAGTATAATTACTTAAAAGTACATAAATATACAGAAATTGGATCATGAAACCAATGGGCATCCCCTCCGTACCTAAACGATATGTCATATGTTTTAGTAAATGTATTTACCGAATAAATTTTACAGATTCAAAATTTACTTTTATTGAACGTGTCGTAGGCGCTAACGAACGGCACTTATTGTTATTGACTCGGTACTAGCCGAGTCGTGGTACTAATATTGCTTGAACTACGACAAATTCAGAAATATCGTACCTCGGCTTACAATGTGGAGAAGTAATATTCTTGAAAAATATATATTTTTGTGTGTGTGTGTGTGTGTGTGTGTGTGTGTGTGTGTGTGTGTGAATATTACTGTTGTGCGAAGTGAGAGATGAAACACCCTTCTGACATAGCCCGGCCAGGGTTTGAACCCAGGTGCTATAGTTCTGTGGCCAACCGCGCTACCAGTTAGGCCATGGAGATGCCCCTAGGGATTATTCTTGAGCATTATGTGGCAGTTATAATTAACGTCCCATTGGTTCGTGTGACGAGTAACCCTGATTATTCCACCAGTACGGATAAATCTTCCACTTTCCTCATCAGTAGAAGTTGTATGATGATTCCCAGTTAGCACTGTGCATTATAAACTTATGAGTTAAGTCACATTTCCAGTTCAGTTTGCATTTCCCGGATTCTAAAAGTGCAAGTTGACTAGTTATACAGGCCACATGACTTCATATCAACGATCATCATAGTTGAATGTATTTTTAAGGAATGCAACCGTTTCACAAATGTTTCAGTTGATTCGCTCGATTCTTCTCGGCTCTTTTATTGGATGCAGCATCGTGTGAGGTATGTTACAACACCTATTAGAACAATTCCATATAGGCCTTGCCAATCTTATGACTTATCTTGTTGTTGTCATTTTGCAACTGAAAAGTGTGATTCCAGTCCCTTTTAGTGCGTTAGTGATGTCAGCAGACAGACGGTGCTAAGGAAATGAATCCCATTTCTGGCATTGCCACCCTTTTACACACCTACTATACCACTAATTGGCAAAGATAAAAAAATCATCCCGAGTGAAGATTATATTATTTACAATGAGCTAAATTTCTCCTCTTCCTTGAAGAATTTAGAACACTGTATTGTAATTATATTAAGAAATATCACAACCCACCGCCTCTTTCCAGTTTATGTATTCAAATCCCGCATTCTCAAAAGATGATAATGATGATGATGATGATGTTGATGATAATTAATGCTTTATAATCACTTTTGTGCACGTGGTAGGCTAAATGGGTCGAGCGACCTCCAAGGGTGAAGCGAAGTGAAAGATGAAATACCCTTAAAAGCTTCGGTGCTCAATATATTTGCATAATTTGTTTTATACTGTATACAACATCTTCATTGGCAACATTTCAAATCCTAGACACTTTGACGCTGCCAATTGAATCAATACTTCACGCCTTAATTTACCACACAATTAGTTTTTCATTTATGAATTTTCAATAACATACAATACATAATTTTTCGGGGGTCAAGTACAGTGAGTGCGGTTCATTAAAACGAATTCGGATTACCCTATGGAGAAAAAAAAACGGTAATCGTTGCTATAGTAAGAATGATGGTGTATAAGAAACATCTATGATGAACAATTTCTAGATATGTATTTTGACGAGTAAGCAGCAGCCAGTTCCATGGTTTCCGATGTATTTTAGGTAAAGGGCTTATGATGATGATTAATTGATGTTTTACGGCCACTTTTGTGCACACGGTAGGTTAAATGGGCCGAGCGACCTCCGAAGGTAATGAGGCGAAGTCAAAGACGAAACAACCTTCAGATATGCCCACACCGAGATTCGAACACCGGTGGTAGTGATCTGTGGTCCAACACGCTACCGCTAGACGACGGAAGGGCTTATGTCCATAGAAATTGACATACCAAATTTATGGCCATCTCTCGTGATTGTCTTATGTGCCAAATTCCATGATAGAAGTGTCAACGTATTTTTTGTCCGTGGATGAAGATGTTTGACACAAAAGATATAAATACTAATTCCTGAGAAGAGAGGTGTCAGGCTGAAATGTGTTTATATCTCTCCAGTTACTATATCTATCTTCAAAGGGGCGCCTCCACATCGAATCTCAGCGTGGGCATATCTGAAGGGTGGTTCATCTTTAATTCGCTTCATTGCCATTGGAAGTCGCTCGGCCCATTTAGCCTACCGTGAGCGTAAAAGTGGCCGTAAAACATCAATCATCATCATCATCATCTTATACGTACCAATTTAGTTATCAAAATTATGCGTCGAGTTAATACTCCTAAAACGTGCGTCCTGTGGCATCAACACAATTTAACGTCGTTTCCAATGGGCATTAAACCCTTAAACTGGTATATGAGTGTTCTCGGTGTCAAATTTACACCAACACATGTCTTGCCCTTGTCTTCACGTGAAAGCCAGCTGTGACTATGAACAATACTGTTCTCTATAAGCGACTACAGGACGAGCACCGTTCATGGCATCAGTGTCCAGAAATGCAGTCATATTAGCTTTTGATGCATATTATTGTGATCTATTAGAGTGCACCTTGCGACCCAATACCTCCGACTTCAGCATTCGAGCTTTCTGTTAGGGTTACCTCCAGGCCTGAGTCAATTACGTTGAAACGTAATATATTACTATTACTTCTGAGTATTGTTATTACTATAACTATTACACTTGATATTGAATGTAATATATTACTATTACTATTACCTTTCTTACTATTACTATTACATTTTTGCTTATGCTGTTATTATTATTATTATTATTAGTAGTAGTAGTAGTAGTAGTAATGGTGATGATAGTGCTGGTATCTTATATATTACTGGGTCACTCTCGTCATAAAATAATACAAAACAAAACTTCATTTACATATTTTTCATTTTTATTATATGTGTATATATCATTCTATATACCATATAAAACATATACCTCATAAATAATCAACTATGATGTTGTAATTGCGCAGAGAAAATGCCATTCACAAATGTCCATTACGTTTCACAGCCATCAGGGAGTGAAATACAGCGTCACTTAGGGAGCATTCGTCTGGTCTGAACATTCTACCAGCAATGCTAAATAGGCGCTCCACAGGAGCAGATGAAGCTGGTATGCCCAAATAGCGTTTAGCCAACGTAGCCAACCCTGGATATGTGGCTGCATGCGAACGCCAAAAGTCAAGGGGATCGGCATCCTCTTGTACACAGGGTTTAGAGAGATATGATTCCAACTCGTCAATTATACTGTCAGAAGTTGGTACTGGTACCTGTGGGGGTGCCGTAAAGCTTAACAGTTTACTCCTCTTAGGCTGTGGTGGTGCCGTAGGAGTAACTGCAGGTGTAGGTACTTCTGTGGTGCTAGGCGCATGTAGCGACATTTGAATGAATCTAGATTTCACGTTTTCCGCCTCTAATCCAGAACGCCAATCCATCATGAAACGAGGATCCAAAATAGATGCACTAGCGAAAAGTTGTCGAGACTCGTATGCAGTCCTCCTCCTATCCAGTGACAGCTTCAGAGCAGTGACCAGCTTGGTGTTGTATAGAACTGGTGTTGAAGCGAGCGACGAACGTAACCCAAGTATGCATGGAATAACGAAACTTACTGTGACAGAGTTTTGGCCTTGTGTGTCAGCCTCTTCAAATGGCGTTCAAACGGCGATAAGTTCCTCCAAGATGTTTCGCTCATAGACACAAAGTTGCTGACATGTAGGAACTAATTGCAGCTTTGAAGAATTGCCTTGGTTTTGGCCTCCACCTCTGCTTGCGTCTGGAGTAGCAGTTTGCTGGAAATGTGCTTGCGAGATGGGAGAGCGTAATGTGAGTCCAGAATGCTCACAAACTTCCTGAATGAAGCGCTTGTAACCAGTGACAGTGGCAGCATGTCATCAGCAAGGAGTGATATGAGAGCATCTGTGGCGTTGAGTTGCCTCGGATCAGTTGTGCTATATTTCTTGTCAGTCGTATTCACGAAACTGAACGCTGGTGGCTGTTCAAGTTCACCAATGCAAGCTGGTACATTCATTGACTCCAAATACAACTGGCGATGCTTCCTCTATAATAAATAAAACACACACAGTAATTAGTTGATATTTCCCTGTGATGTATCAATATATATTAGCAGGAATATAAACTGCTATTATTTTATTGTTCTTAATTCTAACTTATCTTGTTTGAAGGACCATCTACTAAACCTATCAAACCAACACTGTTCAGTTGACCGTACCTAGTTACATTTAACAACTAGTAAATTCTCAATAGATGAAGAATTTCCATATATGCCTGCCATGGCTGAATGAGCATGATTAGCAAGATGGTGAATACAACAATACCAGGTAATACACCAATTGTCCCTTGCATAGTAATGTGAATGCGCTCTCATATGTTTATAATAGTAGATTACGGTATGTGTTTACTGTTACATTTATTTTCTTGTCATTTTTCAAATGTGGTATATAATAATATAATAATAATACATGCAGTATACAATATATTATAATCTACAAATAAATACTGTGGTGAAGTTGGAAATGGTCTTGGCTGAGCCTGATATGCTTGAACCACAATGCTTACATTTGGCTTTGCTAGTTGACGTCGGTATTAGTAGGCATCTCAAAATGACTCAGAGGTGATACCTTAGCCATTGTGATTTATACTTTTTTATGTGGATACCTATATTATTGATAATATCCTAGATACAACATAAAATATATTAAACATCAGATTATGTGTATATCAGATGTAATGGAGTGATAGCAGCTGTAGGATAGGGTGTGGACCTTTGCTAGTAGTTCGGGGAGTATCCCCAGACTGTCGCTTGTTTGGCACAGCCTCTATGGTAGAGTCCTTCTCCGTAGAGTTTCTATATCTGAAAATTACTTTGTAAAGTTCCGGTCCCGGACGTACCGGTACCGAATTTTTACAAAAGATTTACTTTGTGTTGTTTGGCTTTTGCCAGATCTATGGGTCTTTTTAAATAAGGGAATTATTATGTGTGGCGTGGCTGTGACTTCGTGTATTATTACACTGACTGCTTTTTCTGTGTCGGTTAGGTTGTATTGTGCCGGAGTTAGGAGTTGTTTAAGAGGCTTTGGGCAGGCGGGGAAGGCGGGACAATTAATTAGATAGTGGACGGGGTCAAAGTTTTGGTTACAATGTAAACAGAGTGCTTTATTATTTGGGCCGACAAAGCTTTTTGTGTGCACCCAGCAGGGGGCAGTAGGGGGGGGGGTCCTAAGACATATTTAAGTGCAGTTCTTTGTGCTATTTCTATGTGTTTAATTGCTGTTTTAGATGCAAGTAGGTAGATTGGGGCCGCATAAAGAAGTATGGATTGAATTAGGGCTGTATAAATATTAATCAGATTGTTTGTGTTTATTCCTACTTTAACATTAGAAATAAGTTTTATTATGTTTAGTGAGAGTAGATTTTTTGGTTTTGTTTGTAGTGCGTGTTTGTTGAAATTAAGGTGGTTGTCTATGATGACGCCTAAGTATTTGTATTGTTTGACTATTTCAATGTCTTGTTTGCCTATATGGAAGGTGTTGTGTTGTTTTGAATTGGTGTTGAATGCAATTATTTTAGTTTTGGCGGTGGAGAAAAATAGACCTAGGTCATTGGCTTTAGATGCTGTTGTGTCGAGGGCGGTTTGTAGTTTTTTGGCCGGCCTTGGGCCGTGTGAAATAATGGCTATGTCGTCGGCATAAGCCAGGATGTCGACACATGGGGGTAATGATATGGAGATTAGTGCTGTAATTAGGGCGTTAAATAGTGTAGGTGAGAGGGCGGAGCCCTGTGGGGAGCCTGTAATAAGTGGGTGTGAGTCAGATTTTACCCTTGAAATATAACTTTAATTTCTCTATTGTCTAGGAAGTCTTCTACCAACGATATTATTCTTCCCTCGATACCCAGGGAGATTACTGCGTCTAAGATAGCCCTTTCAAAGGTTTTGTCTAGATCCAGAAAGGCAGTGTAGACTGTGCCGGATCGGATTGGTGATTAAGTTTACTAAATGTAGAATTGGGTCGACAGTTGATCTGCCTTTTGTAAACCCGAAGAGATTTTTTGGTCTGGGGAGTTTAAATATTAGTCTGGTGAGAATTAGTCTCTCCATGATTTTTAGTATTGTAGGGAGGAGAGATATTGGTCTGTGGCCTCTGCCACCAGGTTTAGGGATAGGGACGACTATTGAGTTTTCCAGAGTCTGGGAATTCGTCCTTCTCTCCAGGATTGGTTAAAGAAGTTTAGAAGTCTAGCTTTGAAAGAGGGGGAGATTTGGAGTAAAAGATGTATATAAGTTTGTCTTCTCCAGGCGCGGAGTTTTTTGGTGTTGATAAAACTGTTTCCAGTTCGTGTGGTGTGAAAGGGGTGTCTGTGTCTGCGTGTTCACTTTTGCTAGATATATTGAGTGCAGTCTGTCTGGTTGTTGTTTTTCTAGAGCTGATTTGACCTCTTCGGGTAAGGTTTGGTGGTCAGCTCTAGTGGCGAAGTGGTGTGCTAATTTGTTTGCTTCTTCTTTGGGGTTGATTACTTTAGGTTGGGGAGATTTACCCCGGATTGTTTTTTAAGCTCTCTAAACTAGGGAGCTTGTATATGAACAGTGGCACAAGTAATGCCAACATTCACTAATCAGGGATGCTAGATATAGATTCTTAATTGGGGGATAATTGGGAGCCCATGGTAATCAACTTGGATTCGGCTAAGTACACAGTGCTTAGTCTGTTTCAAATGGAGTGGCTTCTCACCTACAGGATCATTAATGAACAATATTATAAATGACAATTTGATTGGGTAGCCAATCAGGTGACAGTGAGATTTGACTGTAGAGTGACATATCTGGCAAAACGTATTGCGTGTCTGACAAAATGTAATAGCAAAGTAATAGTTGATTACTATTACTTTATCAACTATTACAATTACTTTCAAAATGAGATTCACTATTACTATTACTGTGAAAAATGTAATCGTTACCATTATTATTACAATTACCCCAGGTCTGGTTACCTCACCTTTGTTGGTCCATTGTCACAGGGTTCCAATTTATATTGTGTTGGGTTGCATTCTTTTGTCCAGCAGGATATTTGCGTGGTTCGCTGCACACCCAAACTGTTGTCACGGTTGTGCCGCAGTGGTCTATTGTTTCACTGGGGTGAGCTATTGTTAACTTTGACGTCCTGTATTTACCTGTGTACAATTCCATCCTAGTAAAGATTTATAAGGAGTTGATTTCTATTACACGCCAGCATGTATCCAGGGAAGCCACGGATTAGTATGTTCACATATGATTGTGAAATTTCCAAAATATTCCGTGTATTTGTAGCTGGTTGGAAAATGTTCGTGTGGATGCCAGAATTGACAGCATACCGTGAGCAAATTATAGTTAAAACAAGGCTAAATGTTAGCCGTGTGTTTGCGTATTTTGATGGTAATTTGCGAATAGTTTTAGTCCACATATTGTCTAAATTGTATTACTAAATTTCATGTTTCTTTTGATTTGTAGTCTGTTAACTATAGCGTGGTGTGACGTCAGTTACCATGTCCTGTCAGTCATGGTCGTGTACAATTAGTCGACGTCGGGGTGTAGCTGTCGTATGAGTTAGGGTATGTCTAGAATCTCAGTAATTAGAACTGTGTATGTATCGATATGTCAGTAGCTCCATCATAGTCAGTCGTCGGAATATCGGTCGTCGGAGTCGTCGTCGTATCAGAGTTCAAGTCGAGCTACGTGTCGGTCAGTGTCAGAACTGTAATCAGAACTGTGAGATTTGTAGGAATGCGTATGAATGTGATTAGTTAAGTTTTGATATGCCGTATTTTGTCGTGGAAATTATTATTATTACATATCCTGTTATTTGCATGTATGCTTGTGGCCGTGCGAGACAATCCGTCAATCTGGCCAACATCTAGACATCCATATCAGTCTAGGCCTCTATCCACTGACCAGTCCAGTTTGGGTGTCCCTAACAGAAGCCAAATCTCCTGCTGGCATAACTCTCTAGGTCACCGAGGCTTCCCTCACCAGGCTAAGGAATGAATTATTAGGATGGACCAATGGAGATCACAAATTGTTTTGTGCGTTTATCGATTTTCGTCGAGCATTCGACACTGTTAATCATAAATGTTTATTGTATAAGTTAATTAAACGTGGCATCGGAGGTAAATTGTTAAATGTCATTCGTAGCATATACAGGTTAGTGAAGTCCAAAATAATGGGGTTTGGTGGTAACGTCTCTGCTGTATTTGAATGTATACTTGGGAGTTCGGCAACGTGAATGCCTGTCGCCTTTCCTTTTTGCACTTTTTAGAAATCATTTGGAGCAGTTACGGAGTCGATGGTATATGTTTGAGTGATTTAAAACTATTTGTTATTGTATGCAGATGACGCGGCATTTTTTTTCTGAGACTGAACATGCGTTGCAAATGGCGTTAAACAACCTGTCTTGGTACTGTGCGAGGTGGAAACTTGAACTAAACATCCGAAAAGCTAAAATAATGGTGTTTAGGAAAGGTGGTCGTCTGAGAAGCAATTTAATTTTTACGTATGACAATCAGGAGTTGGAAATTGTTACATTTCACATATTTGAGAATAAGGTTTAGCACAACAGGTTCCTTTTCGGCTACACGACAAATGTTAGCAGATCAGGCACGAAAATCTTTCTTCGATATACTGTGATTATGGAATAATTGTTTGACAGATTAATATCGCCTATTTTGTGTTACGGCAGTGAAGCGTGGGGATTCCATACTTCAAATAGTGTGGAAAATGTACATATTAGACATTGTAAGAGCATACTTGGACTGAGGCGTTCTACTCAAAATGACATGATCAGAACTGAACTCGGGCGAATTGATATATATCATTCAAGGTTAGTTAATGTTATGAAATATTGGTTGAAGATAATAACAGCAAAGCTAAATAGAGCTATAAGTCGTGCGTATTACGTTTTATTACAGGACGTTGTGAATGGTGTAAGAAATTGGGCATCGTTGGTACAGAATTTATTGTTTACCATGGGTATGTTTGATGTTTGGCACAGTCATAGTGTTGGTAATGTAAAATTATTTATATCTATTTTAGACAGCCTGTGAGGGATATTAATATGCAGCAAGAGACGAACGGAGAGTCGCTATAGTTACTGTTTAATCCCAATTTGGTGTTTAGTGAGGTTTTAGGAACTGTCCAAAACGCATTGTTTAGAAGGGCATTGACAACAGTACGTTTATCAAGTCATCATTTGAAAATAGAAGCGGGCAGGTGGCATAAACCACACGATATTCCCAGAAATGAGCGGTTGCGCCAAATATGTAATGTTTTAGAAGATGAGTACCATTTTATATGTGAATGTCCTGGTTATAATGAAATCCGCTTGAGTTATATACCTGAATATTAGAGAAATAGACCGTGCAAGTATAAATTTATTGCACTTATTAATTCGTCAGACACAAATATTTGTATTTAAGGCTTTTAAATTGTATGTAGGAACCTTTGAATTTTAAAAATATCATTGGGCCATAGGCCCTCGTGTTGTACAACAAAATTATACAATTTCAAATATTTCCTCCATCAATAATAATACGGTTATTGTAATTTCTTTTTTTTCTTTTGGGGTAGTTACAAAACAAATTCCGCCTTCACCCGAAATATGCGGTAACTTGTTTACTTTCAGATAATGACAAAGTCCGGAAGGTTCAAAAGGTCAGGGTGGTTTGTTGGATAAACACGTGTAATGCAAACTTGGAGACTAAAGCGAAGGCGATAAAAGAAACGTGGGGCAAGAGATGTGATGTACTACTGTTTGTCGCTGATCAGACCAATAATTCCTTTCCAACGATTGGCTTCAACACTACCGAGGGCAAGCTACGCATGGTGCCGCGCATATTTAAAGCGTTCGACTACGTCTACCGACACAATTTGGACGACGGCGATTGGTTCCTGCGCAGTGACGACGACGCCTACGTCATTATGGAGAATCTGCGCTACATGTTGACGTCGTACAATGCCGCCGAAAAATGGTACCTCGGCGGGGCGTACGACTTCGGGCCGAAACAGGGATTCAATTCCGGCGGCGCTTCATTTGTACTGAGCAAGGCCGCTTTGAGTGCCCTGTACATGAGAGCTGCCGGGGAGTGTACCAACGAGTACAAGACGGTTGGAAGAGACGATATCGAGTTGGGTCGTTGTCTCTATCACTTGGGCGTGAATATATCTGACACGCGCGATATTTTAAATGGAAGTAGATTCCATCCTTATAGACCCGTGCAACATCTAAATGGGACGTTCTGCGTTGTGAATGGCCGCGAATTTATTAAATATGGCTGTACTAAGGTGAGTAGGGAAAACAACAACGATGACAACAAAAACAGCAACAACAACAACAACAACAGCAATAATGATACTACTAAGAATAATAATGGGGTTCATGTGGCAAATGAGGTGATACCGTACAAAAACAAACGTGGTTCAAGTACCTGTTTTGTAAAATGTGTTTGTGCAGTATAACAAATATTTACCTCGAGGATCATCTTGGTAAATTGTGGTTAGACTGAATCAGAGTTTCCTCGGAGTAATCCATGCGAGAGGTAATCTTAAATACAGTCATGATAATCAGAACAACAATAACAATAAAAAACAATCACGAGAACAACAACATTTGAAACTTTGTTCAGGAACTGAACCTTTGCTGTAATAGCTCGTACATGGAAATGTGTCAAATTATTAGAACTACTTCACATGTGGTAACAAATTGAAACGAGAAGATATAACTGATGGTGAGGGCGAGTATTTTCAAGTTATGAAAAAACTGTGTTCATTAGCAAGTTGTGGGTATCATTTTATTATATTATTATACATTATGAAAATAATTATTAGCCAGACAAAGATATAGCATTGTCACCTTAACCTTATTACAGGACGCCCCACTGATAGAAGAATGTTCTAGATCCACAAAAGCTGTCCTAGTTATGGCGTATTGATTTGACTGTTCGCTAATATCGATAATTTTATGGGTTTTAGTAGAAGTTAAATGTCTCTGTGTTCCGTTATTGATCAGAAAGGTATTATTAAATGCCAAGTCATCCACTTGAACACCGTTATAGGTGATGGGTCTCGGGTACGGTAAAATGGCGATTGTGAAATGTCCATTTTATGGAAGAGGTGACAGGAAAATTTCAGAATCCGATCATCTCTTGAAAGATTCAAATATGTCCTGAAAATTGACAAGTTGATAGTGGTTTATTATTATTATTAGTAGTAGTATATCTTAATTCACTGAAAAGACGACAAACTTTTAGATGTATTTGGAAATTATTATGGCTTTCTTAAATCATGTCGAGGTCAGTGCGAATTAAAAACCAAAATCAAATTCAAATCGAATTTGCATCATATAATCTAGATTAGGTCATTATAAATATGACAGTTAAATTTCAGGGCATGGATTCTATTAGTGAATATACGATCAGCTTCCATCATCTAACCATTGATGAGTTGTACACATTTGAAATGCTGCTATATCAGATACGGCCATACGGCGTCGTGAACAAATTACACGATCTTAACAAATCTAACAAAATGACTCCAGTGTCGTAGAAATGTCGACGCCGAAAGCAGTTGGTGAAGAACAGGTAAGTGGTTTGCTTCATTTATTTACAGCCCTTTGTCAAAAAGGGTGCCTTCGTGGTCTAACAGGTAGCGCGTTGCATCACAGATCAATACCACCCGAGTTCGAACCTCGGGGTGGGCACATCTGAAGGGTGTTTCATCTTCGACTTCGCCTCATTACCTTTGGAGGTCGCTCGACCCATTTAACCTACCATGTGCACAAAAGTGGCCGTAAAACATCAATCATCATCATCATCATCATCATCGTGTTAAAAATGGTGCAACTTTCTTTCAGTGCTGGCCTCGGCTCTTATAATACTTAAAACCGAAATTCTGTATTCCAGGAGGAAAGCATCCGTACGACAGACGTCCTACGACGGCGCTGATGAAGGTCGTGATTACTGCAGGATGACGTTCCCGTAGAATACAATACGATCCGATGGCATTTTTCCCGTTTGGCGTTCAGTTTCAGTATAGTGTATTAGCCTTTCACTCGGATTTTCTATGTTTTGCCATTACTGAAACAGTTATCCGGATGGCGTGATTAACGGAATAATGATATCATCGGGCTCATCGTTGTGATAATGTATTTTAAATGTCGTCCCTTATAGATCCGATTTCGAATAATATAACACTTCGATACATTGAAGTGTGCATTTATTAAGACATAGGTCAACATTAATATACCGATGATGGTATTGGTGAGATGTGCTACAACATATTAGAAGATTGTTTGTTTTTTAAATTGAATATACCTTACTACAGTATTATTGGACATGTTATAATAAACTACGGAGTATGGCATACTATAACGCATTAACAGCCTACCCAAAGCACGGATTATCATCCAGTCGGTAGCGTTATATGTGAAAAGCTACGGGTTTAGCGTTTACCGCTTAATTCGATCAGATTTAATACATTAAGCCCATATTACGGGATACGGTTCGACTTAAGCGGCTTCACTTCTTTCGTCTAATACATACGCTATGTATACGTTAACCTTGCGATACATTACCCTCAAGTTGACAAGGTTATATGGCGGACATATTTACAGGTATTGAAGCAGAACCGTTTTAACAACACTATAGGCCCCCGGGAAAAGCAGTGCACTGGGGCTCCTATATACACAACCACTCGCAGGAATACAAATGTAAATAGTACATCAAATTAAACATACTTAAACACTGATTTTGTTGGAAGCACAACTACAATAATTATAAGTGTTTTAGTATGATATTTATTTACTGACGGCAAGTTACACGTACATAGATTAGCAATGGCCCCTATGCATTTGGGGCCGCCGGGCAACTGCCCAGCATGTTCATCCGTTAAGACAGCCCCGGCGGGGCCCCTATACTTGTTCGGCCCCCGGGAAAGTGGCCATTGGGCCCATGCGTGTTAAGGCGGCCCCGATTGGAGTGATAACGCAGTGATCGTCGTGCTTCCAAATCGAATTCGCATGCAACCCCGTGCCTCCCCCTCCCCTTCCCCTTGCGCTATGTCTCCGTTCCAGAAGAAGCATCACTATTCGTCAATTTTGAACTAAATTCAACTCTGTTCCAATTGATTTTGTAGTCTTGCAGGTGAAAGGTTACTGTATCACCATCGCGAAAGCCTCCAAAGATTGGCTTAACTTGAACGGCTCATCTTTAATGGAATGACTGTACTATAATGAGTGGATATCGATTACAGAACGTGAAAGAGCTAAATGCAGCAACTGTTTTAATCTAGCCGATTCGCACATTCTCCATTATCCAGCCAGACATCTAGAAGATTACGCCAACCATACTGAATATCATAACGACCCCATTAGTGAGGTCAGATCATCATAACGGTGTACATAGTATAGTTGTCAAAGTACAAATTTTCTGAAAACCTGATTGCATGGACAGTTTCTAAACATAGACCAGTATTTATCACAGGCATGTAATTGCAGTGGTCGTTATGAGTATTGGTTTCAGTTGCATAATTTAAACTTGGCTTTTTGTCTTTGTCATGGCTTACTGTGGAGAAAATAGATTGGTCATGGAATAAGAACTGTTCACATGTTAATGTGTAACGTGTATATATATATATATATATATATAACCTCAAATAAGAATGTGTTATAAACAAGGATATAATGCGACACTGTGTACAGTCGTGTAGCATGATAACTACCAGGATATGCAATAACTTTGTATAATGTACAAGATAAACATCTCATTTGACACAGAGAATAATGTTAAATCCACCAATCGAATCCATAATTGACGGATGGACCTATAGCTGGGACATGGAGACGAGTGACTATATGCATATACTGACCATGCGACGATATCATCAACTAAGTCGAAACCTTTTACTGATGGATGAAACATTCCACAAATAGAACATACGCTATCTTTCTGTTGCAGTGTATATTTTATCACCGAAGGACAATATTATCATTATGATGCTACCGATGTAATATTCAACACAAAGGTAAGCTTCACATTCCATATAAAAAATGAAGCACAAAACAAAAATTCACCGTGTTTAGTTTTTATTTGATATACCATTAAAGTCCAAAGTATAACAGAGGAGAAAAAAGAAAATACCAACAAAAGCAACAAAAAAAAAGAATTGCTGAAAAGACTTCACTTTCTAAACTTAACGGAAATAAAATGCAGTTTAATAAGAATAATGACAGTAGAAGTATATCGAGAGGATTTTGTAATATTTTGCATCTTCCCCTGTGTCCGACTTGAACTTAATATACCGACAATCAACAAAAACACATAATAGTTTTAAACAGAAGAACATTACGGTGGACTAACACTGCTAAATTATCTGCAATCCATGATTGGCGGACATTTAATTAACACGCTGATGTAAATTGGAATAAGTGAACCAAATTGTTATACAATAAGTACAACTATACGTTGACAAGGAAAGCTATTGAGATTTATACTATCATATTATCATTGCCATTCGTAATGTATATGCCCGATTATATTTGAACAGATTCATCCAACATATTAGCTTACCTGTTTTTGTTTTTTTTATTTTAAAATTAATCGTTAACTGATCTGAATACATAAACGGCGACATGTTCAATCAAATCACACGGATATGAAAACGGTGAAAAAAAATCTAACCATTTAGTTTTTTATCTACGATAACTTGTTCTCAAAACCTTACTTCATCACTCACTTCATAAAAATAACGCACGATATCATAATTATGAATAAATGATATGCTAAGGGTTCTGTGTCCGTTTGTACAAGGCTTGCTTTGTCACGATAATAAGCTACTCGTATATAGTACGTTACTATAGACGCCGTCGCCTATATGATAACAAGTATAACGAGGATCACAGTGGAGGTAAGTCTGTGGGTACAAACATGCACATATATGTATACACACAACCACAACACCATAGAATCAATCGGTTTGATCAGAAAGGAAACTTGAATGATTTACGAAATATCAACGTAAGATTATTCCTACGAATTAAAGACAAAACTCAAACGGATGGCTACATATTTATTTGACTATGGTAGTATAATGTGAGCTATATGTACATACATGTAAATGTGTGTGTGTGTGTGTTTATGTATATATATATATATATATATATGTATATGATGCAGGAAGTTTTGTGACAAGCCTTAGGCAGCAATCAACTGAAGAGTTTGTTGGTCACAGCAGACTGAAAGGAAAAGGGAACAAACTCCATTAAAACGATTACAGACAGCAACCGAAAGACAATTATAGCTTAATAATGGTAAAATACATAAAAATAGGAAAACAAGTACCCAATGGTTATTAATAAATCTCCCATCACCAAACGCATCCATTGTCTATGAACCAAATAGCTTACTGACTGTAGCCGACTGGAAATAAAAAATTATGTGCAACTAATGGAAATTAACCCACAGCCATAATATATGTGTCTATTGATAGGAAATAAAAACGAGTTCAAATAATAATAATAATATATAGAAAAAAAACAAATGTAAAAGACTATTTCCTTTCCACATAAATGTACACAGATGTATAGCTTATATAAAAGGGAAAACATTTAAAAGACTGTCCTTTCCACATATATGTGTACTGACGTATACCTTATATAAAAGGGGAACAAAACAAATGCAAAGGACTACATCCTTTCTACATATATGTATACTGATGTATACCTTAGATAAAAGGGGTAAAAAATGCAAAAGACTATGTCCTTTCCACATATATGTGCACTGACGTATATATAAAGTGGGGAAAAACAAATGCAAAGGACTACATCCTTTCCACATATATGTACACCGATGTATAGCTTATATAAAAGAAAGAAAAACAAACTGTAAAAGACTATGTCCTTTCCACATATATGTGCACTGATGTATACCTTATATAAAAGGGAATTTTTTATTAAGAACTACATCCTATCCACATATATGTGCACTGACGTATACCTTATATAAAAGGGAAAAAAATTTAAGGAACTACATCCTATCCACATATATGTGCACTGACGTATACCTTATATAAAACGGAAAAAAATTGAAAGAACTACATCCTATCCACATATATGTGCACTGACGTATACCTTATATAAAAGGGAAAAAAATTTAAGGAACTACATCCTATCCACATATATGTGCACTGACGTATACCTTATATAAAACGGAAAAAAATTGAAAGAACTACATCCTATCCACATATATGTGCACCAACGTATACCTTATATAAAAGGGGAAAAAACAAATGCAAAGGGCTACTTCCTTTCCACATATATGTACACTAACGTATACCTTTCAGGTGGATTATACTTACAGGCATAGAGTAGATGAAGAGTATAATGAAGATTATTATGAATAAGATGATGATCCCTGTGATGAAGTACCACTTGTAATTATGCCACACAATGTGCTTCATCGTCTTCCACGGCGACGTAAACCAGAGGAATGAGGTATCGGGACGTCTGGAGAGGGAAAGGAATTCGATTCAATGACGTTTACATCGTTCGTATCGGGTGTTAATGCATAAACGTTTGTATCCCGAAAATACCGACTGCCACACCTCGAACCGAGTTGTTAACAAACGAAAATTGGACAGATTGGACAGTAAGCGTCAGAAATACATTTGGTGGTTCTAGTTTGGGTTGCAGTAAGTGTCATACATACATCGGTGCTTCAAGTTTGGGATGTTGATTTGGTTCATCACGTCCATGACCTGCAGGTCTCTCTTGGCTTTCTGTCTCCGGAACTAACTCGAGTTCCATCTCTACCTTGCCCTAAAATTTTAGTAGAATTGTAGTAATATGGATATAGTGATAAGATTCAGTCTCACACACTCACTAGCACACACACACACACACACACACACACACATACAAACACACATTTTTACTCACAGTTAGTTCTTTAGCACCACTTTCGTCGTTGTAACAAGGCCAGTAACCTTTGACACGTTTCTGTTCGAACAACGATATCATTCTAACTGGCTTCACATTGCCTTTCTCGATGTTTGGAAGTCTATCGAGGGTACACTTCGACGACTTCTTGGTCGGAGTCGGCATGTTGTTTAAGTTCAACTCCAGCGTGCCTGAAAATAGAATCCATTATAAATATGGTCGCGTTGTGAAAATGGAAATTACGCATCAGAAGCAGATGGTACATTTTTATTTAAAAAAGCGAACTAAATTAATTATACCAAAACTGGTCAACTCATAATCTGGAACACGATAAACGCAACCATCCATAGATATCTGCATGTCTGTTTTGTACATATTAATTGACCAGTCAATAATGCATCCGCCATAATCTGAATCAACAACATCTTCCTATTGCTGCCTTTATTCGCAGGAAACACTCACCGAGAAAGTCATCAGCTGAAAACTTGTCGTTGTCCCAGACTTGGATCTGAAGATTGGGTGGAAGTTTCCGTTCTGTCTGGTCAAGACTCCAGAAGTGTTCCTAATTAATAGAGCAATAGTATTGGTCAATTTAAACTGGAAAATCTTCCTATTAAATATCACCCTCCCAAAAGATGGACTGAAGGATGCTAAAATAAATACGGACCAATATATTAAATGAGAGATAGAGAGAGAGAGGGAGAGATGGGGAGAGATGCCTGCACAATTACCTTACCTTTTTCCTTATAGCAATGCATTCTTCAGCAGGAATATAGTCAAATGGAAAGACAAATCTCCAATTGAAATTACCTTCTCCATCCAGGGATCTGTAATATAATTAATTAAACATGATGGGCTCCACAACTCATTTGACAATAAAGATATCCACTAAGTATTCCCAAGAGAATTTTTTTAGTATTATCACGTATTATCAGATAACACACAGTCAAGACCAGACATAATATTTACATCGATTCGAGATATGTCCATGTTGCAAAGGATGCAAAAAATACAGTTATCAATTTTCTATGTACTACTTTTGAATGTTGATCTAGGTATTTCAGGTATATTTATCTATGCAATGAATATCTGATTTTCTTAACCAGTTTATGAATGGTTTTTTTTTAAGTTTAAAAAACATACTTTTTATTTGAATCGATGGAAATGCAGCTAAAGCATTGCTTTGGGTGCAGAGTTTCCAAGAATAATTTACGAAACAAAACTAAAAATTATATAAATGTTAAAGAAAATTTATTCATTCATAAAGATAATGTATTTATTACTGTACTGTTAGGTTAGCTATTTTTGCCTGATACTATCTAATAATATACAGTTAGTTGTTCCAAATATAATACTTTTGGTTACCAAGGAAAGTCATTATTTGTGTAGTTATTCTAGACACATTATTCTAGTCGAAGTCTGGTAAATGTAGTGATAATCATATAAATGTTGTGCGGTTTATTCTAGCTCTCTATTTGCACACATGCACGCATGCACACACACACACACACAAACCCACACACATGTGTACACACATGCCATACCTTATGAATCAAGATCAACAGTTAAAATAAGGCCATAGCATGATGATGATGTTTTACAGACATTTTTGTACACAAGGTACGTTAGGTTAAATGGGCCAAGTGACCTCCAAAGGTAATGAAGCGAAGTCAAAGATGAAACTCCCTACAGATATGCCCACGCCGAGATTTGAACTCGAATGGGAGTGATCTGTGGTTCAACACGCTCAACTAGATCGTGGAGGCACCCCCAAGATAGGGCCATCAGACTACAGGTTCAAAATTATATCTTTCAATTTTAATTATATAAATAAATCATCTAAGTCTTAAAACAAATATTTCCCATACAGCCATATTTACAACAGCCCATTGAGAAAGATCCTTGTGCAGGAATGATAAGCAATTTATTTTACGATATGTCTAACTCTATGCCAACAATACAGCTGTACTTTCTGTAGGAAGTATGCCATGATGCTGTAAGCTGAAAGTTTTACTAAACAATAAACCATCAGCTTGGGTCACCTGGCGGCAGCATCATTCACTTACCTATAATGAACATCCGTTTCCTGTTTGTCATCTTCCAGACCCGACAGCCAGCCTTTGACATATATATCGGACATCTTCTCGCCCGTGATTGATTCCTCGTCAAGAATCACATCTTTCGTGTTCCAGATTATTACCCGCAATTCGTATCTATTTGGCAAATGAGAGAATACCGCAGTCAAAAAAGTCACTATGAATTAAGTTCGGTATAGAGATATGTTGGTGAAAGCTGTAAAACATCTGTTTTGGTGACATAATGTGCAACCCAAGTCACAGTCTTCCCGCTGAATACTAATTTATATGACAACCATGTGACACGTTTCTGTTTACTAAAACAAAAAAATAATCTGTCAATGTCATTTAGCAAACCTTTATAATTATGAATAGGAAAGAATTATAATGGCATCGCAATTGCACCGAATTTAGATCACTTGACCATAAACTGAGTGAATTTGCTCAATGGACTGTCCCAGACCTCCATTAACGAGTTACAAGATATACAGAACACAGTGGCACGGATTGTAACCCGAACATCAGGCCGGAGTCACGTGACACCAATATTGAAGGATCTGCATCGGTTGCCTGTTAAGTATCGAGTGCAATTTAAAATCCTAATGCACACATATAAAGCCCTACATGAACAGGCTCCGAGATACATATCTGACGTGTTGACAGTTTATCAACCAAGAAGAACGCTACGTTCGATGGGTTCAGTGACATTGGTGGTTCCAATAGTTAGAACATCTAGTTATGGCGAAAGAAAATTTCAGCATTCAGCACTCCCAGCTCACATTCGTGAATCCAAAACACTGAACATTTTTAAGATGTTGCTGAAAACGTACTTGTTCTCCAGCCATTTTGAAGTTTAATGTCTTTTTTTTCTTTTTCTTAGTCAGTTATATATATATATATATATATATATATATATATATATATATATATATACATTCCAATTTAGCTTTATATATATATATTGTTATGAAATAATCGTATTATAGTTGTTATATCTTATATATATGGGTTTTTTTTCATAAGTTTATGTACAGCACTTTTGAACAGGCTTTAAGTATGAAAAGTGAGTGTGCTTTATGAGTTTGGTATAATAATAATAATAATAATAATAATAATAATAAAAAGCATCAGAATGGATAATCCGATATGAGAATAGTAATTCTTCAGATCAAATAAATAAATACCTGACAATTAAGGTCCAGTTAGAAATAGACAACTGTTAGTATATCTCCCAGGTATTGTAAATAAAACTTGTGGGTAACGTAAACAAAGTAACCGTAGCCATTCCAAAACAGCATACAGTAATATTCCAAATACTGTGAATCACGTAATGAAGTAAAACTACTTCACTACTCTACTTGAGTATATTTCTTTTCTAGCAACCAGAAGTAATGAAGTAAAGTTTATGGTAAAGAAATCTATTTTAATATTTTTTTAAGATTCCTCACATATGCTCTCCGATATTGAAGACTCGTCATAATTTTGCCAACTTAATTTTGCCGACCTCTCTTTGTTACACAATGTTTCAGCTGAATCCAACTGTTTTCTAAGATTCATCATAATTAAAGTTTTAATTAGATTTTGCGACACCAACTTTGAGAATCAGTTTTTGCTGAAGTTGAACAAGGGCTTCGTTCAGTGAACTGAATGTGGGAGCATGTCTGCAAATGCAATGACTTAGAGGGATAGTCCTTCAGAAAACATTTTGAGGACTAATACAGCTATACTCACAAATATAATAAATATTGTCAAAATGTGTAAACGATCACCCACATATTAAATAATCCAGTTCAAAGTGCTAATTAATCGACTTTTAATGGCCTATGAGCACCACCATTTTTAAACTGGACAGAGACCGGAAGCTCCTGAATGCTGACGTCACTTCAACACATCCGGTTGACCTGAAGTCTGTAGAGCCCATACAAAAGCATGAAACTAGTGTGAGCAAAGAATTATTCCAGAACACGATGCAACTGCGATGTTAAAATTACGTCATTAATGATATACGACCATATCTGTTTCGGCCAGAAGGAACATGACAAGAGGAAGATGATTCAAAATGGCTCAGATATTAATGCTCAAGAGAAACTATAATCTGCGTCAGTACAGAGATCCCTGATGTGACGTCAGAGCATTTCAGTTTGCTCCTTCCCGCCTCAAATCTGGCTTCCACAGTACAGCCGTAATGGCGGCCCTCCAGTAATTTGGATTATTTCCCTACATCTATGATATCAGGTATATTTCGTGATTATTATTATGGAATTTTTGCTTACTGTTCTAAGCAGTACATATTTTAAAAATATTTTCTGAGGGTGGACTGTCCCTTTAAGGTGTCAGCACATGTCTGTGGACGCAGTTAATTTTCTTCACTCTTGTGCACTATGTATTAGATTATCATATTTTGTGTTGCAATTCTTTTGATCTTCTACTTTTACTTCAACATTCAACTACTTTTAGAAAGCAGTCTTACTTTTTACTCAAGTAGATTTTTATGAGTTTGCTTTACTCCTATTCAAGTAGCTCTGAAGAGGCTTACTTTTACTTATACTCAAATACAAAACAAAAGTAGTTCAGTCACCCCTGCTTCTAATCGCCGCCTATGACCTATTTGGCAAAGTGGGATGGTAAGATGGGGGTAATCTATTCACTACACATCAACATTAACATTTGAGGAAAAACTGGATAATTAATATTTTACCAAATTATGGTGTGAACATTTTTCACTATACAACATCTTAAATACATGTCATGACTTTATGAGGATTACTGCCAAAAACACAACATCTGTCAGATTTTGATGCTCCCCAAGAGCCAGGTAACATCCAACAACTATTTGTTTGTCTTTTTTCGGCACTTTGAAATGGACTGTACACAACTATGACTTGGAGGGGGGGGGGGCATACAACAGGAATTTCCATTTATTCCCAATGAAACTATTAATCCCTCCCTGGAAATCAGACCAAGAAATAATGAAATAATATACCTCTTTGGGACCCTTGCTGTGATGTCAACTGGAGGTCCTGGTGGGCCAATGTGAGATGGGAATATATCGATCCACATCTGAAGTTTTCCCTACAGAAGAGTAAAATATATAATCAATTTCTGCAAAAGAATATTAACACAAGAAGCAGAAAGATTACTCCACCAAGGATTTGAATTAAATGAACAAGTTCCTGTGTGTAATATGGACATTATTTCGTAATCTGGAAAAGACTATAATGAATATTCTTTAATATTACAGACTAATATTATATTAGAGCCATTTTTTATTATAATCGTGATCAAAAGTAATAATCAGTGGCAATATGAATATCACAGGCAACAAATATAATAAAAATATAATTTCTCCCAAGAATATATTCCAAATTCCAAATATTTCATTGACAAATTTGACTTATTAATATTAATCGTTTTGATAATTTCCCTCTGGCTTAACTTATTGCAAAACATTTTCAATACCATATCAGCCTTCTCAATAGAAGCCAACGTCCGCTGCTATACATTGTCTATTTTACAGTGCCTCGTCACCTACTTTATTGGCAGAAAATCGGTCAAATGTTAACACATAAAACTTGTTTAATTTACCTGTTCTATACCAGGCTGCAGCGGGTTATAGAGCGGCCTCGTTTCTAGATGTTCTGGCACAAAAGGTATGCCTAAGCTGGCTGGCAATGTATTCAACACGTGCAATGCTAACCTCTGCTCCGGACCACCAAGGTGATGGTGTATTGGCTTATTGGTCTCTGGAATAAAAAGATTATTAGCACACACTTTGGTAATGAGCTCCCAACTATACTGATACATTGGAAATCCATGTTGATAAAAGTCATATGACATTCTTATAATTAATCAAATCTCTGAGAAAGAATATGATAATAATATTAATTTTTAGAAGAGACTCCAAGTGGTCCTATTTTCTTACATATCTGGCTCCATCTTATCTCTTGTGAACATATTATGCAAATAAATAAATTTGCCAAATCAATCATTTACTGTTTATATTAAGATTCTACATGGTTCTACCCAAATTTAGGACAATTGTTTATTATTTTAATTTTTTTTATTGTTATCTGATGTTAAACAAAATGTTCGTGTAAGCACCGGAAAATCATGTAAAACGGATCTGCCCTTGCATCTAATTGTACACAAATTATCAAACTGGTAATCATGGTATCCGTTCACTTACCAAAGTCAACTAGATTGAACACCCGGTTGCCGATTTTCACAGAACTGCCGGAGTAGACTGGAGCAGGCTGTATGTTTAATTTGAGACAGAAATCTTCCAATAGGTCCTTAGGCTTCATACTGTCTCTCCATATGGTTGGACCCGACCTGCGACATAAAGAAACCATTTGAATGGCGTCTTTAAACATTTCTAAACATCTGATGATATTCTCCAAGAAACAACATTTTATCTTTACACTGATGGCATGTACGTAAACTAGTCTAGTCTAATGAATTTGCTGAATCTCCGCATTTGATGCCGATTTTGACTGTTGCAAAGGATTTATGCCGAATGTTTGCCAAATCTGTTGCAAATGCGAACAAAAGAAAGGCCAGTAGCCAGCTGGTCGGTGGATTCGAACTGAGGATTTCCCATTTTCTAGTTCACTACTCATACCAATGAGCCACAATAATGACAATTTGAAATGGTGATGAATATGTATAATGCATCAATTTGCAAAATGTCCTATAACAGGGCACTGCTATGTTTATCTAAACAATGGTTGTTATCATTACTGTTGTTGTTGTTGTTGTTGGTGGTGGTGGTGGTAGTGGTAGTGGTGGTGGTGGTGGTAGTCATGGTAGTGTTGATAACTACCTATTCAGCCTTTTGGTACTGTACTGTTTTACCTCGATATTTATCTAACGTTGTGTACTCTCATCATCACCTAAGTTTAACATCTTGACCGACACAATTAACAAGATCATCATAATATTAATATATTAATAATAATAATATCATGATCACACCAATTATATACTAACACACAATAGGTTTTGGGTAATCCACAAATGGCTCTGAACTTGGTAAGAAAGCGATTCTCCAGGTCAATCACTGTCTCTCCAATAACGTCATCAGTACCAAACAGATCATAGTCCTTGATCCGGATGTACAGATCCTTCACTATTGGTATGGTGGCTTTGATTTCAAACATTCTGACGAAAGAAAGAAATGTACAGTTATAACGTATAGATGTTAATTAATGAAACATAAAGACCTCAATGTTGCCTGGTACTATAACTACTACTACCACAGCTACTGTCAATACTATTAGTACCACTACTACTACTACTACTACTACTAGATACATATCTGGACCCTCACACGTTGTAACTGATGCTGCACTTTACTACAGACGTCAAGCGAGGAAATCACATCTTATTGTTACCTATATTTCTGTTATATGTTTAACCCAACATCCTCATTTTATTTACTTAGGAAGTAACATCTCAGCACATATGTACTACCGTATATACTTGTGTATCAGACAAAATTTTAATCCTTCACCCCTACGAGTCAGCCCCCCCCCCAAAAAAAAGCCATTGGGTCTGGTGACCAATAATAGGTATAAATTGGTTTTATGTTTCAGTTAGATCTACTTATGTTTCTACTGTACAGTTCTATTTAATTTGCCATTTTCAGCGACGGTTTTGTATTTAAATTTGTTTCATTCGATGTTTTAAAAACATAAAGCAGTGACTACCAGCAATAAATAACAATTTCAACATGATTAGCTGTCTTCGATGATGTCTTTCGGTGCAAAATCAGTCCTACATACACGTATTCATACCACTATTTCGACGTTCTTTTTTTTTAACATGCCAGGTCCAAAAAGAAAACAGCACTTTTCTGCAAATAACAACCTTTTAAGGGTTTTTAATTCCACCTCGTCTTATATTCAAGCTAGACAGCTTCCCACGATATTGAATGATAGACTGACCCTGTCTTATATACGATATTGACTTATACACATTATGGGAATGAAAAAGGCTGAGCCCGGTCCGGTTAAACGATTTGATCCTAACCGTAAGGAAATTTTTCAATTTCTCGGCTCACTACATCGTGGGTGGCTGACCACGTTAAATGGCGCTGCCGTCTCCACTGAATTATTTAAAATAAAGGGGGACGTTAAAAACCCCTGAGGACGTAAAACACTCTGGCCTTGACCACCCTCAGGGTATTTCGGCTCCATCTTTCCGTACTGCTCCCCTGTGAGTGGTGGGGGAGGAGGTTCCTCAACCACTCCAACATAGAGGCTGTGCTGATTAAACGACAGCCCGGGGATTCTCCCCGAACAACAAAACCAACCCCAGGCTAAATAAAGAAACCATTCACCTCAATCACTCCCAGCCGCATTTTTGTTTATGTCTGAATAGATCCATTAAAGGTCAATTTGACTCATCCATTGTAGATTACACCGGATCAGATCAACACTGTTAATGAGCCTGCCCAGAAATAGGAAAAGCAACTGCAGTCCATTCTCCTACTGCAGTGCATTCTCCTACCGTGTGATGATGAATGTATGCGATTTTGTCCTCGTGGGTTTTTCCGCTGTAATATCAGTCGCAAAATAGATACTTACCTGCCGAAGACGGGATTCAGTGTATTTGGAAGGTAGCTGTCTCTGTTATTGACCTTGTTTTTGCCAAGTTTAATATCAACATAAGGATCAGCCTACAAAACGTAAATAAAAGGTTTACTTCGGCATCAAAGTCAATTACCTTTCACCGTGTTTACATATATTTAAGTAACCTTGTGAATGCACACAAACACACACACACACACACACCTAAACACTGCACAGGTTGGAATGCCGAACCCAAACCCGACCCAACCGGCAACTACTCAACCCACACCCAACCCAAACCGACAAAACTGAACCCGAACCCATACTTCAAATGATATTGAACCCATGCCCAACTCAACCCACAAGACTATAACCCATGCCCAACTCAACCCACAAGACTATAACCCATGCCCAACTCAACCCACAAGACTATAACCCATGCCCAACTCATCCCACAAGAACCAACCCGTTTTTAAGATATTTAATGGAAAAATGAACTCAACTTTTCCATTGTAACTTATTCACACATCTTCATAATAAAATCCTGTAGTATCCTATAGTGACTATTTAGTATGATTACTACAAAACCTAATATTATATTCTCCAGACTTCAAACTTGATGTAACCGAGGTAGCCGTAAGTTAGGGGGGCAGCCACACATGGTTATCAGTAGCAATAGTTGAAATAAAATCGTGTCTATTCAAAACATAAGAGTACCTCCAATCAGTTAGAATACAATAAATTTCTTCAATAAAACACCATATCTACTAATATCCAATAGTAACAAATGTCTCGCATCATGTTTCAGCGATGAAAGAAGGCCATGTGACTGGCTCAGTTTTTCTCATATCTAATATAACAAGATATGTGTTGCTTGATAATACAATGATTAGGAGTACAGGTAAATCTGTATAAGCAGTCAAACTACTTACTAATTAGCATCTATATATAACACAGCACCCCTCTGTAAAGAGTCCCAGACACAAACCACCTACTGCTATTATAACAGATTCCGTTTGAACTGTTCAAACTGGAGATAGATTGTTACCTGAATAAAGGCATACTGGACCAATTCTGTGACAGGTGATCGTGATCATACATATATATATATATATATATATATATATACACACAGTATAACCTCATTTTTATTTTTGATTCTTTGTTAACTCCAACTCCAACTATCACTTTATTTAATATATTGCTGAGAGTACTATCAACACTGTCATGATCGCCACTTAATGACCTTCACAGCTTATCAATCAATTCACAGATTATCAGAAACATTTCACTCTCAGTGTGTGATGGTAATTGCAGGTGGCATTTATATGGCAATGTATGGTATTTGTATTACATAGGCATTGGCAGTGCCTGAATAACTGGAGGTGGCTGAGCATATATTTTGGATTTAAAATAAATAAAACCCATATTTTTTCAAGCAACCCATACATAACAACCCGAAACTAACCCAACCCACAAGACAACAAACGAATCCAACCCAACCCATAAGACAACAACCTGAACCCAACCCACAAGACTTAGACCCAAACTCAACCTGTAACCCTAAGAAAAAGTTCAACCCGCCCAACCTGACCCATGGGTCCAGGTTGGGCTAACCTTAACAGGTTAACTCAACCTGTGCAGCCCCCCCTGCCCCCCTAACACACACACTAAACATTTTTATTCTGGGTCAATCCTACTTACAAATCACTTACCTTGCAGCACAATTAACTTTTAATCAACTTCCCTTTCTCGTACTAAAATTTAGAACAGTGTCCACATTGGAGACTGCATTTTCAAAAAGCTACCACTAACAACTGATTTTTATAAAATCGTGTTTATTGTTATTTTTATTGTTCAGGGATCAACAAATAAAGTTTAACAACACTATAACACAAATACTCTTTAAGCAAACATTTAACAGTGATGGTAGATGTGGCATCAGTGTTAGACTTTTTAAAATATATGTTGGAAACACAATCAAATTAAAATCAAAACCAGTCAACTTTTAATAGCACATTTATTTTGGCATAAAATCAGCTGTATGTAGGTGATGCATATTACTCTACATATACACGAATTAAGTTTTATGCATGTAAATCAAGCAGGTTTTATTACATATAGTTTAGGAAAAATACAAACAAACTTCATTTGGAGAAAATATTGGGCCTCTTAAATTTTAGCAGAAAATATCATCAAAAATAAAACAGTTTTCCACACAATAATAAGGATTTTTCACATTTAACTTATTATACATACCAAACCACTAGGATCATTTGGCTGTAGATCCAATGCCTTTATGATGTAAATCCTAATGATGCACTCCTCTGGTGTGCTGGGAGGTAAATTCTTCAACTTCCGAGGTGGCATGGGCACATTGGGATCACCTGGTAGAGGGTAAACCCTGAACAAACCCTGCCAAAAAAAAACAGACAAATACGTTAAAATAGAATCAATTATTCAATTGGTCAAATTTATTTCAAGAAAAGTACAGTGTAAGTTTGTACAAACAACATATGTACAATGTATGTACATTAAATTCTAAATAACATTTATTGTATATCTCCCCAAGAAACTTACAATAACCATTATATAGTCACATAATATGACCTATAATTATATATATATATATATATATATATATATATATATATATATATATAAATAGTACTATTTCATAGTTTGATTATGAAGTCCTGTCTTCATATAACCAAACTTAATAAAAGCAAACATAAAACCCCAAATCTCCAAAATAAAGTCAGGAAACAAAATCTATCCAGCCTTTAAACCGAGACTTTGTGTCAGCATTCTGACCCTTATTTTGTGGGGAGGGGGGGGGTGGCCTAATAGCCAGTGCTATTTCAGTGTCAATAAATCCAGTCATCAAGAGAACAAATTTCAGTGTGTTAGCGGCCGTCTAGAATCTATCATCTAAATGCAAACGGACATCAATCGTCGTTTTGATTTAAACTCATGTAGTCGCGGAGTGAAAATAGAAGTTGATGATAATTATACACGGCTTTACAATGAAAATCAGTATTTATCTGTAGAATTATCTGATTTTTGTAATTATGGATAAACGTTGTTGGACTCAGTAGCCCATTTCACGAAGGCAGCGTTGGTAACAAGACAACTCGTACCCAAGACATCTCGTACCCAAAAGTGTTAATTGTATCTCATTCGTTTGGTGGCATTGACATTATATAGTCTACATATAGTCTACATATAGTCTACATATAGTCTACATAGTTTGTCTGAGCATATTTATACTAATAACAGGATACATACTGATTAATTCATTTATTTTCAATAGAGAGTTAGTTACTGGCCGACTCCATATACCAGTAATTTACATCATTTCGGCTATTGCCACGTTCACATGTGGTTCATTGAATGTTTAATCACGCCGTTAATTTAAGTTTAAGGTCCTAGGTATGTGCTAACACTAACAGTTTGTGTAGACGATCGTTATAATTTGCCTTGATCTATTGACAGTATTATACAAAACACATTGGAATGATTGGTACAAATAATGAATTATGGAAACAACTATTTCCTGTGTTCAAAACGTCACCTGGAAATACTGCAGGGAAAAGTTCAGATTTTAGGTCGGCTTAATGGATGGTAATACCATAAATCGTGATGTTTTAGGCCTAAAAACGACATCGGCTTAATGGCCGGGACCTACAGTATCATCCTAACATAAGAAAACCTTAAAGAAAACTGGCATACAAACATAAACAACCACCAATCCCATCACAATCCTGTCAACAACAATATTAGTCATCATCAATATTTGTCTATAAACACTGTAAAATAAACAAAATATTTGTAAATAAACTGACAAACAATTTCCATCATGTCATGACAGGTTTGTTTTCTCACAGAAAACATTAATATCCTTAAAATCTGTTATTTATAAAAAATACTTTTCCCAAAAGTTTGGTTCGTGGTATAAAAGTACAGCGTCAAGAAAAGATAATGTAGCTCACACACTCTAGTGATACACAAGTATAAATTCTGGCATACTGTTAATAGTATGTGTAAAAGGTTTCTGGCTGATAAGTAAACACGACAATTGTGTTTTGCGGAATTGGTCAAAAAATTAAGTTTTCATTATCATATGATTATGATAATTACACAGTTAGCCCAGTTGTGACTGTGACGCTACAACTAGATATTAATAGTTTATAATTTTGTACTAGATAACGTAATATTTGTTAATCGTATCAGAGAAATTGTCATCACGGGTTAACTGATGTAGACAAAAGAAGATGACGAATACTCTACACTAGATTAAGTTAGTGTCTGTTTAACTTGGGTCATCGTCAGACTCGTGACACACGGCCGAGGGACTACTCTCTGGAAAAGTGAAATGAATCAGATCAAACACCCCACATGTCCCATGTCCAGGAAACAAGGAGCACCATACGTTAGCACCTGTACTGCTGGGGGATTGCTTGCTACAAGTGAATCAGGTGATGTTTGTTTGTTTGTTTGTTTGTTTGTTTGTTGTTCGGGGAGAATCCTCGAGCTGTCATTTATTCGGCACAGCCTCTATGTTGGAGTGGTTGAGACTAACCTCCTCGCCCACCACTCACAGGGGAGCAGTACGGAAAGGTGGAGCCGAAATACCCCGAGGGTGGTCGCTGTCAGAGTGTTTTTTACATCCTTAGCGGGTCTTTAATGTACCCCTTTATTTTTAACAATTCACTGGAGACGGCAGCGCCACCCATGATTTTTGACCTCTTACGGGTTCGAACCTGTGACCGTTGGTACCAAGTGCCAGGTGCTTAACCGCTACCCCACCGGAGCTCACTGTGAATCAAGGGATTATTAATGATTGGTGTTTTATGGCCACTTTTGTGCATAAGGTAGGCTAAATGGGCCGAGCTACTTCCTAATCCTAAGGTAATGAAGCAAAGTTAATGATGAAACACCCTTCAGATATGCCCACGCCGAGACTCGAACTCAGGTGGTAGTGATATGTGGCTCAATGCGCTACCAATTAGACCACGGAGGCACCCCCAAGTGAATCAGGTGCAATATTATACTCTGTGTGTGTGTGTGTGGTGTGTGTGTGTGTGTGAGAGAGAGAGATTAATTACCTTAAATTCTCCAACAGCCTCCGACTCTTCATCCATCACATTCTTGCCACGAGTCAGTGTGAAGGTGCGAGAAAAATCATCAAAACCATTATAATGACCAACCTTCTCTAGGTCACAATCAAAAACCTGTAAATACAAAATTAAATATATTGTAGAATGTACATGAAATCTGAAAACACACACATATATGCACACAGTTTTATATATATATATATATATATATAATATATCAGAGGTGTCATGTAATGAAGTAAAACTACTTCGTTACTCTACCTGAGTAGTTTATTCAAGTAACTGAAAGTAACAAAGTAAGATTTCAAATAACTACTTTACTTTTAACGAAGCAGTTTTATTCATGGTGATGCTTTTTACTTTGTTAGGTTAATTTATTTCATGATATTTTCGTTACTTATTTAGTCATAACGTAGCCTAGAGAGACAATTGATACAGTTGCTGCAAATTATCATTAGAAGTTGTCACCAACTTGTGTATCTTTGATGAATTTATGGTAAACAATTATATTTTAACATGGTGTGGTGTTGAAATGAGTTTTGTAAGAATGCTAACATTTGGCATACACGTTTCAGCTGATGTTCACCGATATTCGAGACTGGTCATAATTTTGCCAACCTATTTTTTAAAGGCTAACTTCGTTACATAATGTTCCAGATGAAGCTAACAGGTTTCTAAGATGCATCACAATTAAATGCTTAATCTCATTGGCAACACCAACTTCGAGAATCGGCTGTTTCTAAAGTTGAACAATGGCTTTGTTCTCAGTGAACCAAAGGCGGAAGCGCACACAGATCTGCACGGCTGTGGACCCTCTGACCTTCAGATGGGAGCACACGTCTGTGGACGCAGCGAATTTTCCTTCGCTCTTATGCACTGGGTATTTCATTCTCAGATTTTGTGTTGCGATAAATATTTTTTTCCACTTTTAGTTCTACTTTTACTTCAGTTAATTTTAGAAAGTAGTCTTACTTTTTACTCGAGTAGATTTTTACAAATTTAACTTCTACTCAAGTAGTTTTGAAGAGGCTTACTTTTACTCAAGTACAAAATTAAAGTAGTTTCAGTAACCCTGATATATATATATATATATATATATATATATATATATATAGAGAGAGAGAGAGAGAGAGAGGGGGAGAAAATGTTTTGTGTTATTTTTGTCACCTGTAATTTATCATATCCCTGCTCCAGGTACTGTTTACACTTATCCAGCTCTCCTGTGGAAGCATAATACTTTGACCACCAGTCGATGTCCTCATCAACTTCAACAGCCTGAATATAGTAACAACAACCCAGAGGAAATATATTAATAATAATAATTCATTAGTTCCTAACTTGCTACATCATTCATATTGTACATTACGCGACAACAGCACAATCATTATTTCTTATATACGAGCACTCGTTCATATTGTTAAGCAAGTTATTGCTGAAAATTAGAAATAAATTACGAAAATAGTATATACATTAGGTTCAATTGTTTCACATTAATCATGTTATATACTTGGCACACTATTTATTTGCTGTTATCAAGATTATTACTCCAGCAGACAGATATATCATCTAATGGTACTTAAAAATTGATAAAAACAAAGCGGTATGGAAATGATAAAATTAAAAACTAAAACATAAATATATCGTTTTCAACAATCACCAATCAATAGACAATTTCCACGACGACTGCGCCATCTAGCGAACGTCCGTTTGCGGGTCGGATTTCACCGGGCTCGCTGAACCATACGAAAAAAGTTTCTTTTACCAATCGTGAGATCACAATATGATTCATATATTGATAACACGTCTATTACAGTTCCCAACTTCATGATTTATTTGTAATAACATGTATTTTTTTCAGGCAAAAATAACCCCTCAACCTTCCCCATACAAATAATCTGATCTATTAATAAAAATAATTCTAAGTTATATTTAATAAAAATGAAACTGCTACAATAACCTGTAGATCGATTTAATTCTGTGAATCCCCGAAAACATAAATTTAAAAACATTTAGTGAATTGCACTTCTTGTTCCATGCTACTAGATGGCTTCACTAACCCGCAAACCACGGTAGATGTTGGGGAAATTGTCTATTAAATTAAAACATAAACAAACATCTGAAATCATAAAACGTAGTAAACCTAACATCCATCATTTTAGAGAAATGACAGTGAAAGCTCATTATGTTCAGAACCATTAAGTGTGAATCGCCTAAAACGGTGTTACCAGTATATCAAATTAAAGCATCCATTCCATCCCAAACGACAACGCTCTGATTGCGTTTTCTGAAAAAACCCTCGATCATGGTTAAATATAGGCAACTCATTTCAAACCCTGATCCCCTTCCTTGCTGCACAGTGCTCTACTCTCCGTTCAATAGGGAGTGTAATGATTAGGCTTTAAAGGTCAGGTATCTATGTCTATGAACTTCGTCAATAAAATCCACTTGGATTCATAGGGATTCCATATACATTATTCAATGGTTATTTTTATGAAAAAAAGGCCACACATTTCTCTTTCATTGGCTTTTGCTGTTGGTGGGCACTGCGGTGTACTGGGTGTAACACGTGAGCACAAAAGGCAGGCGGAAATAAAGTGTATGAGTCCCCACACTCCTCAATTACCATACAGCTTTCAGTTCTAACCCACATCACAGTTCATCATTGAATTCTATGCATTTATTTTATGCAATAATTCATCATAACTGAACAAAAACAATGAGGTTAAATGAAAAACTGTGTTCAATACAGCTTTGACGAATCCCACCTGCACTCTATTCCCTTTATAAGTTTGGTACGGTAAATATTCGTGTAAGAATAGTGCACAACACTCCCTCTTATCTAGTGCAGATAAAAGTGTCACCCGAAAAAGACAAGTTGTTTTGCACATTTGGTTTTGGACCAAGATCTCAGCGAGCTTTCACTGTACTCGTAATAGTGTGCAGTCTGTTTAGAACAGCCAGACCGGTGCATCAACAGAAGTGACTAGCATACACCATAAATCTTCATCACCTCCATCACGGCATCATCACTAAACAATGGCGATATGATACCAGCTACATTGGGCATCTTCAGTGATTTAGCAAAAGCTGACCTCGAAGTGTTCTTGGCGTCCTGCGTTATGTCACAGCAAAATTGGGACAGGATGAAGGACAGAAAGAGATGATGGATTAACATGGTAGAACAACAACTTAAAGAAAGGCACAAGACGAACCAAATTGTTAATAATCGGTAATCATGATTATCATATATTTTCAGTAATTTAAAACCAATTTAAACCTATTTTGTGCGTGTGCCTCGGAAACAGTATTTTTAAAGCACTTTCTGGAAAGTGTATTTTGTACTCTTGAGCTAATCATGAATGATCCAACCAAAATATTGCGTTCTCACCTGGAAGAGAATGAGCAGGACAATAATACAATTAGCAGATAAGACATCAGAAGAAGAAGAAACCTTGTTTAAATTGGAGCGATGATATTGGCAAATTACCATAAACAAAAAACATTTAGTTCTTCGATGCATATACTATCTACCAACCTTATTTTTATATAATTTATATTATAATATATTTTTTTATTTATTTCAACTATCTGAAATATAAATAATTATTAAATGTAAATAAAAGACAAAGTTAAAAATATATAAAGAAAAGGAAGGTTCAAAGGTGCACTGCTGGGATTATAGACAAAGTACTTCACTTACATAATGGAATGAAATAAACAACTCGAGTACATCTGGATGTGGCACTCAATTAATTATCAATTAAACTTAAAAGATCACGATCTAGCTTATTAATTTTGAAAAGGGGAAATTCAGTAAGTATGTAAACAAGCAGTTTATTTATTCCGAGTGCATATCAACAATTGAGTAAAAAAAAATTAAGTTATATAAAAAGAGTACACTGGAATGGAAATGCCACGAACGAATACAGTTGGCTATGAACCTGTGCAATAACATGATACAGATTAGGCACTCAATCAGGAATATAATTTTAGAATACACAGTACTGTATTACTGATATATACAATATTGGCATTAGCGCAATATCTGCCCACTTATATGTAGATATTTCGTTTTGCAAGTAGATAATTTTCAAATGAACATTTGTCACTCCTTGCAATCTCTGATGGTTATCAAATTCTGTCAGTGTTCACTGAGCCACAGACCTGGCATCATCATTACAGTGAGTACATGATCAGTGTTCAATGACTGATTTCGTATAGGCGATCCTTTCTAATCCTACTTATAATAAAATTTAAAACTAGTACAGCTTAAATACATACCGGTACATGAAATGTGGAAATATGAATGAAAAAGGGATCTCATTAAAACAAAATACCTAAACTTACACCAGCCATCCAGATTAACAAATATATATATATATATATATATATATATATATATATATCAATACATTAAGGGGAAAGCTAACACCCAGTAAACAGATTCCTTAAACTTAAAGGAATACTGTTGGAAATAAACCTATTTTGAATAGACTCAAAATAGCAAAATCTGCTGAAAATATATATTAAAAATTAAAACCAATATTAATTATTAAAACTCCATTGTATATCTGGACCTGATACCTTTGATACTTTTTTTAGTTGACAATCACGATCGCAGGATTTGCCTTTTGTTATTTTCTTGAGTTCGTGGCTTAATGTCTTCTGTTTATCAAATATACAAATCAAGGTGAGAATTGTGACCAAGGAATGTACAATATTATTGAACACATCATGCACCTAATGATGGAAAACGTAATGTTTGTCCTGATGGAAAACCACTTTAGTAAACAAATAATTAATTTTTGAAATAATAATAATAACAATAATCATAATATTCTAAGTTAAATAAATAAAATAATGTACATCTGAAAGTGAACAAAATGTATTGAGATCTCATATATCTAACAGGCTGAATATCCTCTGTTGTACACTTCAAAAATTTGAAACTATGTATGCTTGTACCGCTTGATAGATATTGATCGATAAATACTGATCCACATACCCACCCACCAAGTCGTCTATCATTTCAACATGTAGTTTTGATTTTAGATGATTCGACTAAAACCCTGGAATGGTTCATCATTCATAGATAAATAAATAAAACAACCCAATATCGAGATGTGTTTAGAGAATCTCTAAAGAAAACTAATCCTAAGTCTTAACCTCTACCTGCGTCTACAGTTGTGTAGATGAACATCATTCAAACCATAACAAACAAATTTTGATATTTAAATGGTCTCGAATAGGGTTGATCCAAATTTAAACAATCATTATCTCTATTTATCTGTAGCTTCCCTCCTACACGTGTACCTATGGTAATGGGTGTTATTGGATGCCAGCAATGATGGTTATGCGACAGATAAAATCAACAATTACATGGATTAATACACTCGTTCCTTTCTAGCGAACATTATTTTGGAAATACACATATAAAACACGGATTCATAGCCCATCATAAACTTGGGATTTACAAATCAGTCCACAAACTGCAAAACTCCGATCGGAAAGAAAAGAAAGTGAACTACATTTCCGAGACTACACTTGCAGACTCGCAACAATTACCGTTATCCAACAATAATAAAAAATTATTATAAAATGCGATCTTCTTCATAACCGTAAAGTGAAAGGATTTGTCCGCGAAAATTATTCTGATAATTAATATTTTACAGCTATCTATTATTTACGCCATTCGTTAATTTTTCGATAACCACCTGAATTGACATCATCGTATTCTGAGCCATACAATTTCATATATGAATGTTTTACATTACTTCGATTAGATATTAAATTAATAAACGTCTCAAGTTATATTTTCAACAACGGTTAGGTTTTAGTTATCTCTTCTTACATTATTTGTTATGTGCTCCGACTAACCCGATGAATTATTGTTTAGTAACATAACATGAAAAAGTTCTAGGCTAAAAACCTATTAAAATGTGTTATGTTATACATAGATATCTATAGAACAATGGATGACACACACACACACACATACACACAACTGGATTGTAAAATTCTCAGATTTCTTTCTTTCTAAAGTATCTTCTATAATGTTTTATTGTAAAATGTTTTGTTTTTTTTTCCTTTTTTTTCTGTAATGGAGAACTAAGAAACTTAATTCATTAAAGTGACACTGTGATATAACTATATGATATTATGCTCAGGTTGACAATTTTTATATTTATATCTTCTAGTAATAATTTCATTTTTCCCCATAAGTTGAATTCTAAAAGTAAACAAAAATTCCAATTGAAATATGAAGCTATAGCCAACATCAAACCAGTAACATTATATATATATATATATATATATATATATATATATATCAATTGAAAAGTTAGACCATAACAAGATTTTTATTAGGCCATAACAAGTATTTGATTAGGCCATGACAGGTTTTTTATAGGCCATGACAGGTATTTTATTAAGCCATGACAATAGTTTATTAGGCCATGACAATAGTTTATTAGACCATGACAGGTTTTTTATAGGCCATGACAGGTATTTTATTAAGCCATGACAATAGTTTATTAGGCCATGACAATAGTTTATTAGGCCACGACAATAGTTTATTAGGCCATGACAGGTTTTTTATAGGCCATGACAGGTATTTTATTAAGCCATGACAATAGTTTATTAGGCCATGACAATAGTTTATTAGACCATGACAGGTTTTTTATAGGCCATGACAGGTATTTTATTAAGCCATGACAATAGTTTATTAGGCCACGACAATAGTTTATTAGGCCACGACAATAGTTTATTAGGCCATGACAGGTTTTTATAGGCCATGACAGGTATTTGATTAGGCCATAACAGGGATTTTACTGGGCCATGATAGGTATTTTATCGAGAGCTTCTTTAAATACTATGAGATTAACCTCCACATTCTTGAAAAGCCAAATATTTATCAATCGAGATACCAGCCTTTTCGTTCCGGAATTTGATCAAATTCAAAATTAAAAAATATCGAATGCCCACAAATGTAGCAATTTATAAGCATTTTACTATGGACTGTTACCACTCTGGTTGTGACATATACCCCCTCCTAATATCAAATAATGAATGAGTCATATTAGTGTCATATTCACGGAGTATACGAGTATTATAAGCTGTAGGTTAAAATTTGTGAGAAATACTAATTTTAAAATAATTTATAGTGTACCACTCGGGTTGAGAACAGCTAATTTAATATTATAGCTTAATTGTACAGCAGCATCAGTTGGTATAAAAGTGTTGTCAGAGTATCTGATCTGTGAATAAGCATTTCATCTCCAAAGAAGCTCCTAATCTGCTATCCCTAATGGCAAATATCTCTTCCAAATGAGTGAAGGGCTAAGTTTACTGTTACCAATGTTTCCACATCATTTTGAAAGCACGATCATGCATCCAACCCATTAATAGCTCGGAGGGTTTCCCCTTTCTATGAATTATGCTCCATCCACACAAGAGACACTACTAACATCCGCTGCGCCTCCAAAATACAGTTAGATGATTGCAATTAACTACAACAAGTGCTAGCGTGACGGAGTAAAACCACATTTATACGACTGATCACGTTTCCACGGCACGTCAGTTATGAGAACAATTACAGAAATACTTATTTCAAGCAGTCAAGGTCGTATAAACCAGCTTTACTGTGGCACGGAATCGGCCCCCACTCCACATTAGGTTACTGAAATCAATAGTATTAGTCTATCTTCACAGTATGTTCCTCACATGACCAGTGGCTGTAAGACCAATGACTTCATCCATGGAATAAGCTAGATTCTCAAAATGACCAATTATGCCATTCGAGACGATTTCCTGAAATTACAGTGGTGCACCATAATACCGATACATTCAAACACGAGAATCGTGAATTACAACACGCGAGTTTCATGGAGCACCGGCGGTCCTGAAACACGAAACTGAATATCAAAATGTGATATGCCCTTAGAACATTAAATTCCGAGATTAATAATAATGTGCTCCAAAATCCGCATCGCATCCTGTCGAGAGAGAATGGAAACATTTACGTTATGGCGTAAATTACTAATAAATGTTCGTGGTTTCTCATAAATAATGCACTAAATGAAACGGAAAATGATTATCACCCCATTATATCAGCCGGCAAGAACTGTAAACAATTGGCTGTCTGAAACTGTGGAATGTTTGTTATTTGAAATATCACGCACGTGGAGCTTAAAGTAGCTTCATATTAGGAACTACCACAGCATGATTAAAATAATTACAACGATAAAACGTAAATGGCTTTGAGTAAACGTGAGACACTATTTTACGATGTTACTTCAGCGTATTGGAAGTTTACTGGCTCATTATTATATATAATATATAACCAAATTGACCTATGTAATTAATCCATGTGACACAATTTAGAAATGGTTAAAAATTGGATAGAATAAAAACTTTATTTCGTAAAGGAATGTCGAAGAGGTAAATCGGAATAGTATATTATATGGGAAATACCAGGAAATACACCATAATAAATAAGACATTAAAAGAACAGACTGCTTTGGCACTGTCGATACTGTCAAAGCGTGCAAAGCATGCTTTGGTAGTGTGAGGATAAATTAATATATAACTGATTCTAATAACCAAAGCATTAAATATTGCTAGGAAATTCAATAAGCAGTGCCACCACTGCTTGTAATAATGATAATACTGCCTGCTCTCTGGCTCTCTCAAATAAATACTACGTTAAGCAAACAGAACATTATTAAAATCAACTTGTTCTCAAAAACATTAATTAAAGGGGTCTTTTAAAACAAATTGGGATATATATAATATATATATATATATATATATATATATATATACTGATATATATATATATATATATATATATCCTGCAGATATATGTGGCATATGCCATGTGCTACTAAAAGTAGTAAAACACTTCTTTTCGGTGCATCTTTTAACCAAAACAGTTTCATTTTTATTCTTTCTCCATTTATACCCATAAATATTTATCACGTTTACTTCACATTTATTCTTTCTATTATTTATCTTACATATATGACAATTTATCAAATCACGCACTATAATTAGTGACTTAATTACCAATATTTATTACATTATTATCAGAAGGTTTAAAACAAATAATTCTAATTTATAAATCCAGTGGTGACTTCAATATCAGTTTGTTAGCATATACTGAAAATTGTACATCAGTATTCACTCCATTTCTCAGGCAACGGGGCTTGATTCACGAACAACGTAATATATATCTAAGTACCAATAGGTGGCACCAGGAGTACGAAATTCCATCTAACTGCTATTGTAGTACTGCAATCAGCACGCAACGTCAATATCAAGTTTATTTTTACTCATCTCATAAATTATTAATTGTGCAAAAACCTCCTAATCTCCATCTTGTTAAAGCCAGTCGGCTGAAAAATCACCTTTTACCTATATAGCTACGTCACTTTTCAGCCAAAATGAACATTACTGAACACGTATTACAAAATATTTTTTTGATTTCTTTATAAATTATATTTCATGAATGTTGAGGAAATGCATCTCCTACAAAGAGATTTTAGTTTTAGTCAAGAAATCTGTTAATTCCATTCATATTATAGTATCAATGAAAAGGAAATTATAGTTGTAAAAATTCTGTTAATATATCATATAAAATATCACACATCAGAGGCCTTTGAAACCACCAGAATTTGTATCCATGGTAACACTTTATTTATGTAAATTAAAAATACAAAATGAATTAATATGATGAGTAAACATGATTGTGTGTGTGTGTGTATATGTGTGTGTGTGTGTATGTGTGGTGTATGTGTGTGTGTGTGTGTGTGTGTGTGTGTGTGTGTGTGTGCGTGTTGATACATGAAAAGGTCATAACTCACACAATAAAAACCTCTCATTATACAACCTAGATAATCCATCTCATGCTAAAATGCTGTATGATGGCCTTTCATGGCCAAGCCCAGTGATACTCTTTCCATGCCCTATATCATAACCTACTGTTTACACTTTTTCCTAATAATATTCAGGCCTTTATAAGGGAAAAGATCTTACTCAGAGAGGACCTGTTTTCAAGGATAGCATCTTTTTAATAATGTTCTGTGCAGTCACCAAAATAACAAGCCCGTCATAGAATAACATAAGGTAAGTAAATGAGGTCGCATGCTGGAAGGTCGGCTGTTGATGGCAGACGTTGAAGTCTCCAGATAATGGCTAAATGATAAAGACACAACTTCTGTAATGGTTAGTTCCAGGTTCGGATAAGGTCTGGATTTCTTTCTCAAATGCTGAAGCACCCAAGGCAGACAGATAGACAGACAGACAGACCCCCAAACGAAAACATGCACACTGTATTGTAAGATGGCATATCCTGTATTCAATATATTTAGCACACACATAAGCAGGGATGCCACTCATTTTACGAAGTCCTTTAAGACCATCACCCCAAAAGGTTTTCTTCCCATTTCCAAAGTGACCGATGGTCCATTTCCCACATTATATGATAAATAAAACCAAAAGAAATATAAAAATAAAAAATTACAAGCAATCTTTATTTGCCGAATTATTCCATTGACCATTGGAAAATACATCAGTTGTCTTGGGGTCCGATTTATCTCATGCTAAATGCTGTCAGTATGCATGCAAATCCGGTAACGCCTCAACTTCCATGCTCCTGTTAACACCATTCCAGGCAGCGGATTGTGACTGTACTAAACAGTGTACAGTAGCAAGAATTTGTTACTTCAGGCAGTGGGTAGCTACAAGCTCTGCTCATTAAGGTGTGCGCAATTAGTAAAGGAGGCTTTCCATGGGTTTCTGAGTACATGGTGCGCTAAATATATCCAATACAGCAGGACCTTTTTTCTAAGTTTAAAATTGTAATCACAGCAGATGGCAAATACAACAAACAGTCTTACAATACAGTATATATATATATATATATATATATATATAACCATTAAGGGAATGGTGCAGGGTTGCTGAAGAGGACCTAATGCCATAGTGTGGGGAGGATAAACAAAACAGAGAAATGTTTGATCTGGTTACCATGGCCACTGGTTCTGAAGGAAAGGTTGCATATTGTTTACTACTGGTCCCAGCACCAGTGAGCCGCCCAGATGAATCTAACTGAAATAAGTTTAATAGAGAAATAAAGGAACAACACTTTACTGTAGACTTACAAAACTAACAGCACATAGTAACAGCACTGAGGGAATAATTAACTAGGTATATTACAAATAGTCAGATCAATATATGAAAAATAAAGCCCTAACCCCAAAACAAATTGCAACAAAAGGTTTCTTGGTTTTAAGTAGTTCTTTGGGTCATCGGCACCTCCAGAAAAAGAGTCTCCCAAAACTGGACCCCGGGAAGGTGGTAAATTTGCATAATTTCAAGAAGGCGCCCCCCCATAATTTCAATGTACAGGAAACTTTTTTATGCTTCAGTTTACACCCCATAAATGTATTACAAACAGATAGAAACACAGTACCAACATATCAAACAAGCTTACATCGTATGTACTTCATAAGTGAGTTCATTATATATTATATACCCCACGTGTACTTCATTTCACATGTTATTAGTATATGGGGTACTGATTGTTCATTAATCTCTTTCACTTTTTACAGTAATGTTTAATCATCAGTAAGCTAACATATCTGAACTCAATATGCATATAGATAGAGACTAGCTTTATTTTAGGGCTAAAGTCAATGTTTTTTCTTCCCTTTCTCGCACATCTAAAATGAGTGCAAGTGACACTGAGACCGGGGGGGGGAGGGGGGGGAGTATTTGGCCCATCTGCAAAAAATAATTTGATGATGACAACAACAGAAATATTTCCAAGCTCTTCCAGAAAGGTACTGACACGATCAATGAATCACGTAGGAAGCGATGTCAGGAGGATGTAGATGCACGAGCCGGACAAAGGGTACATAAGCTTTGTCGGAATACATGGACAGATACGAAAAACACCAAACCTGCTAAACCAAAGTCAGGGAACAGGTTCACCAATAATAAATAGAGAAGTGCTAGAGTTAGCATGGGTCCCTACAATATTAAAACAGACTGCTTGTTCAGTGGACAAAGGGTTGTTTTGGGTAGTCGTGGTCATGATGAGCCTGCTAGTGAAGTTCTAACTGATTCTTTCCCTCGGACTGTATTAGGACATTGCGACAATCGGCCAGATGACTGGGCATTTAGAGTCTAGTGCTGAATTGAGTATTTTGGGAATGATCTCCACGCTGCAGATTGTATTTATCATGCACAATGTTGCACAAACTATAGAACTGGGGAGACATCCCTGAGCAATTTAGAACGGCACCGGCAGCAAAACGAAAGAGATTGGGTTGACCTAAGAATGAAGACCAGCAACAGGCTTTTCTAAGAATGTGTGAATATCTAGAAAGAAATGACCAAGAGCAGTTGACAATACTGGACCTTGTGAACAAAATGAGACGGTATTTACTTGAGGATGGTTCTGCTCCATACGGGAACCAATACTCCAAGGAAAAACTGAAAGAGTACTACGGTGATTTATTATATGTAGCCGAACTAGATGGCTTTAATGACATTTGTCATAATGAGAGAAAAAACATCCAAAAATAAATACTACGTGATTGCTTCAAAAGCGCCCAAGGTGGGGATGAGGAAAGTCAGAAGCGTGCTATCATCAAAACGGATGCAAAGTTGATGAGGAGTGATATCGAGACCAACGTTCACTGATAAACCAGTCACTGATAAACACCCACCATCGCAGTCTTAAGCTAGGTCCTGCCCCCCGACTACCTCCCAATATCCCTTCGGTCCATGCTGAATTTCATGCTTGTTGGCGTGGGCAAATATGAAAAAGTTGCGGCCATCGGTCATTCAATTAAAACCCCAATTGGGTAAGCCCCTGTGCTCTCACTTGCTGTTCATTCATGCTTTCACAGGATGTGACCCAACTTCTAGAATGTTTGGTGTCAGGAAAATAATCAATGTTTGAGAAATTTGTCAAAGGTGACGAAGATATAGAATCATGTGCACTTACTTTGCTTTACCTTGTCTGGCGAAACATGTGATGCAAAAGAACAGAATGGATACAAAGTCATGATATTGCTCTTCAGTGGAAAACCAAAAGATAACCTAGCCAGTTTGGGGCATAATGTACTAAAAAAGAAGGCTGTTTCTGCAACAAGCGTCGCCAATAGAATTCCACTCCTTGAGATGTTGTTACCAAATCATGACATGGCTAGATAATGAGACCAATCTGATTGCACCAGACTGGGGTTGGAAATGGGAGAATAACTGTTTCCAGCCAGTGATGTGTGCCAGTTCTGCGGCCCCAGACAGTCTACTGAAATTTGTTCATTGCAATCGTCAAACTGCATGTACCTCAAGACGTTGTACTTGTCGAGGATATGGGTTACCCTGCACATCAGTTTGTGGACAGTGTCAAGATGAATTATCTGAAAACCCTTTCAACCCATTACCAGGCATGGATTCTGACCTCGGTGACACAGATAACTGTGATATATAATTACAATACCGGTACCGTATTCTCCCATTGCATTGACATCAAATTGGCATCAATTTCATGTCACATGATGTCACGTCACATGACGTTAGATTGTTTTCAATGTAGAAAGATCTGAATAAGGATATTTCACATGTGTATTATTGATAACTTTGCAAACACAAAATGATTTAAAATCAAAATTAGTTACACATGACACCATGACATAATTTTGACAACATATTGACGTCATAGGAGATTGTAAATATGCTTATTATGTATTTTGGTATTATGTTTCTATATGTTGGTAATACATTTATGGGGTATAAATTGAAGCATAAAAAAGTTTTCTGTATCTTGAAATTATACAAATTAACCACTTTCCCGGGGTCTGATTTTGGGAGACTTTCTTTCTGGTAAAACCTTTTGTTGCAAATCATATATTGACCTGACTAAAACAACAAAAGAAATTATAAATATAATGTGTCTGTGTCTGGTCTGTCTGTCTGTCTGTCTATCTGTCTGTGTTCTGGGAAGCCAATACAGGTGCTGGCACAGATAAACTAAGCAAGCTCTGGATGCTAATATTTACATTTACTGGAAAACCCAATCTGGATCGAGGAACAAAATGCACCATTAAAACCCATTCCCTTATTCCTTCACCTGAGGTAAAATAAAGCAACCTTCACTCTTTTTAAACTTTTTACATCATTACATGTGCAAACGTAAGCCTTGTATATATATATATATATATATATATTATATGTGTGTTGTGTGTGTGTGTGTGTGTGTGTGTGTGTGGTGTGTGTGTGTGTGTGTGTGTGTGTGTGTGTGTGTTGTGTGTGTGTGTGTGTGTGTGTGTGTGTGTGTGTGTGTGTGTGTGTGTGTGTGTGTGTGTGTTTGAGCATAGGGATCTAGATGCGTAAGATATGTGCCTGAGTGGTTGCTACTGCAATTCATTTATGTACACTGATATCATATCCTACTAGACTCTAATCAAACAGAAATCACCGAGAGACATATATTAATGATCAGAAACTCCCCAGAACACAGACACACATTTATTTGATAACTACTTAGGCGGTAGTACAACACAACCCTATGTTGGCCGCATTCTGTTCATTAAATTATATAGCATTTGCTCATAGTAGTACAGAGTACATTGGATACAAATGAACAGTAAACATTATTTTGTATGCAATGTTGAAAATTGAAAATAATGACCTGATTCCATTTGTTAACAATTCTGCCGTACCCCAGGACAGACCATATCTACTAAATAGTATTAAAGATTTAGTTTTTACCCCACAACAGTTTTTTCTCTATTATAACATACACCTGTATATATTGATATATCAAATTATTTCTAATATCATCAGTATATACTTACTATGGGTGTTTTTTCATCACTTGATATGTCAATAATAACTTGATCACTTTGTGTTGTCTGTGATACTCCAGTACCATCTTTGCCATTGCTAACATTACCTAAATAAACACATAATATGTTCAAACTCTGTTATAACCTCTCTCCACATGTGTGTGTGTGTGTGTGTGTGTGTGTGTGTGTGTGTGTGTGTGTGTGTGTGTGTGTGTGTGTGTGTGTGTGTGTGTGTGTGTGAGAGAGAGATGCAGGACACACAGTATATACATTCAGTGCACAATCACATGTAAACATAAAAACAATTATACCTGCCAGCTGCAGTGGATCTTCATCATATACTGCGGGTTCACACCTGAAAGCTTCCAGCGACTTGACGATGTGTACCCCAACCATTGGCTTCCGACCAAACTGACGATTATCCCTAACACAGATGTTCAGTGGTGGCGTATAGAGCTCTTCCTTGGGCAGCATCTATAAACACAGAGATATAGTGTACGCTTACCAACCGACCAATCATCTATCAGTAAAATGGTTCCAAAACCTTCATGCCTGCTGACTTCGGGAAAAACAGGATTTAAATATTCATGGTATTTATTTCTTTGTTTCAAATGTTGTTCACAGAATTTGAGGACTTTCATTAAAAAATAAATCACATAAAATTTTGAACTTGTCCAAAATGTAATTAAGAATCTGAGTAAAACTGGGTGACAGTATGTGTAAGATCTAATTTTCAATTCACCAACTCGCTGTTAAACTTTAGTAGGTAAAATCAAGTTCATGTATGACACAAATGATTATAGAAATGATAACAGATTATTAGATGTTTGATGTTTTAGGGTCACCTTTGTACACGAGTTAGGCTAAATGGGCCATTAGCATCCTCTAAATATAATGAGGCGAACTAAAAGTTGAACCCCCCCCCCTCCCTCAGACATGCCCAACCGCGCTACTAGTTAGACCATGGAGATGCCCTAATGGATTATTAAAAATGGCGGTAAGACACAATCTATACCCCATATAAATTGATGGCAGTCGATATATTGTTGTGGGATAGGCTAAAATGTTCAGTATGTCCATAAAATATTATTATTATTTGCTTTATGAAAATTTGAACTATGAAATGTTACAGTAAAAGTTTACGTGGGTTAAAAGAAAGCTGCTGAAGGAGACAGCTTATCTTAGAATAGGAATGTATTACTCTTGATCTTCGGTTCCCTATTTTAAAATAATTTAATAAACTGTGGTCAATCAACATAACATTATATATACATATATATATATATATATATATATATATATGTATGCATTTGGAGCTTTTTCTGTAAATATGCGTAACATCACGATCATATTCCAGATTGTGACACCTCTGTTGATGCACATTTGTTGGTAAAATGACTCACCGCAATACAGTTTAGTTTTGTGACCTTACAAAACTTGTGAGGTTCATGGTATCACAGCATTTAGCTTCGATCAAAGTAGGGTATTCATTAATAGCTGTCAACATTTGTCTAGAATGAATCTACATCGAACTGACGTGAGATGGTCAACTATTGGATTTAATGGTAAGTTTGTATAATATTTCCATGAAAGCAATGGATTATTTCCATGATGTATGCAAAATACGTGATCCCAAGATTGAGTGTAGTTTGTGGGACACTCGTGCCACATACACAATGAACTAGTATGGAAGAAATAGGGTGTGTATTTGTAAATTCTCAAAAATGTTTGGTTTAACTTTTTTTAATGTACGATTATTTGTTAGAGAGGGTCAGCTTTTACCACTCAAGATGGCTGAAGCTCCGAGGCAATGGCTGTCACACTGCGGGTTAGACAGTAAACTCTAAATATCTGATAACGAACAATATGAAATAAAACATTAGGAAAATATAATTATATCAGATGTTTTAATATAATTGTTTTCACATAATAATCATTGTTTATCATCTTTTTTAGCAGATCTCTATACACGGTTAATTAAGATGTATTTGTTTAATGGCTGGCCATGTAATGAACGTATAATTTTTTACTTGAGATTTACAATGTTAAATGTCACATATTTAACAGTAATATTGTGAAACTGTAGTTATGCATGTAATCAAATATAAAGCAGACAAGATTTCTTTTTTGGGGGGAGGGGGGGCTAAAGTCCATCTAAAATGAGGTCTACCATAAATAATGTGAACAACAAATGCATCTTACTGGAAACCACCCGACTACAAAACATAAACAACAGCAAATAAATCTTTATTTGCTTGCAAAATATAGCACGTTATTGAAATAAATCATAAATTTCCTAACTAAAGCAGACAACTTATCAATATGCGAACCACTTTGTGTGTGATCTCATGACTGATAAAAAATGGTTTTATTAAATGGTAAAACACAACTATTGGTGATTTAGTATACAAATGTCACAGCTTGTAACGAGTCTTGTGGGATTCGACATGCAAACAGAATACTGCAAGATACCTCAGTTATTGCAGAAACTGTCTATTACGAATGTACTTTTCATATTTGAGCTGCAACCTTCTAAATGCACAAGTCACTCAGTTAGGATACCAAAATTGGAGCTATGACCCCAACAGTAATGTTGTCTTGTCTTTCTCATTATGTATTGTATGGCCAAAAATTGGTAATTAATTAAGTTTATTTGACGGGCAAGAAACAATTGAGGACAGAAGAAGAAAAATTAATTAGAAGTCATCTTAAGAGCGAAATGAACGTTCACGTCACCTGACCACTGATCAAAATCGGATTCTTGAAAGAGATAAATAAAACTCACGATATCAAAGAAGAGAACCGGATCTTCAAAGTTGGGATTCTTCTTCGTGTTTCGAATCACCTTCGATCGGACAACGAGACCTCCGACTTCAAACTCCACACTCGGTGACGTCACACTTCCGAGCTGGAACTTGGCCATATTGCGCACACCCCAGCACATTACCTAATATCAGATAACAGTTGGTCCACATTAAAATATTTATTATGAATTTTAATATGTAATCAAACAGAAGTGTATTATTTAACAAAACTATTAAGATAATGGTATATGAATTAATATTATTAATTAGTATTAATTCACATACACAATGGTTGGCATAATCAGTATGAAAAAAATCCATTATATAATTTTACAGTTCAAGATTTTTAAATATCAACATTTAAATTATTTTAACTCTTTCAGTTAAAAGAAATATTAAACTTAAAGGCCTTTTGCATTGCTCTTCATTTCTGTTAGATAGTTCAATACCTCTATTGCTGTACGTTGCATCACTGGTCTGATACCGTTTGGTACAATGAAGATTTTTCCACGTTTTGGTGGAAGGAAGGGTAATTCTTTGGCATCCATCTAGAAATTGTAAAAATATATGATGAAGGTCCGTCATGGAACGATCACTGACAATTAATTAAAAAATTTGATGGATTAGAACATGTGGTGGTGTTTATACATTAAATTTAACATGTGTGTGTGTTTGTGTGTATGCATGCACACATGTTAAATACACATACACACTATTTAAAACCAAGACATTTCTGTCTGATAATTGTTTTAGAGAAAGACCTGTTAAAATTATATATATATATGTGTATATATATATATATATATATATATATATATATATTCTTCTAACTATAATACACATACATAATGAAATTAGTAACATCAGATTTAATGCAAAGATTTGGCGCAATTATGTTAAAGCACAAGGTCATGACCTCTGAAAGATTAGTAAAGCCCAAGCAAAGGTCATCAAACATAAAACAACATTCACAATGATGGCCCTAAATCAGTTCTGCTTTAAATTTCACAAAAACCATTTAAAATATGAACCAGCTTATGTAAGCTAAATCAAGCATCTTTAACTATTGTGACGGGACCTTTTAAACATGCAAAATAAATTTCATCTAAGCCGTTTTAACACATTCGTCCTGGCCATTATGTCATAGGCGAAAGAAGCACTGATGCAAAACTCGCTCGCTCGCTCGCTCGCTCGCTCGCTCGCTCGCTCACTCACTCACTCACTCACTCACTCACTCACTCACTCACTCACTCACTCACTCACTCACTCACTCACTCACCCACACCAAAGTCCCCCTCAACCCTCCCCAACCCTCTCATATGGTTATAAGTTATATATTGGAAGATTGTGACGGATCGCGTAATTTGCTGGTCAATAGCGGGTTGTCAATAAAACAGCACCTCTCATACAATGGCTTCAATTCTCGTATCCATGAAATCCATCACGATACCAAAATCACAGCAAATCATGCTCCATGCTGCATTTAAACATCCCTTCTTTAAGGGGCCCATTACTCTACGACATGCCAGCACGGCCCACGTAATCAATCACCAAAATCAATCGCATCAATCGTATTAGAATCGAGGGTTTTTAGCCAACGATGAAGACAAAGCTCAGACTGTGTTAGTATAATAAAGAGAGGAGCATCAACAAACCATCTTCTCGATTGTAGAATGTGTAGAGGTTGGATCAAGCTGAAACAGTAGAAAATGTTCGAGCACAATGACAACCACGAGATACAAACAGAGGAAGAAAACACTGTAGGAGAAATCACCAAAGCTCTGCCAGAGAGTCCCAAAGCCGCAGTTCATCAGCACACATCATTATGGGGTGAAAGATAAACAATAATAAAAAAGGCAGTCTTTAGGGACTGCATCATCTGTTATTTAGAACGGCCTACAGAAGATATTCAAATCTTATTGTGCAGTCAGCTAAATGTTATAACTACTTCAAGAACGTTTTGCATATTAACTGTTCGATGCTAAATCTTTGTTTGTGATTGCATACATCTGCCGATTGATTTAAATGCGTATTATCCATTATCTTCATCTACTACTGTTGTGTGTGTGTGTGTGTGTGTGTGTGTGTGCACGTCTGCGTTAGCGTATGTGCATGTATGTGTGAGTGTCCATTTAACGGTGTGGTAAATGAAACCTATTTCAAAATCTTCAGCCAAGAAAATCATTACGAAATAAGCAAATTCATACAAGGATACAAAAATGAAATACTTAAACCATAACCCTTTCAGACTTGAATGGCCCCCGTTAGCTAAACGACGAGGAAATGCTTTCTAGACAGGCTACAAATATTAATCGGTGGTTCAAATAATTTCAAGTCTGATAGAGTTAGTTATCAAAGTAGCAATTTCCCCCATCACGAAGCACGGCGTATGTATTATTGTAAAATAATCTAAAAACCAATGCTCTTATACCTCAAAAGAACACTTATCAAATGGAACACCATTGGCAAATGAGACAATAATAAAATACATTAATGGTGAGAACATAGGAGGTGTCACCTTGGTCAGAGTAAAGTCCTCGTATCTGTCAACAAGCCGTTTAGGCAGCTGATGATTTAGATAGAATCATAAACATTTTAAAATTGCTGCTGTACCACTTGCACAACAATAGTTTTAATCTACTCACAAATAATGGCATAAATACATTACATGTTTTTAAAATACATTAAAAAGCTCAATATTAAAGCTGTGTTATAATGAAAGCCTACAAAATAAACGTGTGTGTGTGTGTGTGTGTGTGTGTGTGTGTGTGTGTGTGTTGTGTGTGTGTGTGTGTGTGCATGCACTGAGGGCAGAGTGAAATTTACAGAATTTACCTAAGCATCACAAAGTGAAAATCGTTTGATTAATAGTTTAATGCTAATATACATAGATGCTAATATACATAGATACATTTGTTAATAAAGCACAGTACTAAATTGATGAGAGTATTCAAGTTTTGGTTCAACGACCCGAGTTTGAGCACCAGACCACATTAATACATCAGCAGCAACCCAGTCAGCCGCAGCCGAGTCAGCCGCAGCCGCAGCAGAGTCAACCGCAGCAGCAGAGTCAGCAGGAGCTGAGTCGTCTCTTAATGCAACATTCCACATCCATCGTTTATGACCATGCTTTTAGATAGGGACAGGTAATCAGACGGTGGTATCTATTGGACTTAATGGGAATGCCTCTCAAACGTAAATCGTGTCAAGTTGGCTTCCTATTTCTAAACGTGTTAAATCAGAATCACGTCGCAGGTGCGAAATATTTCTGCTATTTACAACATCTTTAGGCAAAATTCAACTGAAAAGCAGCAATACTTATTAGGAAGATTCTTTTTTTCTTATTCAGTTTGGTTATAATCAACAATAATATATGACCAACAACAACAACAACAACATTAGTCAAGTGATCTTCATTATTATTTATGTGAAGAATTACCAATGTTTTTGCATCTTTGCAAGATCAAATTTATGCAGAAGTATTCGGATAATGACCACTCGTGGCCTTGACATTGATACTACATACCAGTAAAAGTTCAAATGCCGCTAAAAGTTCGCCTCCGTACTCCTCCCCCTTCTGGACACTGTACCACTGTAACATCGGTAAACGGCTGTCCTGGGCATCTAACTTAACCATCGGATGGGCTTTTGTACGTCCCAAGAACTCCGCACCACCCTGTATATAGACAGATAATATAAATCATAATCAGTGATCAATAATTAAAATGCATAAATAATTAAAGGATAGATACAAATTTTAATCTCTATCACTCCCCTCTCTCTGTATGGTGTTTGTGTGTGTCTGCATGTGTGTGTGTGTGTGTGTGTGCGTGTGCGTGCGTGCACGTGAACACAAACTCTACTCACAAATGTGTCATAATCAAATATTTCCACAATAATTTCAGGTGGTTTGATGGCAATATCATCAGGGTTGCCATGGATGCTAATCTGTTCAAATATGAGAGTCTGGTCCCAGGTAGGACAGAGTGTCTTATCCAGACGCTCTGTGGCATCTGACTGGTTGAGGAAGACAACTCTAGCAAAGGGATCTGAGGAAAATACATCAATAATACTACAATATGATGAGATTTGACTGAAGAGTTTAAAAATCTATTAGTGCGATGCCGCTAGACAAGTGTAATAATATGGTGTTATGTATTTTATTCCAGAAGCAATTTCAAATATTAGAATATTAAAATTAACACTGATACTATCAGTTTTAATTTTAATATTCTAATATTCTAATTCAATTTTAATACTCGCATAGCAATTAACCTATCGGTGATAGGTTAATTGCTATTAGAATATTAGCAATATTAGAATATTAGAACATTATGTTACGGTGTCGTAGCCTCAGCGCTATCAAAACAAAATATTTACATTTTCAAACAACACTTAATGTCTTCTATACAAACTGTACACCGTAGGGTCCCGGCCATTAAGCCGAGGACGGTTTTTAGGCCTAAAATATCATGATTTATGGTAATTACCGTCCAATAAGCCGACTTAAAAATCTGAACTTTTCCGTGTAGTATTTTCAGCCCAGGTGACGTTTTGAATGCAGAAAATAATTTTGTTTTCATAATTCGTTATTCATACCAATGTGTTTTGTATACTGTCAATAGATCAAGGCAAATTATAACCATCATTTACACAAACTGTTAGCGCAAACGTAGGACCTCAAACTTAAATTAACGGCATGATTAAACATTCAATGAACTGTATATGAAGTCAATGACCTTGAAGTAATTAAACATATTGTCAATTACTACTGAGCCTTTGATGGTACGTTTTGGTCACTAACGCGGCAATAACCAAGACAATGTTAATTACCGGTATATGAGGTCAGTTAGTAACTATTGAAAATAAATTAATTAATCAGTAATTATCCCATTATTAATATAAATATGCCCATACAAAATATGTATATGGGGTACCCTAATGCCTTCGTGAAATGTGCTACTGAGTCAAACAACGTTTATCAAAATTACCAATATTAGATAATTCTACATATAAATATTGATTTTCATTATCAAGCCATATACAATTATCATCAACTTGTTTCACTTCTATTTTCACTCCATGACTGCATGAGTTTAAATCAAAATAACGATTGATGTCCGTTTGCATCTAGATCTAGACTAGGACCCCCAAAATAAGGGTCAAAATGTTGACACAAAGTCTCGGCTTAATGGCCGGAAGCTACGGTAGTTGTAATAACGACTTTGGTGTTTTTAATCATAAGCAGACTTGAGCCAACCTTGAATGTCGCAGTACAGACTGGATACAACTGAACTTAGGAAGGATAATTGTATTCCCACTAGCCAATGTATGGCCCTGTTCTGAGCAGGGCCAACATGCTACCCATGCACAATTGGCGGGGTTGCACTTCGAATTTCCAGAACGACTTGGGAGCTTTTGATTTCAAGTAATTGTGTTACTCCAAGCGTTTAGAAGTCAATTGGCACACTTTCGGCACCGATACGATATCATTAAACACCAGAAATTGGCCAATTTACCTGATCAAAAAATGTGTTGACATGCAGCCATGATCAAATAAACTTCCGTTAGATATATGCATCCATATGCTGAAATTCAGTAACACTTGCGCATGTGCATGATGATGGCATTGATTCGATTGCGCAATCCTAAATAAATACAGCCTCCGATAAAATATTTAGAGTGCGTTTTAAGTAAAAAAACCATAAGGAAACCCCAAAATTTAAAATTAATTTTAAATTGGCTTAAATCAGTTTAAATTTTAAAAAATGAAACCCATTTTTTGGGAAAATTTTTCGTAGGATTGTATTTTCATTTGTCAACTTTGTTTAAATTGAATATGGGCCATTATTTGGGGTGTCAGTTATTCCGTATTTTGGGTGTTTTTAGTTTTAAATGATGAAACGACGGTGGCCAAGAGGGCCCCCGAATTCAGTTTTTGTTAAATTGGTGTTTATTAGTGTTATGATGAGCGATCTCGTGTGCCAAGATGTCCCACCGAATCAATCAATTTAGCATAGGTAGTGGTCAAGCTCTCCCCGGGCACCAGAGAGCGGTATTCAAGATATATTCCTGCATACTACTACTATCGTGAGAATCGTATATGCAACTAAAGTTGTTGCACAAAACACACCAATCATGCGAGTTTTAAGGGTTTTTACCATTTTGATCCAAATCACTACCTAATCTAATGCCCCAGACTACCGAATATTTACCTAATTATTACAGACAAACTACTCCCGGTTCATCATTCCCTCCCTGAAGAGAAAGCTAGCTAATATATATATATATATATATATATATATATATATATATATATATATTGAGTCAATCAGGCAGCATCCACCAGACCATCTACCCCCTTATCAGCCATGATAGCGCAGTTAGTTAGAGCGTAGGACTCGTAGCCGAATGGTCGTGGGTTCGAGGCTCCGTGAGCTGCAATGCTGGCATGTGGTTCAACTGGTTCACTCATCCATAAAAAAGTGAGTACCTGACAGGACGCGATGGCTATGTGCTTGAGTAACGCTTTGCACCTTTAATGGCAGCACGTGTTGTATACTCCCTTGGGAGCTGAGCTATGTGCTGGGTGGAAACAGGTCTGATTCAGGGATAATGATATTGTAAATAATATTGAAAAGCGCCTTAAGAGCAGCTTCTAGCTGAATAAGGTGCTATATAAATATCACATATTATTATATTATTATTTATCAGGACACAACCATATGTCCCGTAACAAATCCTGCAGGAAACTTACCAATCCCCTATAAGTTAGTATAAGGGTGTGGAATATTGATAAACATTCACTCAATGTGCGACAGAAGTCCAACATTTACTTCCGATATATTGATCAACAAACGCTGACGCCCTCTGGCAAATGGGAACACACATTATTAAGGATAGTCAGCAGATAATAATGATAAAAGGTCCAGAAAAAGAGGCCATGCCTTACAACGACAGCCTGCAGAGGGTATTAATTCCCCTAAATTTGACAAGACAAGTACTGCGTCTGCTACAGTCATTTAAATGGTACAGTTCCAGGCCAAACACCTAAACGGTGTCCCTCCCTCGGTGTCTGTCTGTCTGTCTGTCTGTCTGTCTGTCTGTCTGTCTGTCTGTCTGTCTGTCTGTCTGGGTTTTTTTTCTATCCGTCTTTGTCCTTCTGTCTGTCCACTAGTAATGACGTTACACAGTACCTGACAATCCATTACTGTCTCCAGCCAGTAGGTCACGGGCCTGGTAAATATATGCCCTCAACTGATATTTACATGGTTCTGTAATGTAACATAATAATAATAGTTATTACTAATAGTAAACCTTCTGTGATAGTTAGCTGTCAGCTAAATGATAACTAATGAAAGATCGTTAGCAAATAGAAATTATAAACATTTACTAAAGTTATTAAACTTCATAATCATAGACTAAATAGGTAAAACAATCTGAGAAAATTAGTCATTATGTGGTGTGTTTGTGTGTATATATATATATATATATATATATATATATATATATATATATATATTATTACAGTTAATCTGTATAATCAGGTAATATTTATATTACAGGTAATATGTGTATTGTTAACTGAGATTTAATACAGATTACCTGTCATATATAATATATATATATATATATATATATATAATATATATAAAGTAGAAAGAGTAAGAAAAATTATTTAAGTCATAAGCGTAACAATAACATTAGTGACAATCACTATTACATCGACATAAATAAGTGTAAACAATAACATTAGTGACAATCACTATTACATATAATAGGAAGACATACTTTTACAGATAAGGAACATCCTGGGTGCAGTTAGTGCAGCTCTGTATCGTTCATCACCAGCCTGTTGATAAAACAATCTCTAATCTGTACTAAGGATATACATATAGCTAGTAAAGATATAAGCGAAAAGAATACAGACCACAATTTGGCTTCCATAATTCAGAATATAAGCATTAACTACACACACACACACACACCAGTTTTTATATGTATAATCTTTTATTCATAAATAACTGTTAAAGATAAATCAAAGTATGCCGTTTTAAAATAATTCATCAATATTTCACGACTTTTATGTCTTATCAATGACAGTTCATAGATAAGTTAAAAGGTTTATGAACAGTTCAACAAGTTAACCATAGTATAGTTAGTTATTGTCACTTCTTACTGTACATATATACAAAAGTGGAATTTATAGCTGATAACTGAATAAATATTAGTTAGTATCATGCAAACACAATACATATAGTAAAGGTGTTAGTGTTGTGATTAACAAGGCTACTTGTGGAAGTTATGGTAAATATTAGTATACAGTGTTAATGTATACTAATATACTACTGCATCAGAAAAATATACGCACACACACACACACACACACACAACACACACATTTACTTTCTCTAAATACAAGGTGATTATCAAAATTACTTTAGATAAATAATTTCTGATTAAGTTTACATATTTTATTGAATCAAATTTGAAAAATTAATTAAGATATTTTTAAGGGAAAGCATTTCACTCAGAACAGCACGGACACAGTTATAATTTATCATAATAAAAAATGGGAAACTTGTGCCCCATTGTTTTATAAACTGATAAAGAATTCCTTATAATACATCCATACATTATACTGAAAACAACTTTCTGTTACATAACTACTTTGCTGTTAAGTACGGGTGAATTCCGGATCAAGAACTAGGTTTGCTTGTCTGAAACTAAAGGTATTTCAAGCGAATAAATTAGAAGTCAGAACTGTATCTACATCAGACAAAATTTGTTTTGAATTTTTGCTATTCAATTCCTGAATACTGTGATAAATTAGTCTTCTTGTTCCAAATTATTTATCTAAAATCGCATTAACATACGGGACTGAATTTAAATCGTTTTATTTGGAACTCATAAATATGATGTGAAATTGGAATTGTCTGAATGCAATTCTTTAGAAACAGAATTTTAACCAACAAAATGGAATTTACTGCGTTGAATTATTTTGCGAATTATCGCAAAAATTGTATCCATAATTTGTGTTCAACAGGAATTGCATTTCTAGTAATGAGGCTATCAGGTTATCAAAGGATGCACAATGCCTAACAACTACTGATGCTCTTCTAAAAACTTGCTTAAGAAAATCATGGAAGTAATACAAATATGCTTAATGGACGTGCTATAGACTCAAACACACAAACATGCACACACACAAACAGCGAGAGAGAGAGAGACACACACAATGTCATGGATTATGAAAAAGAAATTGTGAAGGATATATTTAACACCAGAACTAGAGTACATATTTTGAACAAGTCTTTACTTTAAGATGATGACAGAATGATCCAAACGTCTATATCAGTTATTTCAATGATTCATGACATCTACACAGCTTACACCAGTGAATACAAACAACACAATTTATTTGTCCAAATGACAGTTAATGGTCTGTTTTAGACAAATATTTGTTGATGAACATAAGGTATATACACATGCAATAGCTAATCGCTCCGGTGAGAGACTATGAGCAGAGATTTGCATTAGGAGAAATGCAGAAGGTGAGTATGATACAAATATGGTGGATCACAGCGAACAATGACACATTATAACTTACATCCTGCTTCTTCCGTTCCTGAAACATTTCATACAGATTTATCATCAGATCAGAGCACAGGAGTTATACATTTTTTTTAACAGAAAGTTTTCCACCTCGCGCAATCACATGTGACATGCAATTGATTTAACGCATTTGGACAACATAATGTAGATTTTAATTATATCTATATTCTATTTATTTGTTTAACACCATACGTTAATATCATCATTTTAAAATTGTTATGTTTAAGAAATTTTATGTCGTCTATGAGCAAAATGTTTTGCAAATGGAAATTGCAAAATAAACGATCTATCCATCTATTTAATCATAACATTCCATGCACAAATCATTAGGTATTTATCAACTGCAGACAGTGTATTTTGGATAAATATTATGTAATTTTCTGAGCGACTGAATCCATCTGTCCCCTTCATGATATAAAACCATCAATATTTGGTGGCACAGGTTCCTGATGAAGGAAAGTTCATGTTTGAAGGTCCTTGTTTCTCTTGTTTTATTTCAGTGACATGAGACTATTAGATAAAATGGCATGTCATATATGAGAAGAAATACATCTTCCAGTTTAATGAGCCAGGATACTTATCACTGAATTAACTTGTGGATGATTATATAGTTACGCGCACACACACATGCACACACACACACAAATATATATATATATATATATATATATATGGACCAGAGCCAAGGAAATATTATTTTCCAGGACATTTCCAAGACTTTTCCAGGACAAAATTACCATTTTCCAGGACAAAGTATACAAGATTTATTAAATATTTGATCGATTATTGACATTTTTCTGATACCGCCTCCTCCTCGCCCCTTCCAGCTGTTTGATCCACCAACTTTTATTTAAATTTAAACTAATATGGGATATCAACACTATGTACCAGTACTCTTTTTCTTCTACAATTGAAGTTTTCTTCTACATTTATTCACGGGGTTTTCTGTTCTAAGTGGAAAATGAATTTGTTATTTACCAGATTTTCCATGAAGCCTGGGAACTCCGTATGTGCGGTGAGACATTACAAATGTCATACCAGAGCAGCATCCTTTCGCCCCAAGACTCTTAGGGTAAAAAGATGCTGCTCTTGATTCATTCTACCCGGTTTGAATAGATGATTCAAGATTCTCGGTGTTGGTGCTTTATTCCATATGGATGTATGGATTCGTGTGTGTGTGTGTGTGTGTGTGCACGCATGCATGAGTGCATGTGTTCACATGCATTCACTAAGGTGTGTACAGATGGTTTCACTTTGTATTATCACCTCATCAATAAAACACTTATTTATTTATTACATTATCAGAAGACACCACCCACCTTTAACGTTATCATCTCATTAAAACACCACCCGTTAAGTATTATGATCTTATTAATTAGCTTCTACTCCTGTGTTCTTATATCATAAACTAAAATCTACTTAATTATTATTATGTGTACAGCCACTCTGAAAAGCCTCAATAAATATTCTCAATCGCAATTAACATTGGCCAGTTAAAACGGGCCTCAGTGACATATAAGTTTGTAATGTTAATTTCTATCAATTTCGCTGATCTGTTATCATCGCAAAAACTTATTAAAAGCCTTTAAGGACCATCGTGATTTAAAAACAGGTGAAAACAATTTAAACCAGATTCAACTGTACTGATCTTTTCGGAATATTCTCTGTTCCATGGCTTACTGATGATCTGATCACCGGTAAGCCATGGAAAAGAGAATATTCTGATATTTTCTTTACCATTCTATTTCAGGTCTAGATTAAGAATTTCAACTTCTCTTTTAAGTTCATAGGTTAGTACAGCATGAAGTCAAATTGGGTCGAGTCCCTACTAGCTATAGACATAGAAACTATTAGATAGAAATTTGTATTTGGCAACATACAATACAATTTGTAGCGGGTACAATATGGCTGTATGTCCAAGTGAGTCATTCGGTTCCGGATCACGGCTATTGAGGGATGTTTCCATATACATCGAGACTATTCAATAACACATAAACCATTACAATCTGTATCTCTAAACAAAATAATCACTCTTAGCACAGTCAACCAGTGAGTGGGGAGAGCTGTTGATTTTGAGTTGCTTAGTCTCGGCACGGATCACATCTCAGACATATTATGGCCAATGGGTGTCAGCCATAAGAAACAAATCCTGCAAATGCAGGAATGAGCCACATTCGAACCCACAACCTGGAGGTCTGCAGCACACTGCTCTAACCACTGCACCATCGCAATGACTACTTAAGTTAGTCGGTGAAATAAACAATTATTTGTTTACATTTCTATTCAATTTCTATTCAATATTTCTAAATGTGGCATTAAAAATGCAAATATGTAAACAATTATTGTACATATTTCACATTATCAAAAGTTTCCTATCTGAGATTATGAAATGAACTGCATTTATGGCATCATATGGGTGGTTAAAATGTGGGACATCCTTATTCATGGTGTACTGTGCGGGAGGTCAGAGGTTCAAATTCTGGCCATGGCACCATAGTAGGAGAAGTTTTTCATTCAGCCTCATGAAGCAATGAATTACAGATCACATGCATCTCCCTCATTTGAGGTAGCCAAGCCACGTAAAATAATTTGCTCAAACAGAGATTTTTCAAGGTGACTTCCCAGAACTCTACAGAATTCTACCTGTGAATTATTAACCAAATCTGGAATTTATGCTTACCTCATCTTCATCATCAATATCAAACTGTTTGTTAACAAATATATTATTAAATGTGACTTTAATATTATTATTTTATATTTTTACTACTATTAGTATTAGTATTATTGTTGGTCTATAAATATTAGGTGGTCTAAGCGCCAGTATAAATAGATTTCAAATAAAAAGTCATACTTAATATCAGTACGCAACAACCATGCAAACAATTTAGTTTTTAGTTTTCCTTGCATTGCTTACCCATCATAATGTGCCCATGAACATCAATCATTAGTTAAAGCTACATAAACATGACGGCAAGAGACATGATCATAACGTATACTAGAAAATATAAAGCTAGAGTGACTCGGTGAAAGAAAAATGGAAAAAACAAATCAAACAAAAAATTCAAATAACAAAATGGAATTCTAAGCGAGTAATAGATTTAAATATGTAAAACAAAACATATAAATTCTTACTTTAATAAGAAATAAACAGTCCATGAAACCCCCCAAAAAGGAAGCATACGATGTGTTATGACTCTCTGAGGATGATCTCATTGATGGGCTAATTCGAGGACGATCTCGCCGATGGGCTACTTCGAGACGTGGTTGGACGCAATTCAAAGAATCAACGAATACCCTATCTGACTGATAACTGACCCCTTCATTACTACACAAATGATATCAATATATGGTGTGTGGTACTTACCGCCTTGGTTTGAACCTGAAAGAAGCAAGGTGCCGATGGCGAATCAGCCACCATCTTGCGATGCCATCTTCTCCGACGTACTAAATCTGTTCTACGTTCTTTGTGGTGGAACTTCATGTTAAACAGCGGAGCGTACTCCCAGCCATCTGTTATCTCTTGTAGCTGCTTCTCCTATTGTTAGATAAATTAATACGATCTGTCATATTGTTAGTGACTTTTCAATCCTACGCCATTCCATTATTAGAACATCCTCATTCACCAAGATGATGATGATGATGATGATTGATGTTTTGCGGCCACTTTTGCGCACATGGTAGGCTAAATGGGCGGAACAACCTCCAAAAGTAATGAAGCGAAGTGAAAGTTGAAACACCCTTCAGATAGGCCCATGCCAAGATTCGAACACGGGTAGTAGTGATTTGTGATCCAACACACTACAGTTGACCATGGAGATGCCCTCTCATTCACCAAGAAAATTGTGCCGAGTAATCATGAATCAGATGCCGGAGGTAATCAGAATACCATCACACTTTCTAAATATGTACTGGTATCTCATCATTCAACTGGTACTGAACCTACTTCAGAACATTACATTATATAGATTTATATATATATAAATGTGGTATGTAGTATTAACAATAATGGTACGCCATCATTGAAAGAGGTCCCCAAAAACAATCCAATTATGTGTATTAGTGATATTTAATATCATATTAATTGGTATAAATGTAATGCAAATGCAGTCGTTGGGAGTACTGCTTTATGCCACCTGGTGGATTAAAAAAGTCACCTGACAGCATGTATATATATATATATATATATATATATATATATAGAGATATATATATATAGCTGCTATAGTCACCAACAACCATTGGTCATTTCGATTTATTAGCAAGCGGCGGCAAAGCAAGTGAGAGATATTGCAATTGGTTTACTCACCCAATTGTACATTTAATTTGTTTTTGTTTTTAGTAATTTTAATCTAGTCTAGGTAATTATTTGATGTGTCATGTAATAATCTGTATATATATATATATATATATATATATATATGGAGTTGTTTATTATATATATAAAACTGACCATATAGTGGGACATGTTATTAAATATTACCTACTTTCCAAACCTGTGTCAGACTCATGTTTGTTTATATGTATGTGGTGTTTATCTGTATGCGGTGTGGATCATATGCTAATTTGTAATGATTACCTAATTAATATATTTTGATCAAACAAATCTTAGAGAGATTTCAAGACCTGATTCTCCGGGAATAGATATTTTAAGACGCACATAATTTTTGTTATAAAATAATGACCTATACCCACACACCTGGTATTTATCAGAAAATAATTTGTCAAAAAATCCAAAGAAATCAAATGGAACAGAACTTCCAGTTTTTATACCTGCAAAATTTTAAGAAATCAAACAGAATGAGAATAGACCATGAAATATTTTATCACAAAAATACATAAAATGAAATTCTTTGAAATACTGATGTATAATTTATCAGAAAATACAGGAAATCCTGTTGCTGTTATAGCTCTTGGTGAATTTGACTGTCGTCGTTGTAGTTTTAAATTTAGCCATTGTTCTGGTTTTGGTCGCAGGATTAATCACAAATGTATTCTGACAAATGATAAAAAATATATGCCAGATATGAAAAAATCCATTTGAAAGTGCTAGATATCATCTGTGGGTGCCACCATTTTGGTGCCAGCCAGAGTGCTTCTGAATGCTCCTGAAGTCTGATGTAGCTAGATACAAGCTGTTTGTGTGAAATAGGCGTATTAATGTAAATATACACCAATATTCCTGAAATGGCTAAAGAAAACCAAACGGTGAAATATCTGGCAGGTTGAGCAAAGGGCAGGTAAGGTCACGAAGATGTACACTCCAGAAATTTGGAATATATATATATATATATATATATATATTATGTATATATATAAAATGTCATGTAAAGTTTACAAATACTATCGTCATATTTTGGGGTTGTTTGTTTTATGAGCAATAACCATTATATTGGTGATATCTGAGAGTGAACTGTTCTGTAATAATGTTATTATTACAAACCTCTGCCTTCTGTCTGACTATATCTTTGATAAGTTGTCGAGACCTGAGCCATCGTCGACGACGACACATGTGATAAGTCTTCTCCACAGGACCATAGCCACCCATTGTAGCCTCTACAGTGTATTCCCAACCTGAAAACAGTAATTGCTCATAATATGCATAAGCAAGGGTCTGCGTGTGTGCGTGCGCGTGTGTGTGCGTGTGTGTGTGCTTGCATGCGTGAAAGCCTGTCTACCTGCCTATCGATCTGTTTTTGTGTCTGTCCATCTTTTTGTCTGTACATTTTGTAGTTTATTTATTTATACAAGTTACAAACCATATTCATCCACAGCCCTGTTTAAGTCAATCTGCCAATCTTCCTCCCACTCCCAGCCTTCGGGTAACTCCACCTCATCCCTTGGGGTCGTCGAATCTCCTACCTGGTATACAGAGTAAGGAGCAGAAATTTAAACATACACGATACGTATGAACAACAGGTAAACCAAATGCTTACTACTATAAATGTGTTGCAATTCTGAGTAAAATAAATGGTTCAGATTCAATATCCCGATTAATCATCTGGAGATTCTATCGATGATTTGCAGTCCTTTGCGCTGTTCCCCCTTTCACACATTATTAATGCCCCCCTCCCCCACCCTCCCCCCACACACACACGATCTTCTTACTAATATCCATACTAACCACATCAGTCCATGGTGTTGATGATGGACCCCAGCTGGCCCCAGGATAGCGAGACTCGTTCTCGTAGACATCTTCCATAAACTGCGTGTGACCAGCGTCTTTGTCGAACAACATACTGCAGGAACCAATCAAAACATATATTACATAAATAACTGCGGCTTGTATTATCCTAGCATGCCACATCATCAAAACGCTTAATTCTATTATTTTTATGCGATATTTAAATCTTCTCTAATTATTATTGTATGAAATTCGCGCTTGCTTTGTTGTTCGGGCAGAATCCGCAGGCTGTCGGTTATTCAGCACAGCCTCTATGTTGGAGTGGTTGAGAAATGTCCTCCCCCTCCACTCACAAGAGAGCAGTACAGAAATATAGAGCCGAAATACCCTGAGGGTGATCACTGCAGAGTGTTTAACGTCCCCCTTTATTTTTAATAATTCAGTGCAGACAGCAGCGCCATTTAACCTGGTCATCCACCCACTATGTTGTGAGCCGAGAAATTAATCTCTGAAAAAGGTTTCGACCTTTTGCTGGGATCGAACCTGTAACCATTGGCACCAAGTACCAGGTGCTTGACCACTAGGCCACCGGAGTTCACTAAGAAAGGAAATTCATCAAGGTTGATTAATTATTAATTAAAATCCAATATATTGATCTGTAATCAATCCCATGTTAATGGAATATGAAATTTGCAATTGACTTGACAGCGGAATATTCCGGTCTTTAGCCCGAAATGCCCATTTCTCTTATACATGCTCAGTTTTTCTTTGATGCCTGAAATCAATTGTAATACCGTATATACTCGCGTATAAGTCGAGGTCAATTTTTGACCCTGTAATTCTTTCCTCAGGCATATGCTTACTGTATAAGTCGAGGTCAAGTATTGGCTTAAAATCCCTCAAAATCTGAATCATCGTTGTCATTCAGGAAAAAGTTGACTCAGTCATTCAAACTTGTGGTGTCACCAAGTGTGTTGTGAATAGATCAATCACGGACACACACACACACACACATTGATTTCACTTTAATGTTATAACTAATATAAATAAACAAACTTGTCACACCAAACACGCTTGATTGTAGACTCCCTTCAACTGGCAAGTGTTAGTAATTAATTGTTTCACAGCAAGAGGCCAGCAAGGTTTGCAATGTGAACAGTGATTTTTATAATATCTCTAATCATCTGGAGGTACCGGTAGTTAACAACCCGTGACTATCAAGTATTATATTACATCAAGACTGGCATGTTTGTGAGATCAAAATAACAGTTTGGTAAAAATGAATCTTAATTTATTGACTAAGACTAGTAGGCAGAGATGTGGCAATTTTGTTCCAACTATCACTCACAACAAACACACCTGGATTGTAACTTCAAGTGGCAAATTCATTGTTTCACAGCACATCTGGGGAGGTACTGGTAGGTGACAGCATGTGACTATCAAGTATTGTTGCATAAAGACCAGCATGTTTGTGAGATCCAAATAACAGTTTGGTGAAAGTTAATTATTATTTATTTAATAATAATGGATTAGTAGGCAGCGATGTGACGAGTTTATTCCGAACTCTGGCTCTTATTGGGTTGAATCCTATAGTGTTATGTGTCAAGGATGGCCGAAAACATCTTCAGCTGGTAGGAAATATGACGTGCACGTAAGTCAAGGTGCTTCTGGGAACTCCCTTTTCACTACCCAAAAAATTGACTTATACGCGAGTATATATGGTAGACATCCGATGGTCCTGAGAGCATTCAAAAAAATCTTTTTAACCATACTAACAGGTAGAATAACTAATCAGTTTGACCCTTCAGCAGAAAAAACAATAAGTGACTCCTGACATAAAATGATACAGATCATCCTTTTCAGTTGGGAATAGAGTAGACGACCCCTTACTGCGACACCACTGCTGGGCGAAGGTATAGATGCGGGGAGGGGGTGTAGTAAAGGGCTGGCCTGAAAAGGTTGGGAAAAATGGGGTATTTGGTGCATTCCAGGCCACTTTTTCACCAAAAACAAAGCAGCGGACCAATTTTCTGCCAATAAAATAGCCAACGAGCCCGGCACGAGGGGCTGTAAAATAGACTGCGTATAGCATCGGACGTCGGCTGCTATCTTGGCTGAAGATACCCACGTTTATATTTTTATACTGCAATATTAACCAATGACGATCGTGATATTTATCGAGATGGGATAGCACACCTCTGCTCCCATTGTGATATTTATCGAGATCGGATAGCACACCGCTGCTCCCATCGTTCTCGATCCGATTGTCTCTATATCTATTATCTACCTGAGTTCTGGGCTGATGTACCAGTCTCCATCCCATCTCCAGCCAGGAGGTGGATTGAAGTCTTCTTTGTTAAACTCTATCTTGCCAGTGGCATCGGAAAACTTCGGTCTTGACATAGTAGGTCCCTTGTTCGTCCAACTGCCAAGAATGGCGACCTGATTCTCATACTGTAAATATATCAGTCAGACGCTGACTAAATGACAACATAAACGCACTGACATCATTTCATGGAATAATAAGCTGCTTAGCTTGGAATCATCACACGTATTGTAAATAAATTACGAAACTATATTTGCCAACAAGCACAAATATCAGGTATTCAGGATTTTTAAGATCATTATTTCTGAATATGACAAATATAATTTTAAAAGGGAACTACTATAGATCCGGCCATTAAGCCGATACTTTGTGTGAACATTTTGACCCTTATTTTGGGGGATCAGCTTAATGGCCGGTGCTATTTCAGTGTCAAGAAATCCAGTCATTGGGAGAAAACATTTCAGTGTGTTAGCAGCCATCTTACGGCGTCTAGATCTAGATGCAAATGGACATCAATCATTATTTTGATTTAAATTCATGCAGTCATGGAGTAGAAATAGAAGTGAAATAAGTTGATGATAATTATACATGGCTTTATAAGGAAAATAAATATTTATATGTAGAATTATCTGATTTTTGTAATTATGGCTACTTTTCTTGGACTAGCATTGCTATGCCTAATCTTGGCTAAATTATTTGATGGGCTGAGAACCAATGCAGTAATCCTAAAATTTGACAACAGGGTTTCTACATATTAAATTTGGTTATCGCGCACAAATTTAATTTAATCCACAGCCGGATTAGATAAAAAAAGAAAGAAAAGGGGAAGAATTCTGAAAAGACAAATATTCAAAACTGTCACTTGTTCTGTCCTTTTATCTGAAACTTACTGTCTCAGCAAACACGGCCATTTCACCCTCCGTTTGCATCTTCCGCCATTCAGATTCATGTTTTTCCAGACCGAGCCACAGTTTCATCCTTAACAAACCTGGTATCTCCCATCTGTTCTCCTTCTCAGCTTTGTTACCGGGAAACTGAACATGGAAAGAAAGAAACAAACGTGTACGCGATAAATATTTCTCCATAGTAATAATATACGAGATTGGTAACGTCCATTATGGTGTAAAAGTAAATATTTACAGTCATCAGTTCGAAAGTATATGATTAATAGTAAAAGCTGATGAGCAAGTAATCTTGTTAAAAGATAATATAACTGTACCATCATTAGAGAGATTCTGTATTATTAAGTCTATTTATTAACCCTATATTTATTTTAAAGTATATTTCTCCCATATAACTCTCATTAAGAATTATTGTTTCTCGATGTTACCACCAGCACATGAGAACAAGATAGTGAAACATAGTACATTAGAAATTAAATACTTCTTTTTATTATTATTATTATTGATGGCTAAAACATCTTACGGACACAGGCACTAATGGGGCTCTAATCCCATGATATATATGTGACTCTGCAGTATAGTAAACATTACCAACTGTACGATGGGATTACCACCCAATGCCATACGCTAATCTCATTCCATGGTTTTTGGTAAAGAAGAATCTTTATAAATTACATCGACCACTGCAGGGGAAAAAATGCTCATACATTAACACTGGATCACATCATCGATACCTTAAGACTGTATGTTTCCAGAATGCCGCAGTACTTTCCTCTGTAATCCGGATTTGCCGACCATAATATCAGATGAGCTGGGCATCGGTAGTAGGCGACCCGCTTTGAGCCACATATCATCCATATTATGACATCTGGCATACTGTTCTGGGGCTGTGAAATATAAATTTAAATACTCCTGATAGTAAAAAAAAAACCATCAGGATCTATCCCCGTCAATGTGACAAGAGAGCTCTGAATGTTTCCGGACGCCATCTCTGAAAATAAATGACTCGCAAACTCTCATCAAAATTCAAATGAAGGCAAACAGTAAAGACAATGATAATGATGATCCGTCTAAAGAAGATCAATAAATTATCTGACATTTATACAATCTAAATACTGAGACAGAAAAATAAAGTGAGACGATTGGATAATATAAACTACTTGATCTGATCCCGGACAATTAGTGAGCTCCGGTGGCCTAGTGGTTAAGCACCTGGCACTCGGTGCCAATGGTCGCAGGTTCGAACCCCGTAAGAGGTCGAAACTTTTCCAGAGATTAATTTCTCGGCTCACTACATCGTGGGTGGCTGACCACGTTAAATGGCGCTGCCGTCTCCACTGAATTATTTAAAATAAAGGGGGACGTTAATAACCCCCTGAGGACGTAAAACACTCTGGCCGTGACCACCCTCAGGGTATTTCGGCTCCATCTTTCCGTACTGCTCCCCTGTGAGTGGTGGGGGAGGAGGTTTCTCAACCACTCCAACATAGAGGCTGTGCTGATTAAGCGACAGCCTGGGGATTCTCCCCGAACAACAAAACCAATCCGGACAATTAGCTTTAATTTAGTGAACCGTTCAGCTACACACAAAAATAACTTAATTGGTCAATATCATCGATGCATGTCTATCGGATTGGAAATATTAATAATATTTATTGGAATAAAATGAGCTCAAGTACAACGAATAACATATCCACATAAATTGGCACCGACAGATATCATAATGCACCAATCATAATGTAACCTATGGTTAGCTTCACCATGTTTATAAGATCTTTATAAACACCACCACCTCGTGCCAAAACTCTAAAATAAATGGCTGACAATAAAAGCATCGAAACTCTCATAAATAATTACTCAAAAACATGCCAAAAATAAGTTTAGTATTTTTCACGATAGTCTAAAATTATTTGGTGTCAGTAAACTATTCTGTAAGTCTGTCATTGAAAGTGTTGTTTTATTCTGGATTATCACGTGGTATTAAAGAATTAACATAATAAGAGTTCAAATCTGATGTATTCCCTAACACCTACATTATCCAAAACATAATCATTAAATAAACTGTTTAGGATTTTCCACGGTAGTAATCTCCTCTTGTTCAACTGAGAGATATAATTCATCAATTGTTCCTAACTTTATATTAGTGTTTGATCATGAATTATAACCGAGATGTGACAGAGCAGTTAATTAGAGCGTAGGACTCATAACTGAAGGGTCGCGGGTTCGAGGCTCTGAGAGCTGCAGTGCTATCATGTGGCAACTGGTTCACTCATCCATAAAAATTAGAACCTGACAGGACGTGATGGGTATGTGTTTGATTAACGTGTTGCACCTTTAATGGCAGCATGCGTTGTATGCTCCCTTGGGGGTTAAGTTGTGTGGTGGGTGGAAACAGATCTGAGTCAGGGATAATAATATTGTACAGCACCTCAGAACACAGTTACCCAATTCTGGCGCTATATAAACATGCATTATTATTATTATTATTATTATATTATAACCTAGCCCTTAGACATGAGACATATGACATACATACATGTAAGAATACTGAAAAATGTATTTTCAAAAACAAAATAAAAAAGATTACTGCTCTTAGAGGGAGAGTTCATCTTCATTTCAAATTTTCGTAACTAATATAAATATGCTCACACAAATTATAAATCATGTCAAAATATGAACACGATCAACCACATATTAAATAATCAAAATCAAAGTGCTGATTAATTGACTATTAATGGTCTGTGGGCGATGCCATTTTGGAGCCAGACACAGACCGGATGCTCCTGAAAGCTGATGTCACTTACCATAAGCTGTTTGTAGTACTGGGAATGTAAATACGGATGAACCAAACAGGTATTTTCGGAACAAAGGCAAATAATTGCTCCAAATAGCGTCATATGTTACAGAAATGGCTAAAAATAAACAATATAGTAACTTTCCTTAAGACGATTGTTTTATGCTCTTGTAACAAGAACCATCTACCGAGCTGTCAGATTGATGTCAACGAACTGACGATGACATCAGCTTGTAGTAGTTAGGTTGAGCACAGGGGTGGAAGAAAGGTCACAGGGTTTGCTAAACCAGAGCATCTCTGATCCAGATGGCCAGTCACACAATCCTTGTGCCATCCGAGGTCAGAACACCAGACCTTTTTTCCATCCCGCCATCAAATTTAGCATTCGAGGAAGCCGTAATGTAATGGCTACAGGCCAATAATTAGGATTATTTCCTTAAATCTACGATATCAGGCAGAATTAATCATTATTATTTTGGTATTTGGGGTTATTTTTATAAAGAATACACATTTAAATCATATTATCTGAGAGTGAACTGTACCTTTAAATGCTAACATGTGGTAGCAACATAATTTGATTACCTCGGTGGCAAGATTGTTTAGTTGGGCTAAATATCCTTCAACTTCATCAAGAGCTTCTTTGATGTCCGTAGCACTCTCTCGGAGCTTCTTGGCTGACTGTTTCATGTGTCGCAGTTCGGCTTCACGGTAATAACGCAGGTGACGGTCCAGCTCATTCTGAATGTGTTGACCATCTATGACGGGAGCCAGCGGCTTCCTGGCATTTATAGAACATCAGTTTTATATTAACACCCATACGTGGCCATTGGGGAGGGGGACACCCACACACACACACACACACACACAAGCAATACAACTCCACCAATCTTGTATGAAAAATTACAATATATTATTACAACCACTGGATCATTCATAGATACGTGCACTTAGGTGAAACTGATCATGTATGCAGATATGAAAAATTGCCCACCTGCAGTCATCGACCAGTTGATCCAGCAATGCTATCATCAACTGTGCTAATTCTGGTTTTCCCAGATTGGCTTTCAGTCCAACACTGACCTTTTCAATGTTATTTTTCTGTATCACAAATAGACAAGTTTAATTTTAATTTGCCGCAGTGTGTGACAACGTAGTACAGGAACAAGACTGTGACCACTGAATAGACATTTAAATCCTCGCCAGCTGTACTTCAACAGTAATATTAAAGTATCTAAATTTCCAGAAACTGACCAAATTCTTTGTGAAACAAATGAAAGTGTGGATAACACAGGAATGAAATGTACTTCGGACATCAACTAACCAGTCTCTCTATAATGTGCAGTAAATGATTGAGATTCTCCAGTCTAAAGCTGATATCCTCCCAGTGCGAATCGACAACGACACAAGGCTTCGTGTCTGCCCATGGCAAGAAGTAGTAATAGGCACCGTCGAACACGGCATTCGTCGGCTGTGTTGTTGACGAGCATGGCGGCACGGATTCATCCAGCTTGTTACCATAGTTACCTGAAAATATACGCGTGGAATGGTTATCGTAAAGTGAAACTGGGAATGGTTACTCTGGGAATAAACACAAGAAAGGTTGTTGTTACTGATGGGGCTTTGATATTTCAGAGTAAGAAAATTAAAAGCTTTTTTTAAGACATACATACTGTAAGTGTAAAAATGTTCTGGTAATATTCAACCCTGTGTTTATTTAAAACACACATGCAGAGACACAAATGTATAAAATGTATTTCTCAGAAAACTTTTGCAGTCTATATATTTGTGCAAAAAACACATAATCAACACAGTATATGAATCATAATATCAATTAGCCAAACCTGGAGATAATGAACAATGTGCAAGTAGAGATGTTTAATAAGAAAGGGGTATACAGTGTTAGTTATGTCCCTCCCCTGTAAACAGACAAGCACACACACACATACACACACACATACAAAATTACTTACCAATGCTGACTTCAAACTCTACTGGTGCATCTACAGCTGTTACCATGGTTGCATTTAAGAATGCTGCATGCAGTTTGTACTTTCGACGACGCATGAATTTCTGAAATGATCCATCATGAAAAACTTTAGCATGTAGAGTGTGTGTGTGTGTGTGTGTGTGTGTGTGTGTGTGTGTATGTGTATGTGTGTGATATCGCACTGATTAGTGTACCTGAACACGGAGAAGATCATCTTTATTTATATCCTCCACAGGTGTCTCTGGAGTATCACCAAGTACTGTCTGGAGTTCCACTAGAGCACGACCCCTGTAGGCAACCCCTTCACCCTGGCAAGACACAAACAATATAAAATACAATAAAATATGATCTGTGCAGCTCTCCATGTTGACAGCATACATACAGTACAGCTCTCCATGTTAACAGCATACATACGGTACAGCTCTCTATGTCAACAGTATACATACAGTACAGCTCTCTATGTTAACAGCATACATACAGCACAGCCCTCTATGTTGACAGCATACATACAGCACAGCTCTCTATGTTAACAGCATACATACAGCACAGCCCTCTATGTTGACAGCATACATACAGCACAGCTCTCCATGTTAACAGCATACATACGGTACAGCCCTCTATGTTGACAGCATACATACAGTACCACCCTCTATGTTGACAGCATACATACAGTACAGCTCTCTACGTTGACAGCATACATACAGTACAGCTCTCTATATTAACAGCATACATACAGTACAGCTCTCTATGTTGACAGCATACATACAGTACCGCCCTCTATGTAGACAGCATATATACAGTACTGCCCTCTATGTAGACAGCATATATACAGTACCACCCTCTATGTTGACAGCATACCTTTCCGAGATTCAGATCCTCAAATTCATCGGGGAGATCACTGTACTCCCTAGGTGAGCCATAGAAGTTCACAAAACATGGTCCAAATGTTGGCAGGAAACCTAGTCAAAGGAAAGGCTTTTCTTTAATGACTGATTTTAAACAGCAACGTAGAACATAAACAGAATTAATACTACATTCGTGTCAAACAAACAGCCAAGTAAGCTGGTATCCAAACCTTTACTGGTATCAAAAGAGAATAACTGAACTGTCTTTTAAGGCAAAAGATACAGGTAGTCTACGAGGCATCCTTCATGATTGGTAACTATATCCCGAGTAACATTCTAAGTGATAAGATATTAATAAAATAAACTTGGGTAGTCAGCCAATTGGAATTACATCTAAGACTTTAAGCCAGAAGCTATCTATCACAAGAAAATGAGCTGTTATCAAATGGCGTTCCATTTTTTATAACTTTAAATTCAAACAAAATGCAAGCTCCTTGCTGCTATAAAGCTACTATGCTTAGAACGTTTACATAAAGTGAAATATAAATTTTATAAAACGCTAAATGTGGACTGAAAAAATGCTATGCGTTTATAACTTTTGGACAATTAAGCAGCTAAAAGCATTTCTTAATCTAACCATTAAAAATAGTTGATTAATAATGATAATATTTATTGCTCGGTATGATCTGTTTCGTTTACCATAACATGACAGGATGCAAATATTTAAGAGAATATCAAAAGCTTGTCGGTGTCTGAACCATTAAATGTTTCTCTATGGGGTATCTGAACTTCTATTCAATAATGAAATGCCAAATTTGTAATATCTATATGTTAAGTATTTTAGCTAACTCTATGGGTCAGTTCAGATCATTGGTATAGTAAGAAAGATATGGCATATGATACTCCCTCCACCCACAAATTTCAATGAGAGTTCACATATGATTGTAGAAAATGATTCCAGTTTTCGGTGTGTGTGTGTATGTGTGTATGTACATATTTAAAAAAATTGGCATTATTTAAATTAACTAAATAAAAATACAATTAATCCCATTGAGGCCATCAATGGGTTATAAAACACCAGCACCAACTGAACTATCCACTTCACCAATAATAAACCTAAAACAAACCAACGTAAACATCGTCTCGATAATAAACACATTCTACGGTTAGCATTTCTGGTTTATACGCAATCAGAACATTCAGTCATCTCATACTCACAGTCAACTCTAGCTTATTACATCAGAAATGACAACGACAGACTCTCAACATTGTTGGTGCTTTTAACAAATGAAAAATGGAAATTCTTCATCGGATTTGTTAGTCATCACAATTATGCCATAATGTTCGTGTTTAAAACCTGTGTTTAATCCACATATTTGTTTTAAGCACATTCACTTGTTTTCATTTTTCCCCTCCCCCTTGGCATGGACCTGCGTAATTGTACATCATCATCATCATCATCATCATCATCATCCACTTCCTCGGAAGTATTCGGTGTCGTGCTGTCAATTACAGATGTATAGCTGCGATTAATCATTAATGTCGACTCAGACCTCAGAACACCTCACATTCTAGTCGACGAACTGATTCACAGATCAGAACACTTTAGCAGAGAATTATATCCTTAACATGGCTGTTTCCTATAAACACAGACCCCTCGCTTGTGGCAAAATTTGGCCATTAGATTTACCTCTCGGCGGATGATCTGGCACATCGGGAGTTAAATTTCCACTGCTAGTGAACATTTGCATGTCAGTACTGACACACACGCTGCGGCTGTCCTCCTCTGCATCTTCTAATACAGCTGTAAGTCAGTACAAACATCATCATCATCATCACAACAGGTTAAAGTCACCAGCTGGTAAAGTAGATGCTCATAATTTGTATTCATTTCGTTATCGTTTATGAAAGTATGATAAGTTGGAGGTCAGTTTTATTTCTAATTTATCATCATTATTCAGAAATATTGTAATACCTTCAACACGTAATATACACTTAAACGATGTACATACGTTATTTAATTGTGGAGGTAAAATTTCTAGAAACGTATTTGATGTGCCAGAAGCACTTTTTAAAAATTAGTTTATTTACTCATTGATCTAGATAATACTTACATACATATTAATTATTATTGTTGTTAAATATGAACGATGCACTATTTTCTGTACATTTTTACAACAGCTCTCTCTACTTCACCATTATTATAATATCGCCTATATAATAAATATATCCTCCAGTTTATTGTATATTAATTATCATGGTGCTGATATTAATAATCATACTTTATAGTGTAAACTAATAATTGTGAGGATGAAGGACGTTGCGTTGGAGGACACTAAGTTGTTAATGATTATAGATCATGGCTACACATAACACGAACTAATACAAGCGTCTTGCATGAGTAAAGCATGAAAAGACAACTATACACGGGAAGCAAAACACACGTACTACACTGGAAACATTACAGAGGTGTGTATGTGTGTGTGTGTGTGTGTGTGTGTGTGTGTGCATGCATGGATTGGTGCATGCATGTATGTGCTTGCATGTGCGTGTATGTGTGTGTATGTGTGTGTGGGGTGTGTGTTTAGGACAGGCTATTCATATTATTTATGCCAGTGTATCTTTAATGTGGATACAGACATGGACAGATATAAAAATAAAAGTCAACTCAACATCTAATAATCACACTCTGGAATATATGATAAACACGGTTAGTTTTTAAGTCCATTTTGTTCTTAGTGCGCATGAAAACACTCACTCGCTCGCTCGCTCACTCGCTCACTCGCTCACTCACTCACTCACTCACCCGTTGACTCGCTCTCTAGCTAACTCACTCACTCGCTCAATTGTTTCCCTACGTAAATACAACTCCATACTCGAAACTGTCTTCTGGTGAAATATCTAATTAATTCACACATTTCATAGACACGAGTGCACCCACAGCATTCACATACTACAAAACTATAAAACTATAAACTATAAAACTAACAAGTAGTTAAAAACTAATGATTAAACAAGACAAAACTAAACACCACACACACAAACAACTGCAGTGAACGCGCCATTATAAAGCTTCCAGCAAAGATTAATTACCGTCTTCTCCTTTGTCTGTTGCCACAGTAGAAGAAAAAACACAATACAGAAACATTTAGAATAATTGGCACAGCATTATTTACAATGATACACATGTAATCTGGAAACAATACTTATTCAACAAAATTTATATTCCTAAAACAATAATATATCGCATTCCATTGTTTTTAAATTGTTAATTAAAAAACAAGATATGAATTAGCCAGTTCAAATAATAATAAATCCGATCATTTTACCCAACTGATTAGACAAATATAACAGGATACAGGTTAATAAAGGTACTGTTGTTCTGTTGATTAATCACATGATTTGGAATAGGAAATTATCTTCAAATTAATCAAAACATATAGACTTAGGCATTTCAACAATTTTCCTCGCTCTTCAGGAATTACGTGCATTTATCACAGCAGCAACACGCATGATCGATTAGTATGAACACCATAATTAGTACATCAATGGAATAAAGATATCAAATAATCAGATGTCTAAGAGTTACCATAAATTAGTTCATTGATGTCGTACGTCTAATAAAGTGAGTGATATTTAGTAAAACCTCTCTCCATCACCACACACCTAACAGTGTGAAATGTGTTACTATAACACCAGAAGGTGCCAACTGAAATTATTGGCTGTGCTGATCAAGCGACAGCCTGGGGATTCTCCCCGAAACACAAAACAACTGAAAATAAAATACTTTCCTTCCCGTGGTTTCTAGTTTAAAAGAGTGATCTCTTAATTATATAAGAGTGCCTTAACCGTATAGCTGTGGCTGACTTTGATGTTATTTTGCTGTTAATATACCAAGGCTGATATATAACACAAACACAAAATTATAAGTTGATGCCGACAGTTGTGTACAGTCGGCTAATATTAATTCGTAGATTAAAGGATTAGTCCCTATGCCACAGAAAAGCAGCGATACAGATATCGTCTAGGTTTGCGTTGCTGGAACGGGGCACTGACAATGATGATTTACTGGAAGGTTACATGTCAGGAGGGTGGATGTGCGAAGGTTCGGACCTTTAGTAATAAGTAAACAAAGGGTTTTTTTTGGCAAAATTATAACGTCATTAAAGTTCCTCTCGATACGAAATCAACCAGTGAAGATGACAGGGAAATTATCTGGGAAAGAATGTAAAATAAAAACACAAATTTCACACAATCTATAATAATACGTTTCGTTTGATTTATACATCAGAATTGAACCAAATCAAAGAACTGGCCATTTCAGTTGATTTAAATCAACAATACAGGTCGATACAAATTTAGAGGAAAACATCCATCAACTGGCAAAAGATGGATAAAGGCAGAATTAAGAATATTCACACGTGATAATAATAGATCACGGTAGCATATATACACAGCTGGCAGGGCTCAACCTTAACTTATTTAGTCAGTTTCCCGCAGGGAAAGTGAGACTGCCAATTTTCACTTCCCTCCCTCCCCCCCCTATGCTACATGCCCCCATTTTCAATGTAATTATGATGAATAAATTTGCAATAAAACTGCAAACAGCTAGTGTTGACATGCTGTCTGGATCACGAGTAAGCGTAATGGTGAGTGTATGTTTATCATAACTTGGTGACTGCTAATTAATATTTTTTCCTTACCCACAACTAGTATCTACTCGCCATGGGAAGTCCTTAAGGTTGAGCCCTGTGCAGGACGTATTATTCTCGGTGAAAACGTGTTGTCATTATTGCTGAGCAGCAACGAATGATCGATTTAGATGAAAGTGTTTAGTGTTTGGTTAGTTCAGGTGCCAATTTCAGCCAAGCAGATATAAACTGATCCAATCACCATCAGTGCCTGGGTAAGAGATGTCAGAAACGCTTAACGAGGCAACTGCTGCAGGATCATCACCACCAATACGGTCCCTATATGGGGCAACATAAAATAATTGCAGAAGTAATGTAAACAAAACATTTGGTTAAAGACTTTTTTAGATCCAATTTACAGTCAAATAAGCCATCCATTCGTCTGGCCAATTGCAAGAACCTTACTTTTCTTTCTATGAATAAAATACATATTTCTTGACAAGATCCCTATTTCATTATTATTAAGCTTAACAATTTTGAACTAGGCTTAGGATTTAAACTGAGCAAATGCACCGGAAGTCGGAAGGAATACGGTGCTGAATAAAAATATCATGCTTCTGGTTTAAATCAAATCACTTGCACCTACAGTAATTATTAGATGAAACCAGTCGACAAAAATTTGATGAGAAACTTAGTTCTTTTAAAATTGTCCCGATTGCGCACAGGGAAAACGCCAGCACAAAATTTCAACCAATTACATCCAAAGATCGTGTTTCACATTTTGCCACCTATGACCTTTTTAAACCGAGGGCTTATCAGGCCGATATAAAAACTGTCTGCATCACTAAGTAATACCACAGACCATCATTGGTAAATATAATAAAAACTATCTGTATATCTGTATTTTAAACATACTTCAGTACAAACTTTCTCCTAATAAAATAAAAAATATCATCTGATACACACATAACCCGATATGTGAAACATTCGACGCAACGAGAAAAAAAACAAGAGAGAAAATGACCTTAGATTTCTGAATAAGTTGACGACCTAAGACGTATATAGGTCTTAAATATAAATGCAATGTTTTATATACACAATTTTTCTGTGGATGTTATTTTATAACCTTCTGATATCCTTAAGGATCCAGATGTCAGAGCATGATATTCCCAATGATGAGCCATAACAGACACATAATAATTAGTTAATGATCTTACTAACTAACCTGTTTGTTTATGATGGAGTTAGTTAAGGAATACAGGACTCCTGCATTAATGTATCGGAACCACATGAAGTCCCGATGGTCTCCCACCTCCCATGTGATGATGTCATCGAAATGGAATATTTAAACTGGTAAACGATGAAAACTTCTCCAAATTCCTCCCCCTACCCTCAAGTTTATAAATCCCGCCGCCCGAGTTTGAATCCCATTGCTAAATATGTGGTTTAAAAATTTAACCCTGTCCAAGCAGCTATCAAGGATTACCTGTGGTCGATGTAAATGATCGCGTGCGTTGTGTGTGTGTGTGTGTGTGTGTGTGTGTGTGTGTGTGTGTGTGTGTGTGTGTGTGTGTGTGTGTGTGTGTGTGTGTGTGTGTGAAGAATGAATTCCACAGTAAAGAATTAATACTAGCCAACACCGACATTGAATATGGAATTAATGTCGATAAAAAACTGATAAAGATGAAATCATGCATCAGAGAACTAATAGAAAATATGACAATTACTGATCAATGAAATACTATATTATGAATACAAATTAGATCAACAAAAATATAATCAATCATACAAAAAATCACAATTGTCCAGTGAAATCCACTGTGCATGGAAAAGTGAGAATCGGTCAACACCGTATATCCCTCAAATAAAGTATTTTTATACAATAATACATTAGATGTGCAGAAGGTAAACTCTATCCCACAATAAATGGGTTAGTCATCCCTATGGCTCTACAAGAAGAGAAGGTTAAATGTTTACTTATATCTCCAGGTAGAGAGATGGTTGATGTGCCCAGATAGCAAGCCCCGACTGGGTCATCACTTGTCATATAATCCCTGTCAAATTAATACTTATCTGGTTAATAACATGGAAATATATAACAGGTGTTCACTTGTAATCATTTCATCGGTCTAATTTCTGCCTGATCTGATCATAATATTCAGCAAAGTATATCAAGTGTGAGGACAGCTGTACTTTGTGTGTGTCGGTGTTTGTGTGTGTGTGTGGGGTTTTATGTGTGGGGGGGGGGGGTGAGTGAGTGAGTGAGTGTTTTTGGTGTGCGTGAATGTGTTTGGATGGGTGTGCATTTCTCTATATCTATGTGTTCCTCCAGGCAGTAGTAACACATGTGAGAGCAATGTGAGTTATCCTCTACAAAAATATTCAAGTTGAACTAACAGGAGGACATATTTAACTTGAAGCTTGGACATCCCATATACAGATTATGGAATCACAATGATTGCTGTTTACGGTCTTAACGTAATATTTATCTAATATTTTATTACAGTATTTTGTGTACTATTTATTGTACTATCTATTTGGGCAGTCTACTCTGTCTTTCAGACGGTCCACGGTGTTACTGCTAACTATACGTATTGTCAGAGGCGCGGGGGAGGGGAGAAATGCGGTCACTTGTAATTCTTTGGCCGAAAATGGTCTTTCTCACATCAAAACTGGATCTTTGCTCGTGTAGTTTCGGACAACGGATCGTTGTATCATTGCACTGCGACTGATGAAAGAAAGACTTGGCTCATTCTTACCAACACCACGCATGACACCTATATCGTGTCACAATGTCTCTTTCTGTATCCATGAGATATTTCAGTTTTAGGATATGGATTCACTCACAATGCGGGAGACAACATACGTTGGGAACCAGCTTTGGTGCTCCCGTCTGGATCTTCTTTATCCATTTTCAATCCATATTACAGTCTAGAGAGCCGATGACGTTGCCATAGCCTGGATATGATCCGAATGTGGTCATGAAGAGTCTTGGTACTTCAACGATCAGGCTAAAATCCTGAAAGCTTTACGCGAAGTGCATTTGCTAAGTGGCAATACAACTTTAGCTCTGTGTCAAAGGTCACCTCGAAGTCATTCATCTCTGTGTCCATCATCAGTAAAACACCAATTATATATTAGTCCAACTTAAGACGATTTAATTTTTTACTGATCCAGATTGAGTTTTCAATCTTCAGAACATTTAATCAATCAGACAAGATGCTCTTGTACCTGAATACAGTTCTCCATGGCAACCATATTATTGTAGATCAACAAATATCTTCGTTGTGCTATATACCACATATGGGGGGGGGGCATTTATAAAGACGACCAACAGAATGGGTCCTAAAACACTGAGCACTTCCATGTCAGATTCCACCCAGCAACATCACCCAGTCTGAGGGTTTGTGGCTTTATTGCTACCCTTAAGAGTTACGAAACACATCATCTATAGCAGTGATCAGCAAAAGGTAAGGGGGCATGGTGATTACCTGGGGGGTACCGTAAGCCACAGGAATGGGGAGTGGGAAGGGTTTCCAGAAGATGAGTTTATGGAGGCACAGGTGCTAATATGCTCCCAGAATCTTAACAAATACCATTATTATGCTGAACTATTGGCTTTTTAATTTTAGGAAACAATTCACCCTTCAATCAGCCATCAGAAGAGGCTCTAGCACTACTTGATAGCTCATGGAATATGTCAACTTTAAATTTATATAATAAATAAATAATTGTTCATAACAGTAAACTAATCACCACGATCTCCGTGAGCTGAGATACGCGAGCTGTTAATTACTGCCATACTAACTGGGTCATCATCACTTAATTCATCCCTGTGTGTATTAGTACAACAAATGTTTCGATGTAAACATTCATATATATATAAAAATATATATATATATATATATAAAGTAGATGACATTAATTATATTTAATCCACTATGATGCCACACAAAATACATGTACACACCAACTGGCAAATGTTTGCTCTGTGTGTGTGTGTGTGTGTGTGTGTGTGTGTGTGTGTGTGTGTGTGTGTGTGTGCATGCATATGCAATATTATATGAAAATGACAAACACACAGACACACAGACAGCCACACCCACACACTCGTTGACAATCACCCTGGAATGGAATATTACAGCGGTGGTTAATATAAGCCAGTGGCATATGTCTAAATATCGCAATGAACTGATTACTAAACATACGGATTCAGTTGGAATATTAATATACCATTCCACATCATCCAATCATCATCCCTGTTAATTAACTGGCTCCAAATTATATTCTCATGCAGAGATGAACAGTAAGAGCTAGCTAGCGCTTTAGGAGAATGAACCATGCAGCTAAGCGAGCAGCCAGAAAGATTATAAAAGCTTTCGGGTAATGGGCATACAGTTGTGTGTTAAAAGTCTGAGTCTATATTGGGGGCGGGAGGGGGGGGCGCATGCTTGTGAATCTGCCAATGGGGTGGCAATTTTATAATCATGTGACAGACCAGTTTCACCACTGCGCGAGATATGCTTAGTGTCCAGGCTGCCTGAACAGACACAATCATCTTCAGATATTTTGTCCCTATAACAACAATAAATAATCAAATGAAATGGATAAAGATTCATCGAGCATCTTAGGCGAACTTTCAGTTTAGGCATATAACGTATGAAAATAAATGTCTTAGGCACAATTTCAATTTAGGTGTATAACATATGAAAATAAATCTCTTAGGCACAATTTCAATTTAGGTGTATAACATATGAAAATAAATGACAATTTTAACTGAATAACACCCAAGCGCAGAAATCAATTTTTGGGGGTATCTTGTACCACCCAAATTACTTAAATTATTAATACAGGCAATGAATGTTTCAACAATTTCTTGTTAAAAGTTTAGACGAACCATGTCATGTTATAACATTAAAAAGCAGCATTCAAAAATAAATTATTCTTGCATAACATCAGTTTAAAATTAATTCGTACATTTGACATTAAATAATGCATACAGTGAATAAATGAAAAATTTAAATAGAAAATAATAGATATTCGTAATATCTGAACATGCTCATCATACAATCATTTTAAGAACGAGAATTCGCAATCAACAATGCCAAATGATGACAACATAATTAGAACATCGCACAAAGATATAAAACTTACCAATCATATATTTGGAATTTGATGCGTTCACACATAGATGGAAACTGAAGAGAGAAAAAACATGGTACCCATTAGACATTATTTTGATAAAGGTCACTCGATTACTCCACAAGAATAAGATATTGTTATGGAATATTGCACTGCAATCCAGGTAAAATATCATGCCCACGTATTTAAAAATTGATAAGAGTGATCACACATAACATATAGACAGATACAGTTGAACTAATTATGAGAAGTACATATATATATATATATATATATATATATATATATATATATATATAGTACTGCATCTGACGCTGCCAACTACTACTGCCAACCTTTGATAAGAACCCGATTTCTGCCATGATAATGCCCCATTTATCCCCCCCCCCAATTCAGCCACTGCCAATTCCTATGCAATGCAAATACTACATTTCCATAAAACCCCCTCCATTATTACCGCCGCACACTGACACGAAATTTCTGGTAGCTGTGTATTGATTGACAAGCTGTCAGTGTCATTAGGTGGCGATCATGATGGTGTTGATCGTGCGATCAGCAATATATTAAAGGAAGTAATAGTTTGGGTTAACAAAGGATCAAAAGTCATGTGTAATAAACCACCTCAAGGCTGTCCACCGAATATGACTCCCCCACTCTAATGCCACCTCACCACATTGCCAAACTTCAGCTAGGTCCCAAAGTTGGCACAAAAGTGAATTTAGACTGTATATATATATATATATATATATATATAGAGAGAGAGAGAGAGAGAGAGAGAGAGAGGGGGGGATGAGAGAGAGAAAGGGAATTTGTTATCAAACTTAAATACTTCTCATTTCTTTGTTTTTTAATTACAGTAAATTTTTTGGATATCAGTTATTACATTTCTTACAAATAAATTGGTAGAACGTTATAAACTACAAAAATAAAAAGAAGATATTTAATCAATTTAGTCTTTAAATATTCCAAAGCACCAAGTGACATTAGTTGCTCAGACAAATTGTAATTCAGTTGCTAGAAATGAGGAATAATTAGAAGTTCAGGCTAAAAATAAGAATAAAAAAGATTTATTTTCATCAGTTTTATTTGGTGGCTTTCCTATATTACTCAAATCAATTTCTTTCTTCCATATTCATGTTTTATTAAAATTTTAAGCTGACATAAATAAACCATAATCAAATAATTTAGTAGTTACTTGTTTTCTTCAAATATGAATGCAAAATGATTCTGAGATAAGAAAATCACAAAACATCCTAAATTCACCATGTAAGAATAAAATGTATCATCTGAAAGAATAGATTTTCATATAAAATATTTACAGTTGGAAGAGAGTATTCTTTATTCAATATTTTCATTGAGCATAAAATTATTATACTACCATTAGGAAAATCATATCTTACATAATACAGTGTTACATTCATATGAATCATAAACCACAGAGTTATGTGATTAAACCCTCGTGCAAATACTGTAAAGCATCGAAAAACAGAGAAAAGTAGGTATTTGTCTTGAAACTGGAAATAAATAGGAGTACAAAAGGATAGGAATTTGATGCCCCATTGTTCAAAAACAGATTCCAAACATTCCAGGACGCTGAATGGCCTAAATTGTGCCGATGCGTTGTTAAACAACATTCATCCATCCATCCATCCATCAAAACCAGACTGATAAAAATGGACGATCATACACCATACCAAACTACAACTTACACGTAGACTAAGTCTCAGTTCTTGATTCCATTCTGGATTCTCACTGTGATATATGGTCTTTGATCTCACCTGCAGGCAAATATATAGAGATAGTATGATTAATTGTTCGGGTATATTTATTACAAAAACTTTCGCTGGAGACCTAATAGGACCTTTCTTGTCAAAATAGAGCTCAACGCTATTGCCCTAATATAACTGATCAGTTAAATACAGTATATTCATTAGGTTGATGTGTTACAGCTGATGAAGTAAAGACAATTTTGGTTGTCAGTTTTAGGTTCAACGCTCCCTCCTTGTATCAACAATCATGGATTCATTCAGTTTCCAAATGTCTCATTCCAGTTCGCTCTAAATGAGAGCCTGACAGATTGATAAAAAATAGTCAACGAGACATATACTAGACAGTCTGCATCCAACTCTGTAAGTTGACTATCGTGAGAAGACAGATATCAACCAAGTAAATCAGCCAAGGCAACAAGGCAAGAAAGTAAAATAAACACAGAATAACTAGAGATCCAAGTCAACAGCAGCTAGCTTTATTGCACATTATCATTGTTCAAATTAGTTAAGGTTGATGATTACTCACTAGAAACATACACAAATTATTTTGTACAATTATGCTGGTTTCAAGTGATTCTAAAATTGGTGTTCATTTTTCATACAGCATACAAATATGATTGTGTTTAAGTTGTATGCACTTATAAGTAAGGCCATTAGTGTACAAATATCGTAGTCTGACAATGAAGCACAGAACAGACGGAAAACAGTTTATATGTATTTGACAGAAATACCTCGTTTCCGGCAAAAGAAAATATAAAATATGGGTCGACCAGTTCTTTCTTCTCACGAGATCCAAACATGTGCTTTACACCTTGAATAAAGTCACTATCCACTAGAGAAAACAAAAACGAATTTTTATTATATACTTATCTGTAAACCTTTAGAAAGGGAATATTTTCATGTGTTTCTTATTGTGTGTGTGTGTGCGTGTGTGTGTGTGTTCTCATATTTGTATTTGGAATGGTATGTAGGTATATATTTATACAAGTAAGCACATATTTATAGTCACAAAATGAATTATATTAAAAAGGCAGCTATATTCTTACTTCGTGGTATATCCTCAGCTCTGTAAAGACGCAGTTTGAATGTTGCCGGGCGCAGCATAACTCCTGCTGGACGTAACAGATTACTAAAAAATATAAAACACCATACGTAATTCAACCAACCAGGAACCAGCCTTCTAACAAACCAACTAGCGAACCAGCACTACAGCTAGCAAACCAGCGAGACAGCCACCGAGATGGCGCAGTTCGTCTACGACAGAATATCAATACGTGATATATTTGAACAGCCACTGAAGAAATTTTGTCATTTTTCAAGTGCGTCCATTGTCGAGGTGAAACTCCCTCTTCATTGAGTTAATTAAAATAAAATGATATAAGCCAAACATAAAAAACATCATAAAACAAATCTAATTCCAATCCATTATCTACCATAACCATATTACAATGCCGTTTACTTACTTTTCAATATCTTCCTGTTCATCTTGCGTTTGTGCCTTAAAACTCTGAAAAAATAACGGCATCGTTTACGTTGTTGCTTTGAAAAGGGATTTCTGATGAAGATTACATCGATCCATTGTAAGCAAACTACAAAGATTCCTTGATAATGCTGTAAATCTGTAATTATGCATGCGAATGAGCCATCAGACTCTTAATGGATAGCTATCGTTATCGATGCATGTCTTACTGTTATACGAACAACACGAACAATCGTGGAATTTGACGGAATAGATAAACAAAACTTTTATGACACAAATTTTGATGAGTCTATAAACTGAACAACGAAACAATCATGCTGTTTATTACTCAATACCATTGCAAACTGTCATATTTTATTTGGATAGAATAATTAACAGACGCGCTAAAAACCAACTGAAATGATAAGTGATACACCAAATATTACCGCAAATTGTTAAATTTCACTTGTTGAACTAAACCATTACACCGCATAAAAGATGAGGACAACATTACTGGTATCTTGCAGAGATCCACTAACTGCTTAATTTGTTTTTAACTTGAAGCTAATAAATTACTCCTTTGATAAAACTAGCACAACAGAACAGTCCTCCATCTAATTAAATATTGGTTAGAAAGAGTAGAACATTATTTTGCTCAAATCATCAACAATTAGCTTAAACATGCTGTTGCTGTTGGACATTCTGGATCTAAATTCCTCATTAGAGTAAAACAAAACAGTAATTTGAAATTCAATTAATAAATGTTATGAACAAAGTGGAAAATTCTTAATTTGTCATGGAAGGGTTTGGTGCCTTTGTAGAAATCCATGCACGTCTCATGCATCGAGACAGAAATGCAGAATGTCTCATAATAATAGTCTGTAATGTGTCTAAACTCTGGGATTCTAAGTGATTACTCTGTGAGTGAAAGGTTCGGTCTCATCTGGGATAATCAAAACAAAACCATTGTTGACAAAGAAACATCACAAGGATATGAGCCACACTGGGATATGATCTCACTACCCGGATGTGTACAGATTCAGAACTTAATTTAATTTAAAAATAAATTTCAATTAATTTGGATCAATTAATATGTAGATATATAAACATAATTTATTAGTGTCTCATCTCAGACAGACTCCGATACATACTGGAGCTTCATCGCCTGGTCCAAGCACTGTAGCACAGATCTTCAGATAACCTTTGGCCCCCGACATGCTGTCTTCAGGATCACTGAGCAACAGCCATTTGTTGATAAAGGAATGCTGTGGTTCATCGTGGATCATGCCTATGTCACCCTGAATCAATAAAATACCCGGAAAATAATAAAATGACAGAAAGGAAAAAGTGATGACACCATATAACGTTCTCAATGATACAGCTGTCGCTGTTATCTACAGGGCAACAAGTTTTGTTTACAGATTATACACCTGAAAGGAAACAGTCAAATAAAAACAAACTGAACTGCATTTTCTTAGAAAGGATAAGCTCAAAAACATTTATCTTAATAGAAAACTAAATCAGCAAACTTTAAAAGTAATAATAATAATAACAATAATAATAATATTGTAGATTTTAAAAAGTATCCTTACTAGCAGGAACAATTCAAAGGTTTTGTACTCTAAACTATGATGTCAACAACATAAAACATCATATAATATTAAACATAATGCTAATAATGTCAAAATTATAGAAAATAAAACAATTTGTAAATGGTATATCAATGGTTTAAACGTGTCTCCAGTTAGAACCTGACTGATGCATTACTATAATGTATATCTAGAGTATACTCCTAATAAACACAACATTAAGGTGAAATATAATATGGTGAAATTCACAAAACTGGTAAATATTACTTATATAATAGTGTACATGATTAAAACACTACACCTACAACAGCTTGCTGATAATACGGAACACACCAAGTCTCGATTATGGACTTATGTGAGTAACAGGAGGCAATTTCACATAAAAGTCTACATACCTTAAACGAGCCAATTAGGGAATCAGAACGCAAGGTCCTAGAATTATACACCTGTAAATAAATTGTGTTAGTTCATTTACATTTGTATGAAAAGATTGTTGTTGTTGTTGTTGTATTGTTGTTATTCCATCATTTAGCCTCAGCATTGGTCACATATGAGACATATGACTGAGATGATGATGATGATGATTGATGTTTTACAGCCACTGTTGTGCACATGGTAGGCTAAATGGGCTTGAGTGACCTCCAAAGGTAATGAAGCAAAGTCAAAGGTGAAACATCCTTCAGATATGCCCACCATAACATAATCTGTAGCCCCGAGATACAGGTGTCCATTGCAAGATATCGTTCCCATAAGTATGAGTCATATTCAAATCCAGAATCTACAAGTTTGCAGTACAGTGATCTAGCCATTCTACTATCACCAGCCTTTTCAGTAGGGCATAGACTAGATGACCCCTAGCAAAAAGTAGGCAGCAGCTCACCTGTGGTGATCTGTAGAAAACTGCACCCCCATTGCCGCAGCATTGCTGGAGGAGGTATGGATATGGAGAGGAGGGGTAGTGAAGGGCTGGCCATGGGGTAGTGGTAGTCACACTAACAGAGTAGTGGCCCTTCTCTATTGGAAGGGGGATGTTAATGGTTCTCCCCTGAAAAGGTTCGGATTCTAGGCCACTTTTTCACCAAAACCGAAGTAGCCGACCGATTTTCTGCCAACAAAATGGGTGATGAGCCTTTGTAAAATAGCATCGGACATTGGCTGCTATTGAAAAGGCTGTATCAGGGTGTCCAAATATGTGACATATTAAAATGGCAGCAGTAACGTGTTTACCAAATCCTTTGGTTTCTCTGTCAAACATAATTGACTGCTGTCAGTTAGACTGTCAAGGGTCTGTCATTGTTTGTTGAGAAATAATTATATAATTAGCATCCAAAATAAAATGAATATATGATTTAGCAAGTTTAAGGCAACTGGCTTAGGTGTATTTATTATACGATTGGTTATATGTTAAATATTATTATCTAGCAAGAGAGATGTTTAAAAAAGAATTAGACAATACTAGTTCCAGCACAGCCATATCAGGGGAATGTATCACATTATTAGCATTCAATATATATAAAGTCTTTTTAAGCAAATTTGTGAACCCAAAACAAAAATTGAAAAAGATGTGTCTGGGTATTAGTTTTATTTATATAATACACAATCCACAAAACAGAACAGTACTTCACAAAAATAAAATCGCTTCAATATTTATTTTCTGGTTTCCAATGCTAGAACATCAAATGGTTTCTACATGTATCGATGCAAATTTTTAACACATACTCCTCGCTTTGTTTAAAACAATGCAACACTTAATAGTTCATTACTGAGTTCAAAAGTTCACCTGATGTGTCTCCAAAAAGGGTTGATAAAATATATTTGTTTGTTTTATTTCTTCAACAAAAGATGTATTTTAAGAAACATCTTTTGCATAAAAAAGGGAATTTCTATGCCATAAAAGTATTTCATAACCACGTAAAGAAGTACAAAAAATATTAACCAAAAATAAAACAAAATTTAATGTGTAACACGACAACACAAAGCCATTAATACAAACATTCCAAAATAAGTCTCTTTTCCAGTTAGGAATCTTATTTTTTACTTGCCACTTCGCCAAAACTAATTTAAAATTTTAATTTGATGCGAATAAATAGAAAATATTTACCCCAAACTTGTCACTTGTTGAAATTTGGGGTAAAGACCCCAGGCTGTCGCCTATTGGCCATGGCCACAACTTACCCCAAAGGTGACCATCTCATCAAATAAGTCTGCAGGTGAAGCAAAGAAGTTGAAGAAGAAGACCTCATTGAAAAAAGGTGAATTTGTTGACTTGTGTATTCTGGTCTGTTTAGTTTGGTTGTAGCAGGTGACACGGCAGATAGGACTGATGTTAGCTCCAGGTAACTGTCTTCCTTCGACGATCTTGATCCGCACCTACAGAGTTATGTAAATAATTGGCAATTAATTATTACTAAAATGCTGTGTGTGTGTGTGTGTGTGCTTGTGCATGTGTGCGTGCATGTGTGTGTGTGTCAGAGCCAGAAAAATGGGTTGCCCAGAACAAGTATAAAAGTTCATTGCAGTTTATTGGCTACCCAATCTTGGTAATTTTAAATTTTATTTATACAGTGAGAGAGAAAATGGCATTAGGATTCACTGAATAAGCATTTCTTATCAAACACTTCTTTACTTGATTTTTATTGCAAATACATGTTTATATGTAATTTTGGATCAGGTGAAATTTGGTGGGCAAGTGAAATTGTTTTGGGCAAGTGCATTTCTAATCTATTTGCCCCAAAACAACTGAATTGAAAAAGTATTTTTCTGGACCTGGTGTGTGTGTGTGTGTGTGTGTGTGTTGTGTGTGTGTGTTTATGGGGAGGGGAGAGAACATAGAAAGTGGCACAGAGAATAAAAAAGCATGAATACATGAATACAGGCTCAAAAGAATTAACCTTTAACCCAAGACATGTTGACTTTCATCAGTTTCCTATACAACAAATCCCAAAAGCAAGCAAACTCGAGTTGTTCAGCTTCAACACCGGTCACATATGGACGTATGGTTCAGGGGAATCTGCCCTGAGGAAAACAAATCCCACAAATACAGAGGGTGTGATCCAGATTTGAACCGGCAACCAGAAGGTTTGGGGCACATTGTTCTAATCACTGCACCATCGGAATACCCTAAATCCCAAAACCTACATCTGAGCAACAGTCTAACAGTAGCATGCCCAGGTTTATTTTAAACTTCCTCTAAGATTAAGATGATGATCATTAATGTTTAAGGCCACTTTTGTGCACATGGTAGGCTAAATGGGCCTCCCAAGGCAATGAAGCAAAGTCAAAGATGAAACACCCTTCAGATATGCCCACACCGAGATTCTAACTCAGATGCTAGTGATCTGTGGTCTAACATTAGGAACATTTGTACGCATCCTATAGTGTTATGGCAGAGGTCATCAAATATCCTCAACTCTCCAGTTTTCAATACATTTCAGTTTTGAGGATGCCAGAATCTTAGTTTTCACATTTTCTCCAAGATTATGTTGAAGGCATTTCTAAGCTGGCCTTCTACACCTCGTCCTGTGTCATTATTTTAAGCGATTAGCATAAAACGAGAAAGAAAAACCCTCGCTGATCAAAATACAAAAATACAGAAAATCGGCTGAAAAGCTGAATAAAATAAAATCAGCCTTAACTATAATGTAAATAACGGGCAGAGTTGAATATATAAATCAATGGTAGATCTATATAGTGGCTGAAACTGGCAATACAGGCCGTTTACGGCTCATTATGTCTGCTGGGACTCAAGTATACATAATCATAAATCATTTCTATGACAGATTGTACAGTATAATCAATCCTCTTAAAATAAACAGAAGATGTTCATTTGATTCAGTACCATTCTATAACTCGCAAAAATCAATCGTTTAAAACAAAATATGATTTTGGGCATCTGAAAGAGATTTTACATCATCAACAATACAGAATTAGCTCAAGAAGACGTGGCTGTTTTCTTGCAGGTAATTAATTAATTAATTAATTACCTGAAAATCTTGTGCTTTGTCAGAAAGTACACCTCTAATCTTCCTTGCTGTTGCTCTCTTCTTTTTCCTTTTGCGCTTCTTCATTTTTTTAACAGCCTCAGAATCTCCGTCTTGAATATCCACATCTTCGTCTTCATCTTCCTCCTCTTCTTCTTCTGGGGGGAGGGGAAAAGAAACAATAAATAAAAAGAATTTTTTCCGTATGATATATACACAACACACACACACAATGGTCTTTATACCTGAATTGAGACACCTGAAGTAATATTTACAGATTACCAGGACACACTGACACCTCAACTAAAATAGTCAACAGAACTTAATGGCGACATCAGATAACTTAAAAATTCAAACTGAACATCATCAGCTGAATGCAAGAAATTTTGATAAATAAGGTTTTATTTCAGACTGCAGAATTACCATATTTTCTTATAAATAAATAAAAAAATAATACATCGTTTTTAGTATTGATATCCACATTTTTCAAGATCAGGCCCTCTGATAGCACTTTAGTTATAGCAGAGTGCCACAAAACTCCGGGTGAGAATTGGCTCCATCAGTATCTATCCTGATGTGATCTTTCTCATGGAATCTATCACTGGGCTATTTATCCCTGATGTCATCACTGTCAAGGCTAAAAGGAAACCACTCACTCAATCAATCAATCAATCAATCCAATCAATCAATCAATCAATCAATCAATCAATCAATCAATCAATCAATCAATCAATCAATCAATTAATAATAATAATAATAATAATGTATATTTAATAAAGCGCCCTTACTAGCAGGAGCCATTCAAAGGCGCTGTACAAATAATATGTAATTTAATAATACCCCAAATAATGTCTGTAAAAACCCTGTAATGATTTAAAAGATAATAATTATTTATCTGTGAAAGCGACCTTAAATAGGTATGTTTTTAGAGATAAAATTTCCAAGAGACGACGAATTTCTAATATTTGCCGGCAACTTATTCCACAAATTGGGGGCTGCAACACTAAATGCACAATCACCATATGACTTGAGCCGAGACACTGGCACCTGCAATAGTATCTGACTGGATGACCTGAGTTTTCGGGACAGTTAATCAGGACAGTTACATAACATACAAGCAAAAATAAAACTGCTTCACCCACAGGTTAGTATTATTTTGCCAGACGGGCCTGTCACACTTATATATATGATGGGCCATATCATGAATGCTTTGTTTACTGTTTGTGTGTGTGTGTGTGTGTGTGCGTGTGCGTGTGTGCGTGCATATGTGCACGCATGCACGTACGTGCATGTGTGTGAGCCATAAAATATCATCAACGATAAACCCATGTAGTTGTGTAAATGTTTGTATAATTGTATAATTAACATATTTTAATAATAGGCTGAACCAGTAAAGAATGAACAACAAACGCATACATATCTATCGGACTCTTCATAAATATTCATAATTGTTCACCAACGTCGTGATATTTAGCGAGATATGGCCACAGATTTGCTTCCAGATTTGGTAGTGTACTTCTAAATCTAAATGCTAAGCCAGTTCCACATTATCTAATATAGCTATAGACATATGTCAGAATTGTAAAACCTGAGGACTGGTCACACTTAATGTACTAAGATAACACTCCCAGACTGGATTCAAAAGTGTGTGGTCAGGTTTCTGAGAAGTGGGCTTCACGAAATTTGTTCTTTAACAGACTGAAGAATGTTTAGAGAAAGTGGACAAAATCCAGTCAGGTGCAGTTCACTTATTGGGGCCTCCATGGTTTAATCATTAATGGGTAACACGGTTGGTCACAGATCGTTAACACCTAAGTTTAAACCGCTGCCAGGCTATGTCAGAAGGATGTTTCATCTTTCACTTTAATTAGCTTTGGTTGCCAATTGGTCAATCTGACCTCTTTGTGTACAATAGGGGCCATAAAACTTCAACATTTAAAATCAATGACTTATGGTATGTGATATACATTACATTTTATCACATCTGATTGGTTTATAACATAATTCCTTGTTTTCATAACTTAAGATTGTAAAATACTTTCTATGGCCTAACCACAATTCTCCAAACACAGATGTACGCTATATATCTGGTCTTTTTTTAGTTAAATTTCTTTTTAAAACGACCATAAGTCGGCTTTCACTGGAATGAAACCTTGAGAGAGCAGGTGGGCAAGCCGGCTGGAGGGTGGGAGAGCAGGTGGTCTGGTGGGAAGGAGATCACCTGAAGTATCATACACTGAGACAATTAGAGATCACTCATCAAGGAAAACATCCCCCAAACACAAGTAACTTGATTTGATTCAAACCAGACTTAGCGTGGGATAGATAGATAGATAGACAGATAGATATATATCAGTTATCACACACACACACGTGCGCGCGCACACACACACACACATAAACACACACAAACAAACTTTTGAAGCTGCGTACAAACTAAATGTACAAAACCTTTACTACCATAAGGAGTACTGAATTTGGTCAATAAAAATAACTAGAAAGTAACAGTAAATTCTGGGAACGTTTTTATTTGTTTGTTTTGTTTTTGTTGTTCAGTAAACAATTAATTTAATTGCTCAAAGAAATGCAGCATCCCACAAGTTTTACAGTTAAGACCATCCGATGAACTTCGACAAACATACCTTCAGCCGCTACGGACAGACGTTGTGCGAGGTATTCAACAAAAATATGACAAACTCTCCGACAGATGTACCTGCATACTCATTAAAATAATAAACTAATACCAGCTGGAGTTATGCCCACGTACACCAGCCATCTTCTTTTTTTGAGCCAATCAGCTGATGCTGACATTATCCGGTGAAATAACATTTTACCAAAACCTAACGGAGAATGAGCAACTAGTGTTTAATCTGATCAGTCAAGATAAGATGTTCACGATATATTCAAGCCAAATAAGCGAATGAACAGCATAGCATTATTAAATACCTTTACCAGTCCGATATTTTTCACTCTGGTGGGGATAGGATTGTGGTGCAGGGCAGTGTTTCTCAATCTATCTGATCTGGCAGACAAGCAATTTACTTCGAGTGTGCCAAGGACTGGTACCATATTTGTGCAAATACATATATATATATATATATATATATATATATATATATATATATATATATATATATATATATACTTTATGTTGTATATATATATATATATATATATATTATATCAGAACAAAATACAGTATTCACTGTATTAATTGAAATGGGAGTAAGAACACAAACTTGAAAGTAGAGCATGCTTGCAGAAATGTTCTCATTTAAAAACAGTGGTAAAATAACTACAGGTAAAAGTAAAAATAACTACAGGTAGTCGTCGATGATTACATATTATAATATCATATTACATAGTATAATATACGTGAGGTCCAATCAAGGTCATAACTCGATGACTACCTGTATTAAATGTTTATAATCTGTGAAAATATTATTTGAACATTCGTAATTCTATTAATTTATTCTGGAAACAATAAAGTGAAAATTATAAGTGTTTATGCATATTTTGTAAATAAATAAAACACTCTTTTTCTTTGCGGAATTCCATTGCAATGATGGTGTTATGGTATCATTTCTTTCTTTACTGAAGAATTTCACTGATGACTGGCAGTCTATGGATCGTGGACCAGCACCAGTCCATGGACGGATGACCACTTTGAGTAGTGCTGGTATCAGCATGCGTCAGCATTGTTATCATATTAATATCTATAATTGATCATTTTTGTCTCAGGAAATCAGCCGTTCAAGTTAATGTCTTCTCGGTGGAATTGAGTTGACTCCGGTTATTTTGCCTCGGAGGGATGTCACTGCCCAGGAAACAAAATCCCACCAATACAGCTACGAGTCGGGTTCAAACTCCCAACCTGGAGGTTTACTAAGAGCGATGCTCTAACCACTGAACCGTAAAAGTGTCCCGCCACCTTCTGGGAGCGAGGTACTGTTTGAGGCTTTTACTGATCTTGATCACTCCACCTACTGTTAGAAGTATAATTACCGCTGTGTATTTTAAATGCTAGGATTACAGACAATATGTCAACAATATTTATATACTAAACAAAAGTCAATTCTCTAACAGTCAAATGGTATGTTTTATACAATATCAGTACCTTATAGGGAAAGAAGTTAGAACTCATCTGTTATGTGGACTGTATAAAAAGTTTATTATTATTATTATTAATGTTGTTTTTATTATTATTACTATTATATCCCTGTGGTTCATCTATGACCTAGTGGGTAAAAGCGTTGGGACTTTCTTACTCGTGGTCATGCTGTGTGGGAGGTCGGAGGTTCGAATCTCTGCCGTGGCACTGTAATAGGAGAAGTTTTTCATCCAACCGGGCAACTGGCAAGTTTTTCTCCGCCGAATATGGCATCTATTGTAAATTCTCGATTTATTTAGAATTAGTCCCCGTGGTGAAGAAGTAAATTACAGACTATATGCGTCTGCCTCATTTTAGGTAGCTTAAGCCATGTAAAAAATAACTGCCATTTCAGCCATTATTATTATTATTAATGTTTTTAAATGACTGAAACTACAGTGAAAGCTAAATATATTTCACAACAATATCAACAGAAATTATGCATAAGCTAAGGTCAAGTAGACATCTACATACAGATATATATATATATATATATATATATATATATATATATATATATATATATATATATATATTATAGTAATGTTGCTTTAGAGAAAGACACATACTCTCCGCTTCCGGCTGATATCCTTCATTATGAGCAACACCATCTTTCACAGATCCTGGAGTAACAGGTCTGCCACCTGGTGGATCAGCCGCTTCCGGCGGCTGCTTCTTTGAGCCATTCTTGGCACCATTTCTATCCGCGTTTGATCTTTCATTGTCCCTGACAGGCACCAACGGTTCCTCCTCCAATGGCTTCCTTTTCCTCTTGAACAAAGCAGCGATATCCATATTTCTCACTTTTAGCACGGATCGGTAAACGTTTCCTGATACTGGCTGATGAGTGTCATAACCGGTTCTTAGCGATTGGCCACATCCGAATTGTTGTGTAAGTAATTACTCCATGAAAATCGACGAGAAAAAAAAGGCCCACAGAAACGTATGATCAGTATTGTCAAAGGTAGACTGGACTGTTCTCAACAACTGTTTTATCCATTGCCTAATTTCTACAATTGTGAATCGAAGCCTGTGCACTACGTACCTCGTGGGTATTTAGAAAACAGGTATTATATAATTGCAGCAGAAACAAAATCGCTCCCACACCGACACATTGTGCTGTTTAAATATTCCATCGCTACCTGCCGCCGGCATTATGCTGGTAGAGAAATATCACAGCCATCAGTGTTTCATCGCAAAAAGGCTGTTACCAAACACTCGACTGCCAGTTAACAAAGTGGCCAGATAAATAGAGCTGGCTACCTGAATGCAGCAACATGGTATTAATGCAAATGATGACGATAAATTAAAATAATCATTCTGTGCATCAAACATACGATGATAATATTGTATCAGATGATCCCCCGTGACAAAAAAGGCTTCCTGGTACTGCTGTAATGTTCAGCCAGAAAATGGGGCGTTTTTGCGTTGAAGCTTTTAATTCAGCGCATAGCCAACAGCATTTGGCTGCTTTTATAAACGGCCATCTGCAGCCGTGAATGAACAAAGCAGAAAAGGGTCCCAAAACCTTTGTTACCCATTTATTGATCACATCATGCTGCACCTGTCAATCAAACAGCTGTCTGGTTTCAATTCATATTGGACATACTGATAACGGCACATAATCCATAAGATAAATATATTTCGGCGTACGGTCACTGGATTGGTCAGAATGGCTCACAACAGAGTAGTGGAAAAGAGCGCAATAAGCTAATGTTTCGTAGCCATCAACTGCCTGTTAAACCGGATGAGATTAATTACTCTAGTTTATACGCCAACAGCTGGAAGCCGCTATGGCAGATTAGGATGCTCAGTCAGTGACGTGGTCACTGGTCTTACATAACCTTAGTGCCTGGGAAACTCCCAAAACAGATACATCACCCAGATTGTGTATCCACTGTGTCATCTTTGTGCCCAAGTTGTGCTGCTGAAGATGATAATGATGATGATGATGATGATGATGATGTCACAATGTCCTTCTTTATAAATCAGGAGAGCAGACTGTCAGTCTTGTTGGGTGAGTGAGTGCTTTGTTTAACCTTGGAACTAGTCACACGACTAAGTGTCAATTCCCTAGAAAAATATCCCATAAATACAGGCATGAGTCAGAATCGAACCCTAAACTATAGGTCTGCAGCACAGTATTCAAAATACTACACCATCAGAACACCATCTCAGCCATGATGGAATATAATTAGCCACATCCATAGTTTACGGAGACGTGCATTCAGGAACTGTCAAGACCAAAGATAACACTTAATGTGCTGATTATGGATCCAGAATCTAAAAAAACCTGAAGACTTACTAGCATGCAGTGTCTAAATGATGATGATGATGATGATGATGATGATGATTGATATTATACTGCCACCTTTGTGCACATGGTAGGCTAAATGGACTGAACGACCTCCAAAAGTAATGAAGCGAAGTCAAAGATGAAACAACCTTCAGGTATGCCCACGCCGAGATTCGAACACAGGTCGGCAGTGATCTGTGATCCAACACGCTACCGCTAGACCGCAGAGGCGCCCATTAGTGTCTAAGTGGTCTGGACGTTGAGCCTCAGTGCCTTTATCACTACAAATGTGTGACCAACTGCAGGGCCAGAAACATTCGGTGCCCGGGAGACTGGGACAAGTAGACTTTCATGTCGGGGCGGTGCGCTGATCACCGATCACCTTTGAGATGAAATATTGCAATTTCCAAACAGATTTGCTACCCAACAGATTTCGAGTTTTAGAACTTTCCCCCACGGTACACTGCCTAGATATAGTGTGTACATGTCAGATCAACTAACAACAGCAACTACAAGCAAACGGCATCTAAAGACACTGCATTATTTTTAGGGGTACCCTATCCTCACTACGCCATTTCAATCGCACAAAAGAATGTCAACAAAACACCAGCTAAATTGACTTAGCCATATTCTATCAATCTCCGTGGTCTAGTGGTAGCATGCTGGACCACAGATCACTACCACACGTGTTCGAATCCCGGCATGGACATATCTGAAGGTTATTTCATGATTGACTTCGCTTCATTACCTTTGGAGGTCGCTCGGCCCATTTAGCCTACCATGTGCACAAAAGTGGCCATAAAACACCAATCATCATCATCATCTATCAATCTCATTCAATATGGACCAATCATCGTCCAAGACGAGTTGTTGCCTGTCCTCATTGCGAAATTGCCAATTAAAACCACTTACCTTTGGCAGAAAGATTGATCTTTTCATTGCTATACGACTGAGAAATACCGAAAGGAAAACGGGCCGAGGCTTTTTGTACTGATGGATGAAACATCGCCCACACAACAGAATGTTATTCTGTGGCAGTGGGCCTGCACTCCTGGACTGCATTCAAAACTGCATCCAAGCTGAGTGCCCAAAGACAGGTGGTGGATTCAAACCGAATTATTAAATCATATTAAACCAAATATCATTGCTGCAGCACTTAATTGTGACTATATTTATATATCTATCTGGAGGCACATTTTATACTCGTCTGACATATGACCAGCATCTTAAAACTTACCTTCATCTACTGTGACGACTGTACCCCCTCCTCCCACTTCGGCGTGCTTGGCACCAGGTGGCGGCTTGTATGTGATGTTAATGTAGATCGTGGCCTATAAACATAGTAAACAAATCAGTAATTATTACCAATAATTTAATTTTTATATTTGGAACTATTAATAGTATTATTATGTCGTATTTGTTGGTAATTTTTATTTGCTTCTTTCTAGTTTATTACTGTTGTTGTTGTTGTTGTTGTTGTTGTTGTCGTCATTGATGTTGTGGCTGATATTTTTAGCAGCTGATTTAATGGACAAGAAAAGTATCATGATTCATAACACTCGAATCGGAGGGTTGAATCCAGAATGTTACAACTGAGTGGTAAAAATGCAGATTCAACCGTCTGATTCGCTACATGGAGCGGTCCGTTTTCGCATTCGGAAATCGCACACGCAGTCACGCACATGGAATCATGCTCGTACGTTTACATGTTTTCCATTTTTTGTCCGATTCGCATAACGAATAAACTCTACTGCATATATATGGAATCTCGGCTTAAGACAACACACCTTCTATTTCATTGGTGTCGTCGATTAAAAGCTGTATTTATTGCAGTTTACTGGGAACGCATTCTTGGTAATATGAAACTTTATTTATATAGTGAGAGTGAAAATGGCTATGGGTAATTCAGCAAAGCAGCATTGGGCTTCACTGAACAAGCATTTCTTATCAAATACTACTCTATTAGTTGAATTTTATTACAAATACATGTTTACATGTAGGCAGGTAAAATATAGCAGATTAAAAATAAAAGAAAATTTTGGATCGGGTGAAAAGTTGTTGGTCAAGTGTTTTTACTAAACATGAATATTTTATAGAATTGTTTTGTGTTACATTCCGCCTTTCAGCTGGAAAATCATCCTGTCATCCAAATGTATGGTGACTAAAATCTTATTTGGACAGGTAAAAAGCAGAAGAATGCTGATGAACGTGCTAGTTTGAGAAAATATTTATCCAAATTAGTTAAACATTTCTACAAAATTGCATCAATTTTGTTCAGGTGTACAAACAAATGCCAAGCTTATTACCAGTAAGTGTAACACCAAGTGCCATCAAAGGTGATGATTGATGCTTTATGGCCACTTTTGCGCACATGGTAGGCTAAATGGGCTGAGCGACCTCCAAAGGTAATGAAGCGAAGTCAAAGATAAAACACCCTTCAGAAATGCCCACGCCGAGGTTTGAACTCAGATGGTAGAGATCTGTGGCCTAATGCGCTACCAATTAGACCACGGTGACTGCATCAAAGAGGCTGGAAATTAGACAAGTTTTCTTGGAGCTAACATTGGATCTGTTTGCAAATCTACAAGTTGAGTGGCCACTTTTTCTTTTGTTTTTAGCTAAATTCCTAGATACGTTAATCACAGCAAATTCCTACAAGTTTTCAGTATAAAGTGACTTGACTCAGTTTACGTTGAAACCTACGTTATATTAATTATTATATTGGTAATAATAAAAAATATTACTGTTCTTATTCCATAAAATATATTTAGAAACATCGAAATATAACATGAAACTAGCCTTTGTGACTTTAAACAATCTCGGGATTACGTTTAGAATGGTTTATTCAAAATTATTTTAAACTGATTAATCGTCATTTTCTGTTTCAACTACTGGATAGAAAGATGGATGGGAGAATAACAGACAAGTGACTTTATA